>OW679198.1:123659375-123820473 GCA_940337035.1 Agriotes lineatus | reverse complement strand
TTCGGTAGAAGTTTATAAACCCCAAACCTAAAAAAACTATTGGTTAAGGTGATTCACGTTAGATCGATACAGCATCTGTCGAACTCGTAGCTGACACTTCGCGAAGAGTCCAATATTTCTAGACAGCTACTATAATTATTAATGGAAGTTTGAATTATAAAATTGGTTCAATGTGGTTAGACACTTCACGATGAGTATAGACCCTACATGAAGTGGTAGATTACCACATGCAGCTGCGACATATATAATTTAAAATTTACAATAAATAACCTCGCCATCAAATGTCATATATGACAAGCTATGCTAGTTCAAATCGCAGAGGCGCTGGCAAGGGATAGCTCTCGACTTCTCAGAAACCCGATCTTTAATCGTAAACTATTTATCTTGAAAGATCGCAGAAATCACAATAAAGTTGGGGCAGAACCGTTCCACCAGGTGCTGTGGTTTTTACAGATGTTGACCGGGAGATCAGTGTACGACTACGAGTCTCTCATAGTTAACATAGAGAACATAGGGGTTATTTGAGAAGCGACAAAAGAAAGAGAGACTGAAGGTGGCCTTACTTCCAAAATAGCAATAAATCCTGTATCAAACTGCCAGGTGCAGTAATCCATAACACCAAATTTGCATCTGAATACTGATTGTTTTGTAAAGTCACTAAAAGAAGCCCCAAAAACATAAAATTTTAAACTATAGTGCAAGATAGTTTTCAAGTTTAAAGACTTGCATAGACGCAAACTATTAACTAACTAATACGAAGCTCGTTCATACACTCAATTGAGTGTGCAGTTTAAAAACGGTTGTGGTATTGAATTTATTAACTTAAATTCATTATTAATATAACTGGATAATATAGGATGTATGAAAACTAATTAAAAGTGTTAAAAAGATCTACATGTTCCGGAACCGCTGATAATTTTTCACCAAGAATTTTTACATATCTTTAAATCTTTGCATCAATCCTATTACGGTTAGGGTTTTCGTTGATACTTTTATTGGCAGCTTTAGCTTTTGTTTTTAAGACTGATAATCAGCAGAGCTTGAGTTGTTCAACTTTTTCCCTATTCTACAACGCTTCGATGCTGCCTCTAAAATTTAACGTTTTTTATTTTTAACTGTACATACGCTAGACTTGGGAATCTTGTATATTTTAAATAATAATGTCACATTACTTCCACTATCCAGGTTTTCAAAAATTTTAGATATTTCCTACAACTGTAACACTTTGGTTCCATTTTTAATTTTAAAGTTTTCTAAGCACACAACACAACCAGAAGGCTATAAAACTTGCTAAGAACTCAACAAGCAGTACGTGACAAATAGCCAAATATCTAGCAGAAGTTCCATTATGCTGCATTGCTTCTCTGGTATCTAAAAATATTTTTTTAAATATTATTCACACATTTCATACCTTCCTGTGGTTTACACTGTTCACTCAATTAAACATGTTGTTTACTCTTCCTAACCTCATCTTACTAGCCATTCTCAGTCAATTTCTGAACATAGAAGCGTCGCTTATACTAAGTCACAAAGTCAAAAATAGTTCGTTACCCGCTGTAACCCATTGACAGTGTGAATATTTATTTGGATTTCGAGAACAGTTTTTCGGAAATATAGCTTTTGAAGTATTTCAGTCCATCAGGGAGTGCAACCCTGACAGATTATCGAGAAATGCGGAACTCGATCAAGTTGACATTTGTTGAAATAGCGTGTTTGCACATACCTCGTCATAGGTTGAGCCGAATTCTCTGCTATAGCACATGAGATTAACATATTTCCATCTTAGAAAATACTAATCAATATCACGTCCACTCAATAAGAGCCTGAAATATTGAGCTTACAAACGTTTGAGAGACTCTGATCTGTGCTATTAGCATGTGTGGTTGGAGTAACTCATTCTTCCAGATTTCTTCCACTCCTTGTTAAAGATCCTACAAGGACCTCCAAAGGAGCTGTTGCGCCACGCTGATGTGCTCGACGTCTATGCCTCTTGACCTTTTTTTAGATTAATTGCCTTGCAATGGCAAACACACCGATCAGATAACAATAACTTTAGAGCAGGACTTAGCAGAACCATTTAATTCAATTTATGCCACAAGTGCACAAAACCGTAACCCAGATTTGCATTTGTTGTATCTCTTCGATCAGTCGATTTTTTCTGCGTGCAAAGGTCTGCTCGACTCGGGCAATCTAGATCTAGCCGAACAACAATTACAACAATTACAAATTACAAATTTGTTCCCCCAGATTCGGGATGATAAACCCGATGTAGCAGTAACAAACGTGGTACAAACTCGGAACAAAGGCTGGTACAAGAGATTAGAAGAATTGCTACAAGCATCCAACGGCGCATGCTCGCTGCAAGCGTGGGTGGCCATGATCTGCGTGTTTTTTGCCGATTTACATTAACGTTTGATTTCTCACAGTTGACCCCGTTTGAGTTGGGGTTTTGCAATAGCACAGATTCTAGACTCGCCTGCTGCAGCAGGAATTGTGTTGATCTCCACACTAGTGTGTTCAAGAATGCCGCAGCGCAAAAATTCGGAATCGGGCATTGTTCTGCGAAAGGAGGCGTATAATTTATTTTCGACTTCCTCGGGAATGCAAGTTGCAAAACGGACGAGTCCTGACGTCGCGGATTTCGTTATGCCCCGCGTAACAAATTAGTCGTGTTGAAAAAGACCCAAACAATAGCACGAAAGAAATCGTTAGCGACTAGGACACGATACTTGCTCGAAAATAAATAGCCAAGAGATATAATCTAAAACAAAAATCGCTACTTGTCCGCATTTATCATTTGGCTCTTTTGTTCGCCTGGAATAAAAGCGAGGCCTTCGGAAACGAAAGGGCTCTTTTGGAATTATTTTAAACTGCACAACCCACTGAAACTGCAATGACTACAGCGGGACTGTTTCGCAAGGATTTTTACTCGTCGCAACGTGCTAATTAAAATTTCTCTCGGCGAGGAGCCTGATGACTCGACTAGATCAAAAAGTGCCTCTTGATTTCCTGCAAGTACATAATTAGGTTAAAATAATCAAAGGCGGCTCGTCATGCGCTCAATAATTAAACAGAAAAGTCGGCCAAGCGTTTAATCGTCATAAAGGTGCATTTTGAAATTGTACGTGACGCCAGATAGTTTAATTGAGCCGCAATTTTCAGTCGGAATTTCACTTCGAGCTTACGTCATGCTGTATGAAGACATGGTAATTATAGTAACAGTTTTTGCTTCTCTTAAAAGTGAAAATCTGTCGATCGCGAGTTGCAAACCGCCAAGATGCTGTGCTATAAATTAGGCTAAACGGGCAATTTTGCTGGCGAGTTATGGAAAACCGCAGCCTGGAAATCGGCCGAAGGCTTTGCTGAGGTTGCTTTACGTCTCGAAATTGTCCCACAAGATACCAGATTAATGAGTATGCGAGGGAAAAGCCGCATGAATAAGAATTAATAGTTTGTGAAACACTTAAAATGTCAACTTCCTTGCTTATGGACCGGTGGCCTTTGTTGCGTGCTGCCATAATAATATATTTTAGAACGAACCGTTAAACAACTTATATGAATGAAAAGATGATATACTGCCAGTTCCCGCAAGACTTTGATAAAGTAGCCGGAGATTTACTTACTTGTCTTAATTTAAGTAGGTGAGTCAAATGGGGCCTTAATGTGTTTATGCAAATGGTAGCGCATTTAGAAATGTGTTTTTGATTAGAATAATAATATAATAAATGGATACGTGCAGTGGCAAAATAACAGGCATAGCAGACGGGAATTTCGATCTGTCACTGTCAGGAATTCTAACACACTTTCCACCGCTTTGCTCATGCATAAGTGAGGAAGCTGGCGATAAAGCTTCAAATTCAGCAGCTCGGAACTATAAGATCGATCGAAGGCAAATGCAGCAAAATAGAATGTTTATAACTGAAGTCTCATGAAAACATTAATTTTCGTGTATATAATCAAGACTGTTTTAACCAGAACTGTAAAAAGTTCTCCACTCACTTAATGGATGCATTTTAGTATCAAAGCCATGGTTAAATAATAATTTCCAACCCAGTTTCGAAATTTTTCAAAGAGCTTTCATCAGAACAACGTTATTGACGTTGCCAGTAAGTACAACTTCCAATAATTTCGAACAGAAATGGCAAAGACGTGCAAAGAGGCTGCTACAGTTCTTCACTCTAAATCTTGATCTCGCAGATCGGCAATTCTTAGGGAACAGTTTAAGATAACAGGTAATTGTACCCATTTTCGTAAGTAGTTTTCTTCGTATTAATAGAAGACATTTTCGATGGGTTAATCTCTAATCGTTTCTGTAACCCGTAATCTTAAGTTTAGTCATTAATACCAGCTGTTTTGTGATTAAGGGTAAGATGTAGAGAGTGATTCGCACATGCAATGAAATTCAAATAAATCCCAAGAATACGAAATTGAATTTGAATAAAACATGTCATATATCTGGAACAAGAAGAAGACAAACTATAACTTTCAAAATAATTATGGAAAAATATATCATGAAAAGGTTCAGTTCATACTTTCCTCCTTGACATACTATACAAATATTGTTAGTTTTCTAATTGTTATAAAAGATTAAAATTGTTCAAATTTCGTCTATAAGTAAAAAGGGCTGATTACAACCATATGAATTATTTAGATAAATGGTTTTGTCAAAGTACAGCATTAACGACAACAATGATAAGGTTTTCCGGGTTACACCGTGGTCGTCGAATTGAACTTGTGTTTCACTGATCATGATCGACGACCACAGCATAATCTAGAAAACCTTACCATTATACACAACTGCCGTGAAAGCCTGCATTCAACTGTCAACGAAAATTCCTGATAACAACTAGTATTCAAAATACTAGTTCAAAACGATTGTCGGCGAGAAGGCTCGAGCATCAAAAGGTGCCTAATTAGGTCACCAATTAGTACAAGCAGTGATGAGTTAATTAAGAAAAGCGCCAAGTACAATAACTTACCAATTCAAACTCGAAAAAAACGATCAACGACAAAAACAGGTCAAGAGGCTGAAAGATGCCCACTATAGAAAACAACTGCAGCTAATATGATTTAAAATATACGTTTATTCAAGGTAACACTCGAGAGGTATAGAGGATATAACATACACACTCCGTAACGTGGTCTCCCGTAAATTCAAAATTACAAATTTCCACCTTAATAGAATCAGTTAAGCTTAAGCGGCAGCGATGCTAAGTGAAATTTGCCTTATCGGTGACCCATTCACTAACAGATTAAAATTTACCCTGAGCCCGTGTACACAAAGCGAACCCAAAAGAAAGAATTATCTGTATTCTATATATCAGCTAGCAAAAAGTTAAGTGAACTAACAACACACGGAACCCTACTCATAAAAGTTGATCTGGTTGATTTGGTGCGACATCGATTTGATTGCGATTAATGCAAAACTACAAATTAATTCAGTTTATGAGCAATGCTGTCGACAAAGCCTTTTCTAGCACAGCAACAGTTTCGTTCAAAACTTAGTAATATTATCGGACAATTCCAACGTAGACCTTCGCTGTTATCGCCGAATAATATGGGCGAATAGAGGCAAATCAGGTCAGCCCGTCTGCTATTACTATTGCAATTGACATAATGTTACATAAGCATTCTACAAGTTTTTCTCGATTCACAAAAAATAAATCGCAAATAGTGAACGACGGACAGTCGCCCGTAAAAAATCAAATCCCTTGTCAAGCAATTTCCACTGGCGGGCGCAAATCGGTGAGATCAGGAATTTCCCTCTAGGATGAGTGAGGCGCGTCGCTAAGCAGCTGAAAAACAGCAGACTGCGTAAAAAAGAAAACGTATGGGAAAAGGAAGAGGCTTATAATTATCTTCGTGTTCGTAACCAAATTGTTCTTTATCAAAGTAATATATTTCAACTGCACCACCGTTATCAATTTATCTGCTTGGATATTGTTCTTATGTGTCGATTTAATTAAAATGTGTCATTATGTAAAAACCAGATACATCATGCATGGTGTGATCATTTAATACATTTGCTTATTTGCGCACAAAATCCTTGTTTTTCTATAGACATTTTTCTGAGCAGTTGAATATTTCCTTGCTGTAAAACTCCGTTCTAGCTGATCAAAAACACTGACACACAGCTGTATGGAGTGTCTCGCTCGTCTATTAATGTTGGCCTGGCATCTACTTCTTCACAAAACCAAAGAGATGGTGTTCAGAGGGTGCCACCTAATGTTTTCAATTTTTTGCCAAGATCAAACGAGTTTGCAAACGCTAAGCTTCCAATCATCTCCTGAACTGCATTGTGCCCTATTTCAAGTTTTGTTGCAACTGCGTCCATCTTCATACGTCTGTCTTGCTTAATGATATCACCAACTCTTTCCTTGTTGGGTTAACTTGGATTTTTGTGAATACGCATACTCCCATCTTTAAAATGGTTCACCTATCGTCTAACATTACTAGCACCTATGGAGACGCTAAAGTCTGTGGTGAATATCAGCAACGGGAATCTCCTCTTTAACAAGAAATTCAATGACGACACGCTGTCAAAATGAAACATCGTTCTCGGCAATTTTCTATCACTTGTTTATGGTCGCGTAATGCAACCTACTCAATTATATGATAGAGTCCCTGTATATACAAAAATTGGGACATGTAGGGTGACTTCTTTTGGATCCACAAACCATGGAGTACCTGATTTTTGCCGATTTTAACTTTATGCATACTTATTTCAACTAAAATAAATGATACATATCTTTGCTCCATCACATGATCGTTGATTTGTGGATCCAATGGCTCAACTGTTGGTACATATAGGAACTCTAGGATATGACAATAGTTGGCGCCACCTACCGAACGATACTAAATCGTTTGCTGTTGCAGAGTTGCCAACTATGCAACAACGTTACTCGTCACTTTCGATGTGACCCTCGTAAATATATGTACAAATATGATAGAGGACAAACACAACATATACTACAACTAAATGTAACTCTTATTAAGAATACATAAACTAGGCCAGAGATGAAACCTCTTCCAGCTGTTAGAAAAAAATTACATTTCAGAAGTAATTGTTGCTGGCCATCATCATGATTTAAAGAAATTTTGAACATTAAGCTAATTTAAATTTTGAAAATTATTTATATGATAATTCTTTAAAAAATCGTTTAGTCCAACAGAACTGATCACCTAACTTGCTTCTGAGGGCACATATACACCAAATAATGCATAAACAAATAAAGAAGTTATAATTAGTATTCAATCTATTTTAATTTCTTTGCAAACCGACAGTTCTTAGGATATAATAGATATATTATTATTGTATTTTAATTCTGCTCTATTAAGTTCCAGTGTATTGCAATTATTATATTAAAATATCTTTTTGAATTCTTGAATTTCAATTTTTTAACACAGTTTTTTATGGGGACATGTAATTCAAAGATTTGCAGAACCATATCGCAAGACAAATAAATTGCTCAACATTTTTCCAATTATTGCCTGCAGTAACACTATGACGACATATTTCAGAGCCAACTTTCCGGCATCTACAAAATGGATAAATCACCGTCCGCCACTGGCAAGGAACGATGATTTATGTTGTAATTAGAGGATAATGAATAAAAATTATAGGTATACATGACGCTTTATTGTTATAATTAAATAAATTGCCAAGTACACTAACATTGCTAATACTATTAATAGATATTACCGGCACTAATTTTCAGGGAAAATTAATTTTCATTGAAATCATCGAAATATTTTCTAAGAATTTAGAACGTTTAACTGATAGCCCAATAACCTTATTCCCGTTAATAAAAGAACAATTTCATACACAAAAAGTAGAAAGGTGGATTCCGATTAACAGAGAGCCTAAAAACCATTTCGCCGATCCTTTGTTACAATAATAGCAGCATTTTCCATTTTTCACACTACTTATTTAGCCTCTATATTAAGGGCACAAAAACCGCAGACTATTTAAAATAACTGCCAAGTTCCTCCACGCACGGCGGTTTTTCAACAATTTAATATATAAAACTAGAAATTGCATAGAAGCGCGGCGAATTTCTAGCTGTCTTTGCACTTTACTCCATTTTCTCTCGCTTTAGCTCTCTGCATCCGCATCTGAATTCCAGTTTCGGAGTGATAATTAAGTTGCACGTTATGTCACCAAGTATTGCACAAGCTCCTCTAAATTCGGATCGAACGGAAACGGCAGAAATGTCTCTTTTTCTGCATCGCTCTGGGCCGTTGCGGTCGCATATAATTAGCTGCAATAATTAAATAGTACTACATTTTAGTATTAATTAATCTGCAATTTCCTCTGCACGTGTCTCAGATGCCTGTCTTAAGTCCTAACAGTAAATCAATTTACTGACGTTCCCGCTTTTAGCTGCGGAGAAGTTGCAATGAGTACAGGGCGTCCCATTTGTCATATACACATATATATTAAATGAGCTAGAAGAAAATAGTTTGCATATTATGATGTGCATTTGTCGATGACTGAAAAGGAACTTACTTTTTATTGCAAATCGAAACGTTTCAATGCAACATCGCAATTCGTTTCGATTCTTAACGTAGGTAGTTTTTGCTTGATTCATTGGTTTACATTTACGACGTAACTTTTTTTAACCAACAAGTTCTGATTATATTTCATTGTCGGTTGTTTTGTAATGAGTAATGAGAAATAAAATAAATTTAGAAGCGTAAATGATCAGCATCCGAATAGTAAAAGGTAATGTCGCAGGCTTAGGATAATTATTCATTTGCATATAGTCTGTTTTTTTTTGCTTTATGATTCAGAGCAGGCTTTGCTTTTGCATTTTTGTAACAGTGTAGGTAGTTGGTTAGAAAGAAAAAAACACTAGTAATGTCAAAAACTTATTACAACTGTCAATGTGTTATCTTATATGCACTATTCTACATAATGAAAACTACCATTATTACTGAACCACTGACATTAAATAAGGTATTGCTTTTTTAAGAAATTTTATTTAAACATGGTTGTCATCTAACTGTACAGAAACGCCATAAAATTTCTATATGTTCTAATGTGAAAATATATTATTAAAAACTTGCTGATGACTTTTGTTTGCAAATCTGTGTTGTAGAAGTTATTATTTATGCTAAACGTATAAGAGGGATTAACTGTTTTTTCAACATTGCCAAAAAATGCCACCGTTCATACACTTATTATTATTATTATTATTATTATTGTACAGCAACAGTGAGCGGCCTAAGCCGATGATACTGTTGGACTATCGTTTCGGTGATTATTTAAGTTCCAGGATTATTGTAAGGGGCATCACAATACAGCACTATTTTTACATGTAATGTACGTATGTATTAATTAATTGATCTGTCTGTTTGTCAAGTCTATTTTTAAAGGTATTGATAGTTTCGGAGTTTACCGTGTCTTCGGAAGTTTTTTCGCTGGAGCTTATTGCACTTTTCTTTACACAATTTCTTGGAATTTTCTCTTGTACGGAGGTTTTCGCTGGAGGTTAGGTGAACGGTTGGACAGGAGTAGTAGTTGCTATATATTTTGAATATTTCAATTATGTCCCCCCGCTGTCGTCTCTCTTTTAGTGTGGTCAGATTAAATCTTTTTAATGGTTCGTGATAGGGTAAGCTTTTTAATTCAGCAGGTATTTTCGTGACTTTCCTTTGTAGTCTCCAGCAGCTCTATGTCCTTTATGTAGTAAGGGTTCCAAATACATTGTGCAAATTCTAATTTGGGCCTAATATACGCTTTATAAATCTTTGCTATTATTCCCGTGAAACGGTTTTGGAAGGCTCTATGTATAAGATAAATAAAGGAGTTGGCTTTTTTTACCATTTGCGATATGTGGGACTTCCATTTCAGGTCGGCGGTGATAACTACTCCCAGATCTTTTTGTTCTTGCACGTTGTGTAGAGGTACATCATTTAGTAGTAGGTTGTGGGTGCATCTGTTGGCTGGATATGTAGAACACTACACTTGTTTGCATTAAGTCTTAACAGCCACTTACTACTCCATTCTTCCAGTCGATGTAGGTCTAAAATTAGCTGGTTTTTGTGGGTTCCTGGGTTTGCATAAAGTTTGGCGTCATCGGCGTAGAGAACGACGTTGGATTCAATCCCGTTGGTTATATCTCTTGTGTATAACAGGAACAGCAACGAACCTAGCACCGACCCTTGCGGGACTCCACTTGATATTTTGTGCAAACTGGAATAAGAACGATTTGCTCTTGCACTTATGATAGTACCATTGTTCGTGTCAAACAGTGTCACACCCCGGTAAAAATCCTGATGTGCATCCTGGATGCAAAATAGTATATCTCTTTCCTTCCGCCTTAACTTTAGATGGATTACTGTTCAAGTCTGTGTCGTGGGTCTACCTATGCAGACTGGTTCCATTGCGAAATATCCAGTTTCATCCAAAAATCAACATACATTTTTCACTAGAATTTCGAAATTGTAAATATTTCTTTAAAGAAGTAATCTTCGCCGAAATTTAATTATTCTTCTCAAAAAAACCAATTTTCTTCCATTCACAATTTTGTATTTATATCCCATATTTTTTGATGTGTAGTATAATTTTTCACGAGTCCTGATATAATTTAGTTCCTCTCTTGCACATCGCAATAAATTATCCAAAGTAAAAAATCCAAAGTTTCTTAATATCCTCCCTGAAACTATAGTCCTCCAAAAGTTAAAAATTCCATTTTCGTTTTCATATTGTCATTAGGTTGTTGCTGGGGTTGTAATTTTGCTTCATTTTGAATATTAAACAGAATTGCGTTCAAAATCTAGCATAATAACAAATTGTAAGAAATTTTATAATGGTTTAATTATTAATACTTACATCAAAAATTTGATCAACTCTTCCAATGATGGCTGTTTTACTTAATTTATCTTTTATAGTAAAACAGCGTTGTATAGCCTTTACTATTAATACTGCTTTTTCGTGGCAATTTATTAAACGTTATTGAAGTGTCAATGTGACAATCTCGGGGACCTTGATTTTGACGTTAGGTATATTTTGTAACTAAACTGTTGTACACTGCTAAAATAATATAAATGCAAGGCCTGCTCTGAATCTAAAGCAAAAAAACAGACTATATCTGCATATGCAAATGCATATTTTGAAGATTTCTAATTAATGCTGCATGTTTCTAAACACTTTGATTTCTAGTTGCATACAATGTAATTATTTTGGAAGTTTTAACTATATTCAAGGCAGAACAGCATGAAAACGCATCTGTTTACGTTTTTGGTTGAATATTGGTAATTTTTAAGAATAAGCATTTCCGGTGATCCATGCTAACCTTTTAATAGGAATTGCACGTTATTTTTCGTCAATTTTTAGAACGGTCTAGGGATTATGGCCCAGGTAAACTTATATTTTGGTGAAGCCAAATGAATGAGACTTTATAATGATCCGTTCTATGCTTCACTATAAACACTTTTGAATGATGGATGATATTGTTTTGATATTCAACTAGAAAATTGTATAAAAAGGGCTTTGTGTTGATTGACAAGATATATTTATGGAAATCTCTACTAATCCTTTTGTTGCCACCTCTTTAAGTTTCATTCTACAGTCAACATTAAAATGTCATACATAAAACATAAGTCAAAGCCCAAATTAATATTTAA
Source organism: Agriotes lineatus (assembly GCA_940337035.1). Classification (NCBI taxonomy): domain Eukaryota; kingdom Metazoa; phylum Arthropoda; class Insecta; order Coleoptera; family Elateridae; genus Agriotes; species Agriotes lineatus. The sequence continues at coordinate 123,808,842 of OW679198.1, read as the reverse complement.
AATGAGAAAAGAGAAAATATCTTCAAGTGTAGTTCTAAACCAGTTTGTGCTTCATTTTGAATAGGTACTTCACTAATGGTAGTGTGCTACTTTGTAAATATTGGGAAATTGCAATAGTAGCTTGAAAAAAGTTCAAGTTACTCGGCATATGCAAGCAGAAAAACATCTGAACAATAAAAACAAAAAAAAACTGCCAATAGACACCGACAATGCCAGAACGAGGACTACCCCATTCTTAGTTTAATTATTATTTAGAAAACCTTTATTTCTCCCGATATATCTTAATCCAAATTACAAAAACCAAAAATCACAGTATTTCTAGTGAAGTAGGACATGAAGTGTACACATATCAACATTAATAAAAATTGCGTTCCTGACTTGCACAGTGCTACATTGAACCAAATTAGGGAACGATCATATTTAAGTGCATATTTTCGGTATTTTCCGTGCATATTTGCATGCATATATTCCAATTTTTAAGTGCATATTTATCCTAAGCCTGGGAATGTGGATCAATGAAAGTTCGTCGAAAGAATTTCGCAGAGACCTGCAGGATTAAGAGGAGTTGTAATCAGAGTACCGTATCATAAAATGTAACCAATTCAAGGAATGTTAAATAGTCGTCGGAAACAAACGAGTTGTTCGTTGTGTCTTTTGGGGTGGAATGTTTGATGAACTGTCAGACTGTAAATTAATTGAAAGAAAGCTGCATACCTGATTTAAAATTTGAGCATAAAATAATATTGAATTAAGAATAAGTAAATTGCACGTCTCAATCTGAAAGAGAGAGAGAGAGAGAGAGAGAGAGAGAGGGGAAGATTGTTATTTTAAAATAATTAATTAATTGTCCTAATTTATTGAAATCTAATTAATAATGTTAGGGTTAAAATTATGCGATGTGTTATCGGACTTTTTTCACTCTCTTGGGTGTTTATCGCACGACGTTTCGGGAGTTTTTGATCTACTCCCGTCATCTGGTGAATGAACTCCTGGTTAGTCCTGAGAAGGACATCTTTTCACGTACACTCGTGCCTACCCCGGGGTTTCAACCCGGGACCACTGATCACTGTGATTACGAATATGTCACTCTTACCACTACGCAACCAGCACGGTGACATCATCTAAAGACCAACGGGTTAAAATTACTTCAAAGAGTACATAACCACATATAACTTTAGTTAAGTCAAAAGATTTTAAAAAATTATAAGGAATAGCGATTATAATTTATTACTACTTCATCAACTCTTCGTAGTTATTGCACATTCGGTAGACTATCAAATTGAAAACCTACCTAGTTTTCAATTTTCTTAAATTCTTAAAATATTGAAGATTCTCGACCAGCTCAGAACCTAAAAATTTAATTAGTCTTATAATAAGCAAACTACTTCTTTCTAGCTCAAAAATGACGGAAATTTCTATTTAATCCCATCGAAAAGGGGACACATTGTACGTAACGGCCTGTGCCGACGAAAGTTGACGCGTCCGTTAGGCTTCACCTCCCAATCTGTGAAACAAGGACCCGCAGCGTAACCCAGACGGAGATTTATGCCCCAGCAAGTCACGAACTTGAACTGTATCAAATTATTAGATAAAAATTACTATATAATTTAAATAAGACAATAATCGGCGTGCGGCTACATAAATTACGGCGACCCATTTCTGAAATGTGCTCGTTATTTTAGAGGGCCTGACACGCCGAGTCGTGTCAAAGCGTTTGTGAATGAACACAATGTCTTGCCAAATTTCTCTTTCGAATGCATTAATTGATGTATTGGCACACAGCGCGTAACCCATATTGAGCCTGCAAGGTTATTAGACAAATTGCGCTATTTACAAATAAAAGCTAATTAATACTGATAGTCCAAATTTTGCTTTGATACGTAACCTTTGCGTTATTACACTTGTACTCTTGGCACAAGTATGTCTGAAGGCAATTTATAATCAGGCATCGACAGGAATTAATTACTTTGGCTTCGCTAATTAAAAGTTGCGAATTCTAGTTGTGTGTGCTTGAAAAAATAGGGAAGACAATTTTAATCGGCGTTTTAAACGACTTTATTTAAAATTGCTTTTAGCAATAATAGTAATAATAGAAATTGACTAGAATTTGCAGTAAAGCTAATAATAATCAAGCACTAATTATAAAGTAAATCGCGACACTAAACAGGGCGTCTGCGGCCAAATGTTAATTCGCATTTATTTAAGAATCGGCTAATTGGAGAGAAACAGAACAGAAACCTAAGGACCGAGGACAACTCTGCTCGTATTTCAGGTGCTCTACCGAAGAATAGGCTAAGGTCAACGTGCGTGAAGTTAGCCACGATTGTTGGCTCAAATGCAACAATTTTATGCATGACATTGTAGAATAAAGCATTTAAGCTTTCTGGTTGTTACAAAAAGTAAAATTAATGTTCTAAATGTTACAATCTGCAAACAAGAACACTGTGGATGAGATTCTACACTTTTAACTAAATCTTAATTTTGTAAACCTTCATTGTTATTTCTTTACGTTTCTAAGTCACAGGATTTAAAAAGCTAAGTAGATTTTCAGAGATATTAAATTGCATAATCAGAATAGTCTTCAATTTGTTTTTGAAAATCTCCCCCTTTTTAAAAATATAATGGTGTGCTTCCACTAATTGAATTTTAATTTTGTCAAATATTCTTAAAGTATGTGCATATTAAAATGCTAAAAACACACGAACAGTGATTTTATATGACAATTTACTTTAATTAATCGAAAATCTTAGAATGCTCAGTATTAGTTTATTTACTGCTGTATATTTACATTCTGCTCAATTAAAGTTCGTATAATGCAAACGCAATAAAATATCGTTTTTGGTAAATATCACTTGTATAAATATCGATTGCATAATTTTGAATATTTCGATTCTACGTTTCTCTTTGTGTAAATTAATATGCATATTTCCATATTTATTTCTATGAAATAAAGACTTCTTATTTTGAAGGCAGCAAATGTAATGGATTAAAATACATTTATCATACTTTTATTGATAGTTTTGCAATATTTACAGGTTGCTTTTTGCACACAGTTTAAGAGTTATACTCTATTTGTATATTTCTAAAATTCAATCGTAAATACGAAAACTGTAATTGATCATTTTATAATTAGCTGCAGAACAAACCGTGCAAAATGGACTAACGTTTATGAAAATACATTTTGTTATAACAAGTAGTTCTAATGGCCGTATTTAATTCTTTTCTGGAATAATCTAGAGGATATTACTCCTATATTTAACAAATGTCTAGTTTCCAGCGGGAGGGCCTTTAAAACTTAAAAGAATAATACCACTTCTGGATATGTTCCAATTAAATGAATTAAATTCAGTTTTTATTCGGATTAAAAAACATCGAAAATTAAAACAGTAAAAGCTAAAAACAAAAACTCATAATTTTATTTGGGATTACACCTTTCATACGTATATTAAACAAACTTGACCAATCACTGTCACCTGCAACCACTAACCAATGATATTGGTTAAAATCTGTTCTTTATCTTTCACCATTAATGAACGGGAACATGCCGTCGACTAGCTCGGAAGAATGACGTAGAGGTCAACATATCTTAAAAAAAGCGATAACTAAAATAAAGGGCTACAAGTGGTTCTACCTGGCACGTTCGCTGCTGATGACTTGAGACAACTAACCACTAAGTGCCTTAAATGAAGCAAACATGGCTAACAAAAGCCCTTGCCGCAAAGGGAATCATATAATAATAGTAAAATAACACCTTCGTAATTACTAGTATTTCACAAACGATCGAGAACATATAAATGTATAATGAATATACACAAAATACAAAAAATATCACAGCACAAACCTAAATAATACTTAAAGATCACAGACCATACAATAAATGGCTTATATTTAACATCTAAATTGTATGTTATTTTTAGCCTGTTTTAAACAAAGCTTTCAGCACGGGAATTGTTCCCTGGGTGAAACCCATGTAGTTTCATTCAATACACCAACACATGAACGAATAAACTTGAACTATATATGTTCCAATCTCTAAACAACATAAGCTAAAGCAGCCTAAGCTACTTTTGGTACTTGAAGATCTCAGCAGGAACCAACACAAACCCTGCCCTTGCTTCACTAAATGACTGGAAGGGCTGCTGGACCCACGCAGTAACCTCTAACAGCAAAAATCAGATTCGACCTCCGAACTTTCCGTTTAAGCCTCCGCCGCAAATAAGGCTAACGAAAACATAATGGGGAGGGGGTGAATCCACAAGGAAAATAATTGCTTGCCAGAGCTCTGCCCCCCTGAATGAGCTTCAGACTGCAAATTTTACTTCCGCGCAGCACGTGGTGTTAGGTTAGGTGACGATAGAAATGACTTCACATTTCCCTATCGATAACATCGACAGCAAAATTCTTCAGATGGAAGTCTCCCTGAAATATTGCATGGCTATGTGAATCATTCAACCTCGTGAATAACTCCAAAAGAAACCCTAAGCTCTAACACCATAATTTTTAGGTGAATTGAAGAAGTTAGTGTTTCAAATGCTTTTCTTCTTGTGTAAGAGTTGCGTATGTGTGAATTTATGTTATATAAACAAACACCAACAATTTTTATATTAACCAATATACAGCTACTTCAAATTTATTCATCGTAAATATTGCAATTGAGCCAGTTCGGTACTACAACGGCTGTCAACATGTTTTATAAACAATCTGGATAATGAACTACATATATTAATATCTTACTCTTAAATTGTTCACTTATAATTCTAATTGAGCCGGCAAATGTTTAAAACTTCGAATGAGCGTTAATTGGGCTATCAGAGCATTCACAAAAACTAAATGTTTGTTAAACAATAAGAAATAGATTGCCATTTCACAGGCTAACAAAACAGAAAACCAACATTAAAATGTATAAAGCACTCAAAGATCAAGTATTGTATGAAATACAAAATTATAAATGTAAAGTCAATTTGTGTCATTTGGGTTTGGGCCCACTGATCAGTTGTGGTTACGAGTCTGTCACTCTTAGCACTGAGCCACCAGCGCGGTTATATAGTTTGGTAGCGTCTCTTCCAAAAAATAGTTTTTGAGTTATATCGCCAACAGACAGACATACAGACAGACAGACAGATAGACAAACAGACAGACAGACAGACGGAATTGAGAAAACCTGGTTTTCGTCATCCGGAGACCCTGAAACGTGAAGATCTGAAGAAATGTCGGAAGATGATTTTTTCGTGATTACAATACTTCCTTCGTCAACGTTTCTAGCAGATAAAGATTCAATAGTAAATGGTTGTTTCAGCTATACAAAAAAGATGTAATTTTATTGAATAAGACAGAGTTTTTCTTGTTATTAATAACTTTATATCATTTTTAAACCATTAAATAGATCTGTTCTATTAATTAATTATTGTGACTATAGGTTAAGGCACATTTTTTGTTGACTGTTGCCAAAACGAGCGTTTCGTCTTACCCCTTCAAAATTCACCTACTTCTCAGCAAACCGATATTGGGTTAATGCCATATCACAATCCGAAAGCTAGGCTGAAGAAAATTATTTTAACCTTTTGTGTTCTTCGCTAATCCTTCGAATTCCCTGGGCCCCCGCTGCCTTGGGGCGCAGCCGGATAGCGTCTAAAAATTATCCTTTTTGGAGAGATTAATGCAAATGTACCATGCACGATCTTTCCCAATTTTGGGCGTGCTGCATTTCCGCCACGGTCCTGTAAGCGGCCGAGGACAAACTCGAGCTTTTTGCTGCTCGACTTCGCTTTGAAGCACCGCCCGCAACGCATGTATGGAGATACTCTCCAAAGCTAATTAAGCGGCATAATTAGCTCGGGCTAATCAGTTTTGTCATTCATTTAGCCACAGTCATCCCTTTTAATTGTGTTATCATGGAGATCGTTCCCCTGCCCGGGCGAAGCAATGCGGAACAGCTTATCTGCAGCCGAAGAATCTAGGATTAATTAAGGAATTCGCTACATCCTGTTCCAGCCGGCGTGACGGTCAGTAATTTTTCGGTAATACAATACTACGCCAATTTGCCGAGACCTGCAGCAAGGTCGCGCGTACGTTGAACATGGACTATTTATTAACCTTAATTTCTAAAATTATAACCTTTAGTTTAAATTCATGCAATGACTAAGACAAACGGCCGGGCGTAATTATGTTACTCGCTCCTACGTTTCCTAATATCCTTTTCGAGTAGGTGTATTGTTGATGTTGCGAAATACGCGGTTCCGCGCAGCGGGAAACCGAGGGTTAAGGTTAGATTTTAATGAGCTCGTAAAAAATTAACGACGGTTTGCGTCGTAGCTGGTGTGCAAAACGCCATTCTGGTTTCTACTGTCAAATTTTATTACGAAACATTTTAAAGAAATATTATTTCCTGCAAATGCAGTTTAACTATCCATTATTCATACATAAATTTCTTTTACCTTTGGGATTCGATATTTATTACAATATCAAAATTATTGCAAAAGTACAACCTTCTTGACTTTTAAAAGAGAAACAGTAAAATTATATGTTTGAGAACTGAGAAAAAGTACATTATAACTAATATAGAATATTCTTCAAGTACTACCATTCCAGTGTAGGTGACACAGAGGCAGAGCCTCTGGCAGATCAGAGAAGGTGGGCTCGATTCTACGACCTCCAAATATTACAAAAATCTAACGTCGAGTCCACTGCAATTTTCCAATCCGGCTTTGGCAACGGTGGGGTCTTAAAATCTAAACTTTGTAAAAAAGAGAAGCTGACGACTACCATCCTCAACTACCTTTACTTAATTTTGATTCTGTAATGTTTCTGACCGGAAACTATCTCGCCATCTTTTTCCTCAAATAAATGATGATATTTCAGCTTGTTCTTCATTTCGATCCCAGTGGAGGTGGTACAGGGGTAAAGCCTCGTCACCATACGCCTCCATTTGAATTTTAATTTTCTAATATTTGTGACCTTTAGCTATCTCATCATTCCTTTCTTTATGCGAATTATGATGATGATATAAAGTTTTATTCTGTTTTCATTTTAATTTAAAACTAAGTACTATCATCCCAGTGGAAGTGACTTGCACGTAAAGCCTCTGGTATTACACCAGGAAATGTGGAAACGATTCCACGAAACTCAGCGCTTACACTGCAATACCCTAATCTGACTTTGCAACCATGGGGTCTTAGGGTCTAAACGTCCTTAAATAGGAAAGTTCTATGTCGCTGTATTGGAAATATCTCCAACAAGGCTGACGACTACAACACTCGACGCCATCATTTAATATTGATTAAAATAAATGGTGATATACAATCTTCTTGTTCTTCTGCTCGAATTAAAACTAAGGACAACTACTCTATTATAAGAGTTTATTTTTTTAATTTCTTTAGAATACAGTCCTTAAACAGTTTCTTTATTTCTATGATAAATGTAGCAAAGATATGAAAGGCATCTAACTTTGAAAAACACCCTTGCACTTCTACTTTTGAACTATCTGTATATCTAAAGTGTCAGGGAGGTAGTTTGTAGTATTCCATACCTATTTTTGTATAGTAAATACTTAGACGTAGATACTTGAAATATTGACTACACCAGCTGCCATCACGTTTTATAATAAACACAGTTAATTAACCACAATATGCATTAATATTTTTATAAGTTACATGATCTTAATTATAACTAGATCGAAAAATGTTTAACAACTCGAATTTTTGTCTTCCCGACTTTAAATCGATTTCAGTCGTAATCCACCCGCAATCTTTCGATCTTTCCCGCGAACCTCCAAAGCACTACTATTCTGCTTCCATCGCGAGCGAAGCAATTTTCCCCAGATCTCATACCACCTCAGCCTCTCTGCCACAAAGCGGCCCTCAGCTTAACCTCTTTACTGCTCTGTTATTGGACACGCGAACAACACTTAATCCGCGGTGCCCGAGCCCTCGCCGTAGTCGCAGGCATCATCATCGGACTTCCCGATCCGTACCAGATAGTAGCCTCCATGGCCGGTCCAGCTCAATACTATCGACTTTTTATAACTTCGATTTATCATACTTTCGCTAACTTCTTCTATTAGAATCGGTATCTTTGATATATCGTTATTGTCATTCCTTCATACTTACGATGTTACTGGTACATTGATATCGATACACTCGTTGTTTACATGTTTTAAGTGCTCTCAGTATTTAGATGTTTAGGCTTCTACAAAAACTTTAATGCTCTAGATAATGTATATTTTAATGTTTAATTACTGTTAAATGTTACATCTTTTTTAATTTTTACACATCTATAATGTTATGCCTACAGATCAGAGCTCCATATACAAAGCCGTCTAGACAATTTAGACAGTACTTTAGTAGTTTTGATAGTTTCATCTTTTCTACTCAATGCTTAAATATCTCTATACTCAATGTTTCGCCGTTTTGGATAATTCAAAAATGTTTACATTTTTTCATATATGTATTCACTGCGTTGAATAATTTTTAATTTATATACAGTCTATATAATTTGCGATTCTGATATGCTTGAATGCTATTGAAATGTATATCAAATAGTCTACAACTCGTAAGCTTTCAGTACTCGAAGAAGAAGAATGCCACTGACTGAGAGCTTGATTTTTAATTTTTTTATATTTACCTAATCCAATCAACAATTATAATTCACTCACACTCTTATTAGTCCGATGCTTTTTATATGAAAAATATGTTTCGTTAATGTTTTCAGTTAATTAATGTTAGTTCTCCTCCACAAGAATAATATCAGAAAATAGAAAACTATTTAGAAATTCTAGATGTACAGTCGTGTTCAAATAAATCTGGGACAATGTTTTTTTCACATGCAGGTTGAGTTAAAAATTGAAGAATATCTCCATGGATTTCTACTTATCAGAAAGAGTTACAGATTTCATTGCCTGTTAAAGTTTAATGTAACTCTTTCTGATAGCAGGAAATCCATGAAGATATTCTTCAATTCTTAACTGAACCTACATATGAAAAAAACATTGTCCCAGATTTATTTGAACACGACTGTACATTCTATGCAATGCCTCTGATATTGCTGAGATCCTAACTCACTACAACTTCATATACAGTGTGGAAATAAAGTAAAGGACAAATTCATTAACTTCGTTGATATTCATTTTTATGAAAAAATCTCGGAGGGGTGTAGCGATTTTGACTATAGAGAATATTTTCAGCAAATTTTCAGTTTCTTATTTAATTTGTTTTTCATGATATGGCGTCATCGACTTTTTTTTAAATAACAATGTATATCTTTTATTATTTATTTTAGTAGTACTTTTTATGTTGTTTTAAATGATATAAAATTTGTTCATATTTGCTCATATGAAAAAATCGAGAATAATGGTCTTAAAATAAAACTAATGAAATGAGCAAAATAAATATAGTTACAGAATGGATAAAACAAAAAAAGATTAGTTACATGTCAGAATTAAACAATTTGTAAATGGCATAACAAAATAAGCGTCCTTTGCTTTTTCTAAATTAGAATTTACCTTTAGCAAACTATTTTATTAATAAAAATGGTTTTTGATATTTAAACTTTAAGACCATTTTTCTCGATTTTTTCAGATATAACATATTGAAAACGTTATGTTATTAAAAACAACATAAAAAGTAATATCAAAATCAATAATAAAAAATACAGGTTGTCATTAAAAAAAAGTCGATGACGACATATCACGACAAAAAAAAATTACATAAGCAACTGAAAATCAGATGATAATATTTCCTATGGTCAAAATCACTATACCCCTTCGAAATTTGTTCATAAAAACTAATATTAACAAAGTTAATGAACTTATCCGTTACTTGATTTCCACACTGTATAAGACATTCGCAACACTTCGATGCATTCGATATTTAAATACTTTCAATTATTATATACTTCAGATCAGATTCTAACTAACAGCAACAATTTAAAAAATACTGTTTTCACCGTCGAAATTATAGGTACTATGTAAGATAAAAAACAGGGGCAGTTAATATGGTTTGTCATAAATGTGATTGCCTTAATATGTATTCCTAACTTACCCCTCAACTGGTTTAGACGTTGCTATGAAACAAAATTGTTATAGTAAATGTAACTGTTTAAAGCCTCATTTAAACTAATCAAATTATGCTAAAATCTCTATTAAGAGTTGTCCCAGTTTTTTGTTTTGCATAGTACTTTGGTACTTATTACAGTTTCAATGCCATCAAGGCACGTTATGTTTTACAGTCCGTTTAACGAATATACACGCACACGTTATCATCGAGAAATAAGACCTCAGCGCTCCGGCCTGACGTAGGCACATGTAGGTAGAATTGCCTAAATCCGCTTCGAGTTCCAGTCGAGCCTCCAAAAGAGACTCACATTGGCCAATTCTTCCTACCTGTACTGACGTCAGGTCTTGTTGCCAGTCGACATTGGCTGAGGCCTTATTTCTCGTTGGTAACGACTCATAGCGCTTGAAATTGCTCTGCAGTAGGAAAATATTCGGTGTGCCGCTTTTCGTTTCCCCCACTGCATCACTACTTCTCGCTACAAATATAAAAAATAAATTGTATAGTAAGTTTTATTGAATGTTACAATATAAAACATTGAACATAATTGTTTAGTTTACATTTGCTGCTTTTAATTTTAAAATTAGGTACAGGATGGACTTCAACATTTTGTGGTAGATAAAATTTGCCTGGTAATACAAGTCGATGCATCATTTGTGTACGTGCTAAACAAAGAGAATATGAAAAGGGTACGTTTAAGACTTAGGTGCTGTTAATTTTTAGATATTTCTATATCTCATACTCACCTAATGTACAGATTAGTCAATACTTCTTAAGACCTTTATACAGTTTTTTTTTCGTGCTTTCAGTAGTGTTATACTGCATTATTTACGGTACTTTGATAGTTTTTTGTTTCCCGATTTAACGCTGCCCAATTAGTTTTCTTTCCATATGTCCTACCATTTTGCTAATTACGAAATTCAACACGAATTAATACCATAATAAAGTCTTAATTATGCTATTACCGACAACTGTAATTTCATAATTTATGTATTTATACGACAGATTTGGCAATTTTGTTAGAGCAATTAAATCCCATATCCTTCCACATGATTAATAGACACTAAAATTTTACAATCTTATAACCGATGGAAATTTGGTCAAATTTCCTATTGTACGCTTATGTAAGCACATAAAACAAAGTGGCACATTTACACGTCGTAAATAATGCTCAATCACTTGATAACAATTAGCATGTACACATTTTGCATAGAACAAGCAGTGGTATTTAAATTAGAGAAAATTATCCTTACATTCTTGCCGGATAATATTCCTGCAAGCTGCGTTACAAAAGAAAGGTTTTCTCTTAAGCGTGGAAATTGACCTTTAATTAATTTGCAATGCTAAAATGGACTACAGTAAGAACCCATATGACAATTTTCATGTATCATTGCTTCTGCCATTGAATTCTCCTGTAACTTTCCTTTGCATTGCAACTAGAAATAGAATTTTCTTATTGCTATAAATGCCACTGAAGCTAAAACGTGTCATTTAAGTTTAAAGACATTTCTCCTGCGTTTCCCACTGTGCATCTCAGGAATGAAAGCTGCAATTTCCTAGTACCGTAAAAAATGTCAGTTTCCTGCGCATGCCATTTGCATACTTTTCTCATAAACATTTGTTATTATTGTGCGAACATGAAGGCAGGATTACAGGCATTTGTTAGTAGAGTCTCCATATTTATTCAGTCGTTCGTTCCACTCTCGCAATTTTCACATGGACGCGCCTGCGAGATGCTGAAACCGCGATTACGAGGAAATTCGCGAGAAATAAAGCAAGTGCGCCCATAAATCACGATTAATCATGTAGCAGTTAGCGAAGGTCGCGCTGAAATTGCGGTGCACCGTATTAATTGGGCTCGTTTCTTAATCATCGTCGAAGGTGGAAGGTTCACGAAATGAGATCATTTATCCGGCGAGCGTTCTAATGAACCTGCAATTATAAGCATTGTGTTAGGAAATACCTTCAGGAATCTAGGTAAGGTTCGCGGATTTATGGCGCGCTTTTGCCCCATAACGAATAATGCCCAAGCGCGGCGATAAATCCAGAAATAAAATCTCGTTTTTAATTAACCGGCTTCATTAGGTTAGAATCGAAATAAATCGCGAAGAAGCCGCCGTTTGTCCAAGCGAATGACATATCGTACATCTACATGACTTTAGGAATTATAGTTAATTGCTGGCTGCGATGTGTGCGATTTATGCAGGCTCGAGGACTTCACCTATTTTTCCTAGCCTATATAGATCGGTATCTTTACATTCGCATCGGCAATTTATGGCAGTGAGGTCTTAAGCTAATGTCCGCTTCAGAACGTATCAATCCTTCACCAGAGGCAAAGAGTGGAATCAAGTGCCTTTGTGCAAGCTAGGAGTAAAATATACTGAATCTGACGTACTTGCGGAATTAATGTTGAATTTTTTCAGACGGCGCTGTCATTAGCAACTCAGCAGTTTTAAGTGACCCTTTCTCGACGAGTAACGGCACTTACTTACAGGACTTAATTATTGTTCTTGACATTTCGTGATTGCGTCAAAGGGCGCTGAACAGAAATAAACCTGATGGCAGTTTAATTTAAAAATCCACTTGTCTGGTTCAATTTCTAAGATTTAACTCATATTTTTGTATTAAACATGTTTAGCTAATGCCTTCCAAGTTTTCTACCAACCTTTTAAAAATTATAAAACAGTTGGAGCTTTCACGCGGCAGTCGCCGGTTGTCACTTTATGTTGGCATTTACTCAAATTGCAATTGAAAATATCATCAATAAAGAGTAATTAACACAGTTCAAAAGATTTATAAATAGCTGTTGCTAATGTCACAATACCAACAGTAGATAAATCATGCAGAAGCTAGTGAAAATTAAGTAATAAATTTTACTGTGCCATAATTGAAACGAGAGTTCTGACAGAAGACAATTTAAAAAATCTAGCGAAAGAGAGCTGAAACTGTTTTAATTATTAGAAAATCATATCGTTTAACTTTGACAGCCGATGTGCTAAGAAAGAAAGAAAAATTAATGATTTTTAAAACGGAGTTGTAGGTTTAATAATTACAGTGTTGATTGGAAAATCCTTAAAAGTAATTTTAATAAGAAATAACATTTTTATCAATTTCTTTAATAAGTAAAACTTTAACATTTGTAAGTAAATTAATTATAATCGTCTAGTACCAAATACACGTGATTAAAAATGTAAAATTCTCAAACTCGGGATGGTTGCTAAATTAAAAATTGAAGAGAATATTTCACCCAAACGTTTATTTCAAGTATATAGGTAAATGAAACAATACAATATTATTGTAAACGTTATTTAAAGTTCTACATGTCCTGAATTTCAGCAATTTCTTCTTCATTGCATCTTGCAATTTTTATATTTTGCACTTTCAGTCCAAACTAAATAAATTACTTTCTAAAGCAATTGGTTGGAAATTATAAATACTCCCTTTGAAATGTCCAATTAGTTACAATTGCAAATTACACCTGCAAATATTGCAATTAATAACGTCTATTAAAGAAGCAGTTAGTTCCCGTTTCAATTAGTTTTCCAACTACAAATTGTTTTTAATGGATATATACGTAGCTTTGCAGACATTTATATTTGTTGCCATTTTTCAATAAACTTTAAATGAGTGATTATTACAGATCACAATCTGAAGGAAAATGTAACCAATTAGTTGGATATATTTTCCTGCAATTATATGATATTCTTATTTGCTAAATCGAACTAGATAAATATCTGTCTAAAATATTTTAAGATTTTGAAGCTACTTTCTTAGATACATATAAAATTAACAAGAAAAATTGAATGCACAAGTTGATGACGGAGAAAAAAGGCTATATATAAAATAGCTTTAGTTGCCATTTTTTAATGATGGATAATTGCAAATTTCGGTTTTCACAATTTTTTGGCTTTTATTACTTTTTACTTCCCTAGTCTGAAAGACGAAAGAAGTATTGTAATCACGAAAAAATCACCTTCCGAGATTTCTTCAGATCTTCACGTTTCAAGGTCCCTAGATGACGAAAAAGAGGTTTTCTTAATTCCGTCTGTCTGTCTGTCTTTTTGTCTATGTCTGTCTGTCTGTCTGTCTGTCTGTCTGTCTGTTTGTCTGCCTCATGGTAGTATAGCTCAAAAACTATTTGTCGGAGGAAGACGATATTTTGTATACATATTATATATCTACCTCGCGTGAAACCGGTACAATTTCATACAAATATATACTGGGTGAACGCCTTAAAAAAATAAAATTTTGTTTACTTTTGAATTAATTTTAAAATAGAAAGAAGTAATAACTTTCACATAGATCAGGCTTTACATTTGCCAAAAATAAGACTCAATCAATACAGAATAATGTCACAAAAGAGTAAAAACGTTTTAACGATAACACCGTTCTGTTCAAGAGAGGCGCGCGCCGGACTTATTTCGAAGAGGTTCTGTGGCGTAGTTGGATTTATCGATGCAGATTCGGTCTCTACGCAGGGGTGCGGTTACGATCGCTCTGCAGATGCGGAAGGTTCAAACCCCAGCGTGATACATTTTTTAAATTTGAAAATGTATTTAATTTATTAGAATCGTGAATCTATTTTTACTCCTAACTTAATTTGATTTTTAAAACTATTTAGTGTCACAATGTCGACTAGGGAAGTTCTGGGTAAAGCCTTTTACAGATTTTTTTAATAATATTTTTTATTTAAGTGTACATAACTTTTTCTTACCTTTACTAACATGGTGATAATAGAAAGAATAAAAATAAAATGAAGAGTGAAAGTTCTTTAACAACATTAATATTATACTTTCGGACACAAAGACAAAAACACTAACAATCAGCAAAGAACCGCTACGCTGTAAATTAGAGATAAATGGAAGAATGGTAGAGCAGGTGATGTCAATACAGTATTTAGGTATCGAGGTTACAAGTAATGGAGTCTTGGTAAGGGAGGTAGAACACCAGGCCCAGAAAGCAACAAAAATATCAGCTTGTTTGAATAACACAGTATGGCATAATAAACATCTAAGAAAAGAATCTAAAGTGAGGATATATAAATCAATCATAAGACCGATCATGACTTATGCCGCTGAGACAAGATCAGATACAGTAAAGACCAAACAAATACTGGAGACAACTGAGATGAAGACGCTGCGAAAAATAATGGGCGTAACTAAACGAGATCACATAAGAAGCGAGGAAATCCGACAAAGCTGCGAAATACAGAAGATCGAGGAGTGGGTCGAAAGAAGAAGATCAGAATGGAATAGCCATATATCAAAGACGGACGATACCAGAATAGTGAAGAAAGCTCGAGACCTATCACCCAGGGGTAGAAGATCACCGGGTAGACCAAGAAAGAGGTGGAAAGATGTGCTGGAGTAAAACAAGCTATTAGCTTATATAAAAGAAGAAGAAGAATATTATACTTTAGGTACGAAATAATCATAAATTAACCTTTTTGGCAGAAGTACACTTCTCGCATGGTTCCTTGTATAGAGAACTAACAAACCATTTCCTACCATCCCTAAAAGAAAAATTCTCGTTTCAAAGGTTTATCTTTTTGTTCACCAGTCTCATGTTATCTGATAAACTATGAATAGTACGAAAGTACTTTTTTTATTCCGTTAACAATCTAATGCTTTGCGCATGCACCTTTAATTATCCGTCTATACTACTCAGAGACAGTGGCGGCTCATGCAGAATTTTGATGCTGAGGTCACCAAACGTATAATGCATTTTCCACCCCCTCATAAACAAAAACAGATTCCGATATGACGAGATTTAAATATTTCGAATATGAATTGGAAAAAGTTAGCATAGTGAAAAAACTAACCAAACTTTACTAATATAATGTGATGAACTGCATCAAATATCTCTCTGTCATTTCGCGTTAAATGTATAATTGGGCAAAAAAATGCATCTCCAGACTTGAGATACATAGCTGCATGCGCGATTGATATATATTAGTTTAAAATGTGCGGAAACATACCAGTAAATTATGAGTATAATAAAATGGTAACCGTTATTATTTTACGAAAACCCCGATGTACAACGTTTCTTCTGTCGGAATTGTACACACGGCCTTCCGAATATGCTCCCCGGATGCGGCCTTTCTTCATTTGAATTTCATGAAGTCAGCATCCGTGGGAAAATTGTAATCAGAAACTGAGCCTACACAAAAGTGGCTCCCATTGAATGTTAAAATATCCTTATCTTTGGACCTATTTCTTTGCTGCTTTAACCCCGGTACAGTTTATAATCTGTCAATGCGTCCTTAAAAGCGAGCAGCACTTATCGTACAGCTTATATTTATGAAAAAAAAATTACTCGTGCTTTGTTTAAGCTTTAAAATGAGAAGAATGATGAAAAGTAAGTACGAAAAAATTATTCTTATCGAAAAAAATTCTTAAGTGACTGTTTGTTATGGTAGGGCTATGGTTCCTTGGTTCCTTATAGCGAATCGTCACTGCTCAGAAGTAAATATAGGGCCATGTCTTCTGAAAACTTTCTATGCCCGTCCAAAATCCCTATGGAAATCTAAATATGTAAGGCCCACCTTTGCGGATTTGGAATCAGTGACTTCAAAAAAGCTCTTTACTATCATCAACCGGTACAAATAAATCATAGGAAAGTTGTTATTTTAACCGGAGCGGAGTAGTGATTATAAACATCCCCGAGTTATAGAAAAGCTGTCTCACGTGCTTTTTTGAAGTGTATATTTTGGGCAAGGGTGTGATTTGGTGCAGGTCGACCGTAGCATTTTTTGCCTTTCAAGGCGTTTTCACGGTTGTTAAACATCAACTGAAAGCCCAATTTTACATTCTCTTCGTGTACCTTGCTTGATTGCCCGGAGTTGCATTTGCTCCAGGTATTGCTATCTGGTTTATTATGTTTCTTACAATCTTCAACATGCAATCTATACTAAAATGGTAAATTAAGATTTGGGGCCAGATATCTCTTGTGTGAATGACTATTTCTAGAATAATGAGAATCTTCCGTGGGAAATCTTTAAATGTTATTTACTATGTCCTGCTCCATTGTATTGCTCATCTTGTGGGGCTAATTCATATGTCGAGCTAGTGTACCTCTAGTTGAAACTGATTTTTTTTATTTCCAGTTTATCTTTCATCATATCTACTTTTTACGGCTATTTTGGTATAAACGACAAATCATTGAACTTTGTATTGCATTTTAATGGTCACTTTTCAGTACATAGCACGCTGAGATAATAAGTTTAGAAAATACGTTCGCTTAAAAACCTACCTTTGTAGAGCTCAATGAGTAAAAATCGTAAAGACTAATAGGGATTTATTGGTTAAACTAGCTATTTTCATATATATTTTTTACAAACTTAGCACCGATAAATAATAATAACTAATACCTAATAACTAATAACCTAGTAATACTTGCTTTAGATGGATTTTGCTGAATAGTGTTATGTAACACTACAGGTGACCCATTGCTGATAAAAATGCTCACTTGCTATTTAGAAATATTATTGAGCTAATTAAACCAAATTAATCGCTTAAGAATGTTTAAAACGAGATTAATGTTTAACTAGGTTAAACAATTGTAATTAATTAGTGCCCCACTAATTACTTGCCCAGTATTGTCTTGCTTTTTCAGATTAGGTCTAGCTTCAAACTACTTTTTTTCATAAATCATATACAAATTTCAATTAAACTCAAGTTCTACTGTTCTTGTAGAATTGCAATCATTATTAATCTATGACTACATCTGGATCATCGACACAAAAATGCAAGCCAATTTAAGTTGTACTTGGCGTCCTTCTTAAAATTAACATGTCCAACAACTAGTTGTAATTATAAAGGCGTAGCTGCAGGAAAAAAAACAATGGCAGGAATTAGCTCGGCCAGGACAAAACACATGTAAAACGAACCCACACAATATCAAGAGGCGGCGGCGCACGCTGAGAGGCAAATTACGCAATTTGCAGATATTCTTAGCGCAAGTGTCATCTCGCAGCTGATTACGTGCACCTAGTTGCCTCTCCCGAGCTAAGTGCAGGCTGCAATTTCAGCGTTTTTCAGGGGGAGCGCAATTTATAATAATTACTATTATCAAACGCCGAGCGTACCGAGATTTAATTAACACAGGTCGAGGAAGTACTTAGATGCATTAATGATGCGACGCAATAAATCTGGACTACAGAGCGCACGTGTTCTCAGGACAAGCAACATAAATAGGATCCTCCGGTGGGTATGTCTCTCATTACTGCAGAATGCGGCCTGCGCCACCTGGTCAATTATCGGTCACCATTGCAACCGGAAGCGATTACCGCCTCAATCAAATCTTCGCAATTTTAGAGAAATCCGCCGTATACTGTTAGTATTAATTGCCTCGATCTCTGCCCGGCGCATGTTGGTTTAATTTATGATTTAATATCCCGCGTACTGCCTCATATATCCACCGGTGCCCGTATGCAACGATATTTAGTGCTCTTCACTCCTTGAAACTCCGCGAAAACGGAAGTGATTATGAGCTACGTGCCTCCATACATCATGGAGGAAGGCTCGTGCAGTAATGTCCTCTAATTTAACCGTTTTGCTTTGTGTGTATGAGCTGGTTTTGCTCGTTTTAAACGAAATAAAAAGACCACCCTCTTTACACAACAAACAAACAGATTGGAACTGTTCAGGAAAAAGCTGGACGAATCAATCAACTTAGAGTGACCACAGATAAGATGCCAGAAACCAATAAAAAGAGATAGGGTCACTCACATTAAACAAAAAACCGGCGAAAAAGATAATTAAGTTAATAATGTCAATAAGCAAGATTTGGACAGAAAAAATTAATACTAAACAAAGCAAAATCAAGAACCAAAGGTTGGACATATTAATCGTAGGAAAAACGCCACGGAATAGAATAACCTTGCGGAAGAGGACGTACAAGACGTTCTTTAAAACGGTGGGTCAATGTTACCACAGACATTCTCTTCTTGAAGAATCTGGTTGTCTGTTTCACAATAAATGATGAGCCACATCCTAAGAGCCACTAAAGACATAGATAAATAATAGCTCTTACATACATGACTTACAAAATGTATTTGAAGACGTAGGGAAAAGGAGAATACGAAGAAAAATAAGAATTCCAACATTCTACTTCAGAAGCAACGCCTGAAGAAGAAAAACTTTAAAGAACATATAGAAGCTTCTTTTTACATGTATGTCGGTAACGGAACGTGAAAGAAATTAATACAAAAATTCCCTTATCTTTCGAAAGTTGCTCAAGTATATATTGTTCAAAAATATGTATATAAACAGATGTAAATCACTCTGAATGGAAAAGGTACAATTCCATAAATAATTATAGTCTGTAAGTGGTCCTTCACTAGGCCCCACGTTGGGCGCCAAATTGTAACATAAAGGTTGTTCGCCACATAGTTTTTATTAATTATTTACATCCTCTTTTATTGCCAGGATGCTCAATAGTAATGAGATCTCTCTTACCTTGTTTACTCCAGTTTTCCTTAAGAAGAGCTCTTGTTGAAATAGGCCCAGTAATTGACTTGGACTCGTGCTGAGCTAAAAGTATTAGCTCCAGAAATCTACTAAATTAAAAAACATTTTTTTGTACAACAATGGCCACAAAACGTGTTACTTGTTAAAGAAACAATGGTAAATAATACTAGTGTTATAAATTACATCACGGACAGCCATTTCTACCCCGCATTTTTATACTCAAATATTAAATCAGCCTCCAAAAAATTGTTTTGACAACCTATTTCTATAACGAACTATAATAACGATCTACCCACAAAAGAATGTATCTACTACCTCCGTGGCACCACGCTCAACAATTTATACAAAATATCACGTGGGATACATTGCACTCCTGCACAAAGCTTTTTTTTATTAAACAAAGCAAATTATAACAGAGAAAGGCCATTTAAATAAACACTAATACTGTTGTTTGTATTTATAAATATATTTTAAAGAATATCAGATTTGTGGTTCTATGTTCTTTCGCTCTCGGTCTGTCTTTTGAGATCACGCACCTATATTTTAGGCATTTTCGAAATTGACATACACATTGCTTTTGTTTGGTTAGATGGCAATAAATAAAAATAAGGACATGAGAAGCTACAGTTTCAGAATTACTCAGAAAACTAACCTTGAGATATATTTCTACCCCACCTGGTGCCACGATGGTTAAAGATTATTAACGCAACCTCCAGAAACCGTTCAAACGCAGTGGACACAGTGCTGACTCACTTAATGGCGGTCTCGATAGCTATTTTTATGTCGCTACTTCGGTATAAAATCACCCATCTGGACTGTGGGTTACTGCTGCTCCACGGCGATGGCTTCACTACTGCGTCACTCATTGACGCATCCGCTTTCTTCTTTGTCGTCCCGGACATCATACCGCCAAACTGCTAGACTTCGACGCGGTTCATGCCGATTACCGGTTGCTAATTTAGCACATACTTTCACTCAAAATTCTCCAAGGAATGTAGGAACTTTTTCGCCAACTGGGACAAACCGCAACCCGGCACTTTTTCTCGCCGAGCGCCTGCATTTTAGCGCTGAAGACGCACTGTAAATGTATACCTAACACAAATCGGCTGTACACTCGAACGCTATTGTAAACACACTCAGGCGTGCCAGGTCAAGTACGTTACAAGTCCAGGACTTGGACGCCTAAAAATGTTATAAATATACTTTTCTTGGGGCATTTGATGTAGCATGGCACTACTTGTTGCACACAAAACAGGAAACAAATCTAGCGCCTCCACATTTCTAACTACTTATATCTTATCTAAGCAACAGACGCTTTCTTGTTAAACAAAATAATCCATACAATCAGGAGTTTCCGACGAAGCTTTCTGCGACGTGTCCAGTAGTACGTAAATGTAAGTTAATGTGTTTTTCACTTTTTGAAGCTCCTTGAAAACGGAAGTTATTACAAGCTATGTGGTTCCATACGTCATGGAGCTCGCGCAGCAATGTCCTCTAATTAAATGTTTAGCCATTTTGCTTTATGTCAATGAGCTTGTTTTGCTCATCTTAAACCAGTTACTAATAGCTGCACTTTTAATAATCTTAACGCATAGATCAGTAATAAAACATATCTGTATTTAGAATTCGCTCTGTTATAAAGGCGCATGTGGGAGATTTTAATGTGCAGGCCACAGAAATGGATTTACTGCCTGTACTTAAATGCAGGATACAATATTAAACTAATAAAACATTTACAACATCCTGCAAAGCCATTGAGAAATGCATCTGGGTATTATGAAACGACTGCAATTAATAATAGCAGAGGAGGCTATTTAAAAGTGCACAGCAAATTATAATTAGGGGGCTCAATGCAAAAATGAAGACAGGAATTTTACGACTGCTGTTTCTCTCTGAACGTTTGATTAATTAACATCTTTAAACTTCACTTGAATTGTGTAATAAATAGGGCTGCAATTATTTCTTTGTTAAGTAAAAGTATAAAAAGAGCTTGATGGCTATTTAATACGTTAGCTGCTAATCGTTTTAAAAATGCTAATTTATACCTTCCTGTCATAACGCAGAAACTATAATGCTCATTCTTATTGGTTACAACTCTATGAAAATTACATGCACACATGATATTGAACAAACGCCGAATTGTTAATAATTCATTTTGGTCCTTCGAAGAATCGTTTCTATTTTCTGCGCTTCTTTCACTTTTATATGGAGATGCCGCCTAGTTCGTCCAGAAGATTGACTTTCTATGAAAACAATAAGAAGATAAGATTTAGCTTTTCCATAAAATATTTTTTTTAAATCTTAATAGAATGTTCAACATCTGTTTATTTCTGTATCGCACATGTCTCTAACTAAGGATCTCTCACATCCTGCAATTGACATCACTCGAGCAACCAGGATATAACGCACGACACTCCTTAAAAATCAGAGCAATAATACTGTCAATACGTTGTTGTAATTCCCAGGATGCAAATAATTCAGAAAATTGCACATAAAACACACATTAAATCCCACCTGCTGAATGAGCTGAAACGATAATGCAAGGTGTCCAGTCATTCTTGTTGTTCTGATTTTTCACCGATGCAGTAACCTAGAAACTTGAACGTTTTTACGATTATTTTTCCCATTTTATACCGGGCTCGATTTGTTAGATAACAAACATAACTGTGTTAACAGATATGAATCGGTTTTTAAGGTGGAATCTCTTCCTTGTGCGGTCCATTTGTTTCTTTTCTTAATAATCTAATTAATCACCGTCGGTAAATTTCTCAGCCTCCCGTTTCTCGGCAAATTATCAACTAGAAATCTATACTTACAATATTTAAAAAAAACCTAATTAGTTTAAGCACTAGCTGTTTAACTTCAGGTATGCACTAAGTAGCGCTAAGCAGCAGTTGGCGTATGCAAATAACACGCATTACTTTTTTGCCGCTGCTGCAAGATCGCTCGACAACATGAGCATCACACTTGTCTACTAAAAACACTGTGAATAATTTACACTTATTATATTGTTATAAGGCGATCAAATCCGTGAGATTTCGAAACGGCCGACATTCTCACAGCTGAGTTTTATCAGTTTTCCGGTTTTCGGCACATACATGCCTCCATTGTCATGTTCCAAACCAATCTGGATGCTCAGGATGCCCCAGATTTTATGCTATTTTTAGACGCCCATTGGACCGATTTATTCTCCAGAAAATTGGTTAATAAAGATACCAAATTGCGGCAAATAAAAGGTAATTTTGCTTGTGCTTTCCTGAGTAAATAGAACAGAATTTTTGAATTAATAATTTAATAAAATGCAGAAACTTGTTTTGCATAGTCCGTTATCTAAAAATATGTCATTTACTTTAGAAACCTTTTAACACAATTTACAGTACTTTATCGTGCAAAAGCATTAATATCAAAGGTTTTATGCTTAAAGACTTAAAATAAAGGTGGTTTCACAGTGAGACCATTTTAATGCATTTATAATAATTGTTTTGCAACCATTGATGCGTCGTATATACTTGAAATCAATTTCTCGCGTCGTTTTGTTCTCCACTGGGTTTCCGTTGAGGTGCGTTGTTGCAAATGATGTTTGAAGAGCTTGGAGCCTTTTATTTATTTTCCAGGAGCTTTATTTGTATTGCCGTGCAATATTAAGGAGCGGATCCAGTGTGGCGAGCTTTGCTTTGTTTGATTGGAGAAATTTATACCATTTATCGTCACCTACCATAACGCCACGTGTTGCTTGGGCGAGTAATTAGCATTTTTAAGGGGCAGAGCTCTAGTAAGCATTTATTTCTCTGGCGCATTCATCCTCTAGTTATTTCCTTGTTAGCAATTTTTATGGCGGAGGCTTAAGCGACAACTTTTGGAATCCGAACCTGAATTGTCTGTTGGAGGTTGCTGTGAGGGCTCTGTAAACATTCTCAACGTTCAGAACGATTCTGTTCGGTAGAGGGATTTTAGTGCAGCAGCCCATCAAAACGTGTAGTCGATCGTGATCAGTGCCTGCAATGTTTCTTGCGTAGTTACAGTTACCTTTGGCGAACAGTTCTTATATGTATATGTACCGCGAAGGGTTACCTGCTATTTAAAACATTGTATTTCTAACATTGGTGTGCAACTTTGGAGACTTTACCTCATATTGTGAAGATATTCTAACATTTATCGTTCAAATTAATTCGCTATGTTCATGTATCGTTTGTAACCACCTAGGCTTCACCCTTTTACATTTTCAGAAGATCAATAGGCAATTCTAGTACTGAGAGATATGTTTAATGCACGTTAAAGATAACAAGTATGCCAAATTAAAATTACTGAATGGCTAAAAACCAATCTTTACACGTTTTTCAAGTAACATAATTTAGTTTTAATGTGGAGAGTATACAGGTACAGTAATGTACCGGAGGACATTATAAAATCATAATTTTAAGCTACTTTATTTTATTTAATCTTTGGCTGTACACTGCTTGCATTCTTTAGACAAAAGCACACATCTGCAAACAAAATCAGCTACAATATTATAGACTTAATAGCAAATATAAACTAGTTACTATTATTAACCTAAATAACTGCATTCATAATGAGCTGACATGCGATGATGCATTTGAGCTAGTTAGTTCTGTTATTCAATTTCTTTATTTTCCCAAACCAACAAAAAATCACCATCAAAGCATTTACAAATCCTCTTAATCGCGATGGGTTCGTCCTGCCACCGAAACAAACATTCAGCACAAGTCGCCTTATTTATTGCTTCTCGTATTAGAACCTGTTAAGTGAAGCGGTGATTAGCTCCGAGCAAATTTAGTGCTGCTCTCATCTCTAGTGGCAGCCGATATGATCTCGACGATCGTAACGATTCCAGGCACTTTTTTAGATTTCGTTAAATCCGCGCTTTTAATTAGGGTTCGCATGTTCTGCAGCCAAGGCCCCGATAATTATAAGCCAAAACGCGGGTTTTTAACCTCAAATGTCAATCATCCGAAATTTCCCTATCGTGATACCGCTTTTTCAGCAAGTAACTGTTCGGGCGTTTTGCCACGCACGCAGCTATTCGCGTAAGTGGCTGCCGCGCAAATTAATCAAAATTGCCGATAAGTGGCCGCAATGCTGATTTACTGCATATGTAATTCTAAATCGACAGTTGTGTCAACACACGCAACATAAATCCACCCTCCTGGTAATTAATGGACGTATTAGCTCCTAACAAACGACCAGCTACTGTGCCCCACATTGCCAACAATAAACAATGACTTAATGAATTTATTCCACAATTTACAACAAAAACCGCGACGTATGTCCTTCGATAAATTGTAACAGAACAGAAACGGCTTAATAGATCCTATATTTTCCAACGGCCGATTATAAAGCACCGCATAAACAATTCCCAGCTCGTGAGAATTAATCTAATTTATAGAATTATGCCGACCGATTCATTTGCGATATTTTTAGCATTCCTATCTGACTGTATTATGTTGTCATTGGGAGTACCTGCCGTTTATCCTGGATTTAATTCAATAAGCGCTTAGCTGCATTAATATTCATTCCACTACACGGAAGCAAAATGTATTTGCCATTTTATGCCAGTCATAGGCAGAGGTCTCAATAACAAATTTTAGCAGGAGTTACTCTGGTCTAATGTTATTTCACCTAATACAACCTTCAACAAAACTCGATTTTTTTATTAAAATTAGTTACAGAAATTTTACAAACTATTAACTGATATATTAGCTTAACTAAATAAATTTGCAGTTTTACGTTTTCGGCAGTTCACATTCCTATATAAAATTATAGACCAATTCTATTTAATTTTTCAATGTAAAAGCAGCGCAATGACTGAAAGCGAAAATTTCATATCGACAATCTGTGCAGCTAAATCAACGGGTAACTAATTTTGGATGTAACACTACGCGCAAGTGACTAGTGTCATAAACTGAGGAATTAGTGAGCGAGTGACGAATTGCATTTGCAATTCCAATGTGAAAAAAGTGCAATTTAAATCCCAACGCTCGGTAATCTTATGCCATCTGTGAACTGCGCGGGATCCGGAAACAAACAGCAGGCAGTCGCTAAACCATTTTGAGACAAAACCGGCTGCGCAAGAATCGAACCAATCCCACTGACTGGCAGCAAATAATAAAACCCTAGGATGAAGCAAGGCGTTTGGACAAAAGTGAGCCGAGAAGACATTCCATTGCAGCAGAAGGGTAAAAAAGCAATTCCAATGCTCAGACAACAGAAACTTTCAAACGCAGAATTCATCCGGCTACCGACAATTCATAACCCTCCGTGGACGCAACTGACGAAAGGCTATTTAAACACAGACAGGGAAGCGTCGAGAAGCAGATCGTTCTAGCAATATTTATTTATTTCTAATTCTAAGTCTAATTCAATTTATTTAATTTCCTATATGTATATAAATTGGGATTGGTTTACATAAATTATTTATTTATTCATTCGTTTTACGATTTTGGGCATTCTCGTGTCTGCAAGTCGTCTAGCACGTGTCGAACACGCGTCATTTGAATTCGTTTGTTAACATAGCCCTGTCTAAATACTAGGGCGTGATAACTGTTAGCACAATCTACATGTATATCTGTATATTTTGTTTAAATAAATAAATTATTATTGTTTTCCATAGAATGTTATCATTTCGACATCTAATCATCACCCGTGGACCAGCAGCAGCCAGAAATAGATCAAGACAAAGAACAACAGTTTGGAGACCATGGACCGGAAGAAGGAGCGTAGGAAGGCCGAGGATGCGATGGGATGACGACGTAAAGAAAATAGCCGGCAAACTATGGGGAAGAGAAGCCACGAATAGAGAATCCTGGAAGAATATGGGGGAGGCTTACATCCAATTATGGATAAATGAAGAAGCTGGATGAGAGAGAGATATGTAATCAGACAAATCAATAGTAAAACCCAAATTTATATACACATACACACACCCACATATTTGAACCGGGGCAGTAAGGATTTGATATCACGCGGATAGTATTAGCATAACCATTTTCAGTTGCCCTGCAGAGAGCTCAAGATCGACTGCGGTGGAAAACTCTTATTGACGAAAGGGTTGAAATGTTGAAGGCATAATGGACAGCAAGACATCAATCTGATATAATGATGAGAGAGAGAAAGAGAGAGTGCGGATTTATGACCGTTTTACCGGCGCGAGCTTAAGGCAAGCGCAGTTAGAGATCTCTATGTATGAGGTGGAAACGCAATCTGCGGAGTACATCCGGATTGTGTAATAATCTGATGGCCTTTAGTGCTACAACTACAATGTCTTTTAATAAAGACAGAGGCCATACGTTTGGTCTGTTAACAAAACATACAGGTAGATTTTTGGGTCCACTAAACATTTTGTTCTAGACACTTCTTTAAATATAAATAGCTGATTTATTTAAAAATTACTTACGATTGCAAAATATCTACCTCCCCTTTTATTGAATATCCTGATCAATCTAATTAGCAAAATGTTTTGCTCTTGTTTGTTTAAATATGCTCACTACTTGCTTGATTTCTCACATGTTCGTACTTCTAACTTCAAAGAAATAATATTTTTACAAAATTGAATCAAATATTCCAAAATACTTTCTAGTTTTTGAACTATTAATGTAGTAATTGCACCATCACAAAAAATATACCATCCAAATGGCTCCAAATTGATTATATTTTGTTAAAGAATCTTCAGCTGCTCAAATTTTTATATTTCTTTTTCCTCAACTTTCCTCAAATTTGAGTTTAATATATTAGTCGTTTGTAAATGTTGAAACTTAATCGATATCTCTGCACAATGGACATATAATACAACTTTAAAAGATCGTCTTATATTATGATTTTCTTCGTTCTGTTTATTACACCTTTATTCCACAGCATATGACGTAGTTGTTCTATATTGTTTTTCTTGTCTTGTTTTATTCCTTATATCAATCTCTTCACTTTAACACAATAAAATCTCTACTATGGCCTTCTCTTGTCACTTATTTTATGTTCATCATATTGAGTTCTCAACCCCATTTACTACATTGTTCGATCAACTACTAGGTCACTTATGTATCGTCATCATATCATCGCCAACAGTAACCAATTGATCGCATTAAAGCATTTATTTTTGTTCGATCTTTTACGACTTTTCGATGCATTTTGATTATCAAACCTGCACCTAAAAACACCTACAAGATTGCATTACCAAAAGTGCCTCTTTGCCCCTATTTTCTTTTAATATGAATAAAAACTTCACCTCAAAAACTTCTAAACTTAAACAATATTCGGCCTGCATAAGTGCCAGAAGATTAAGTTAGCTCTCAAGCTAATCTCCAAGAACTTTATACTGGGAAGAGATATATCAACCGCCAGAATTTATGGCATCCTTTTGGTAAATTTCTTTATTCCACATACTGAAAATAACGCGCTTCCCACATATCCACTTCCTAGCGAAGTCGTGAGTCGTTGCCTAGTTTTCCGCAGTAAATCACAGGCCCCAAAAGGCTGCCAATTAAAATGGAGCGAATTTATCGCCACATTCTTTTGTATTCCGACGATCTGTCGATCCGGCGAAAACGCTTCCAGTCCCAGAGGTCGCGCATTTGCATTGTAAACAAACAAGGCAAATAAAGCCAGCTACGTGCTGCCAGGATTTGCATAAATAAACGCACAATTTCTCGGTCAATACGCATCGGCTCAAATAACTGGACGATTTCTCCCGCAGAATCTGGAAATATCGTAACAGCTTTGATGATTGGGTAGCTGAGAAACCTGCAGCTACCATCGGCAGTTTGAGCATTGCATATTTGTCTAATTACCGGTGCTAATTCGGTGTTTAATTGGCACAGAAGTGATTATACAACGCAACTTGCTATGTAGACGTTAATTTCTTTAATAATATCTTGCAGCTCGTACGAATGCTGCATTCAGCAAACGCTGTGGTAGTTTACGGTCCACCTACGTGCACATGTTAGGCAACTTAATTTATAGTGTGACACAATATAATTAGACCCGCTGGTTGAACGTAATAAAATTGAATAAATAAGCCAGCCTGGACAAGAAAATCTAAGCCTTTATTCCTGCTAAATAACAACAAGTTTATGGGTTACCGTGGTGCACACGAATTGAAATCACCACCTCCGGCTCAAACATGCTATAACATTACCGTTCGTTATTTTATACTAACGAGTTCTAGTCATTTTCTGTTTAGCTTATTGGGCGATTTCAAAATTCTTAATACTTCTAGTGAGCTTTTAAGTAGAACAACTTTAAAAACTATTATTATATCATTATCTGCTCCAAAATACAATTTTGTACATTAATATCGTACTTCCAAGCACCATTGAATGTAATAAAAGTGCCCACTCAAATATCTAAGGACATAGCAAACTACAAAGGGTTGTCAATTTCCAAATTTGATTTATTAAACCCTGCTTTGCAGCTACTTTTCTAATAAAATATATCGCCTCCTTTGTCATAAAATTGTAGTATTGTGCCACTTGCTAAGTAAAATATTTGAAAGCAATATTCAGCATTATTACAACTTGTGCACTAAGGGAACAAGTGAAACTTGAAATAAGAAAAATGTTAAAAGATGAAGTAATTGAACAATAAAGGACAAATTTTGTAAATCCATTAGTAGTGGTGAAAAACGTTATGAGTCACTTCATTTATGTCTGGATGCACGAAGAATTAATTAAATAACTAAACCACATTGGAAGTCTCCACAAACAAAGGATGTTTTATTAAGTAGAATTTGGGATAAATTAATTTTAATAAAGCTAGATTTGAAAAACTCGTTTTGGGTTATTCCATTACATGAAGAATCTAGAAAATACATGAATCATTTAGCAACAGTAACACTTATAAACTTATAAATGAACAAGGTAATAAAATAAAAGGACGTTTTTACATAGCAATGATTTATCCTTTTATAAATAATAATGTTGTTTACTTTATAAAAATTAGTGTTAATGTTAAAATATTGTAATTATTAACTATATGGCAGTGGTTATTCAAAAGAAAGTTTAAAAGTTAAAATAATATTTTAAAATAATTGTTGGTCATTTAAGAATTAAAAATAATATAACAATTCTTTATAAAATACGATTTAGTTAATAACCACTTTATATCATTATTAATTATCTAATTGTGGAGAAAATATGCTATGATATTGCACCCCAGTATTATGCTATGGTATTTCACCTGAACGCTAGTCTTGCTTAGGTTTAGCTTGTGCTAATTGAATAATGTCAGACGGCAAGGTTAGCTTTTTTAATATTAAATATTTTATTGTAATTCATGCAGCTTTATTAAGTAAAGTATTAAAGTCATATTAAAAGCAGCATTGAGTTGATTTATGTCGAGTTAATTGACGATAACTCGGGATATAGGTTCCGATTATAAATAACTATTTAAGAATGAAATATATAAAATATTACTGGGTTCAAATAAAATTATTTACCTTTAATAAAGAAGATCAATGAAAAGAATAGAAAAACTACAGAGTAGTTTGAGATAACCTAAAAACAAGCTAATATGAATGATATTTAAAGTTAATTTATTAAACAATGTCACATGAATTATAATTAGTTAAATATTGTAAATCTAGTAAATGATAGACATAAAACATTGAACATAGCGTGTTACTACAGGGACAGAGGATAATAAGTTGAACACAAAATTTTAAAACATATTTTTATATAATTTTGTATTGATACAAATTAATAAAACCTAATACAATGATAGTTAAATTAATGAAATAAACATAATAAGTTTTACACATACGGATACAAGATTTGTACAAAAAAGAAGTCCAGGTGCAGGTCGTTGCAGTGTGGGCCCTGTCAACAATATCCATAACTAGATGCATTTGGAGGCAGCTATATCGAGAGGCCCTAGAGCTGTGCCGTTGAGCTAAGCGTTGCTGTTTGGGGTTGAAATGCTGCTGCCAGCTGCGGACAATGTTAGTAGGGCAAAATTGCTTATCCGAAGTCCAGGAATAAGACATATACTACAGGCATAGCTAACTAGTGTCAAATGGAACACTTTGTAATGTCAATTAAAATAATTTGCAAAGATCAGAAGATTAGAACCTACACTCCCAGAGGTATCTGATTGTTGGTTAAACGCTTTAACCGTTTAGCCAGTGGAGTACCTTATCAGACATAGGTTTACAGTTGTATTATAAAGGTCGCGGACGAAATACGCCCGACAATAAAAACGCGTCACACGCAGATAGGCACGACATACGTTTATATTTAAGGATATATACTTCAGAAACTGTAAAAAAGGTAAACAGAACTAATGTAGCTCATTTAATTATATCAACTTGTTTTTAAAGATATCTAGAATCTGTGGGTTGTACACAAAAAATTATAAGAAATGTGGAATGATTTAGATAAAAATTATAATCTAAGTGTTATATTGATGCATGTAGGATAAGGTAAAGGCAATCGATGCTACCTAAATTAGTGCATATGTCTTAATTGTTAAAATACTGTCTCCCTTTTTCTCATAATCTTCAGTTTATTTTCAACCAAAGATTCCAATCCAAAGTAACAAAATAAATAATTTTTTCTCTATAACGTGCCATTTACTTCATTCTTGTGGCAAGAAAGAGCAAATGACGTAAAAAACGTATATCTTTTTGAGCAATATATGAACAATAATGAAGGTGTTGGAATTAGCCCTTTCAGAATCTGTGCCAAAATAGAGATTGGAAAATTTATAAACAAAAATTTAAGTCTTAAGTAAGTACTATGTATATTGATCTATGTAGAATCTCTTCCAAACAGATATTTTAACATAAAATCGTAGAGTTAGTAAACCTTCTCTCTTTTTTGCTTATTCACAGGCTACAGTACATATCCTGAGAGACAAAGATCAAATTACAACCCATACAGGCAATTTAGCTATTTGTAGTGTCAAAGAACTAATAAATAACGAACTTTATCGAACTAGTCCATAATGATAACGTAAGTTGGTCTCGTCGGTCAATATCATTTTTTTTTCTAAATTAAGTTTCGTTTTCTCATGACAACTATATACATACCTTGTTCTGTACCAGAACAGATATTAGATCCATAAACTCCATTTTCTTCGATAACGGGAGAATGTTAGCAGTCATAAACCTTGGTATGTAACTCATACGTAATTAGACTTTATTGACTCGCCTTATTTATTAGCCTCGCTCGCAAGCTTGTGCTGTAGCGATTATGATCATGGTGATAGATATCTTAATTTTTGCAATTTAGTGAATCTGTTTTCTTCCGCTTATTCATAACATCTTGACATATGCGCTATGACGCAATTTAGTGAACAGAGTTAGTAAATCACAAGAACTTTAATTGATCAAAATTGTGGAGACAGTTCTTATATTTGGCCCCGTTTATGTTTTTAAAATCAACGATAATCTGAAGTTGTTGATCTTTAGTTATTGTTTTACACACTATATCCACAGTTTAGGCCTATATTTTTTGCATTAGCACAGTCTAGTTTTCATTTATTGAGATTGCAACACAGCTTATCCAAGACACCAATTGAGGATGCGCACGGATCTACACTAAATCACAACCCTGCATAAGTCTTCCACGAGGCTCTTTGTATGCAAAAAGCAAGCTCGATGTATGTTCGAAACAAATTACTAACATGCATTTACACAATCCTGTCCATAAGATTTATATTAGAATTTTCTATCGTTCGATTTTTCCTGCTCCTTGTGCAAACAATTAATGGCCTCATAGAATTTATGGCCCCATGCTTCAAAGCGACTGCTTCTCAGTGTTCTTATAAATAAGACATACGTACGTGTCTGCAATTCAACAAAAGAACGAGCGGTCACGACCGCCCTGCAGGGTCCGATAGACCCTAAGCCCGGCAAGAAAACCATCGGTTCTGTAGCTGCTTCGATTGTTGCACAATTACTTTGCAGATTAAAGATAATGCTGTTAACTGCTGACCTCATGCATTGGTAACATTGAGTTATTTTGACAATGATTGATGGCAAGGTTAGATTAGATTATAAGAAATTAAGAAGCAATATCAAGGTGCCCGTATTTTGCAACGCTTTGTAGCCGCTGAGAACGCGGTTGCGAAAGCTGCTGGTAACACAATGGAAAAGGGCATGATTCTGCGAAAACTCGACTTTTCTAGATTCTTGCAATCGGCAATACGTCACTCACCATGAAGTAAGTTACTAGTAGATCTGAGTCGTCGGTGATTGTATTCTTTTATCACCTTAGTACCTTTAGTGCGCGTCGTTTATAACGCACATGCGTTCATTATAGTAGGTACTTGGTGATAACTGTAAATAACGACATTTGTGCTTAGCCTTTTTTAGTTCAAAGCTCTAGAATCCGTTACATAATTAAATTGTTCGACCAAAATTTTCTAAATTTTTGCAATCGGAACTTATCAGCCAGCATCAAATGCGTTAGTAATAAATCTCAGTCGTCGAGGCACCTTTAGTGCTCCTGTTATCGACGTCGTTTATAACGAATATACAACCATACATAGTAGGTACCTGTTGACGGCCGTAAATAACGGCATTTGTGTGTACCCATTTTTAGTTCCTTCCTAATGGCCTACAGGCTATCAATTTGTATTATACGTATTCTAGAATCTGCTTTTTAACTCGTCTAAAACGGTTATCTAAATTGTGCGACAAGCTTGGCATTCCTCAAATTTGGTTGATTTGTGCTGCGGAGGCCGCGAAATCGCTGATAATTGCGCCCGCCAATCATTATTCCATTTTTTCCGGTTGGATAAGTGCGCCAATGGAGTAAAATAAAGTAATTGCTTTCTTTGGCGCGCAAGAAGTGATATGTTTAAAATTAGATGTCAGCCGAGTGAGAGGGTTAGATCCAATCGCGATAACTAACTTAGAAAGTAACTAAATAAGTAGCCGACGACTCCTGCTATAACACTTTTAAATTATTTACTGGGATGCACATTTAACAAATTATAGACGTTCACGAGCGTGGCTCGTTTTTATTGCAGACCTCGTATTAATAATGCTTGTACTTGTCAAGTCCGCAAGAACGCAAAACGCCGAAATTGGCACCATCTAACTAGGAGACTTGTGAAAGGTCGGATCTTTACCGTTTTCACGCACCAAGAGAAAAGACGCCGGTGGCTAAAAGGCCCAAAAAATATAATTCATGTCGCGTATGTAAATGCAAAGGAAATGCAATCGCTGGCTGTGAATATAGTCGTAATAAATGAGATAATTTAATTTCAAAAAGTCAAGGGAATTCAAGCAATTTGTAGCTCTCGACAAAAAATAAAAATATATATAGATTTAGAACTCGCCTTTTATTTTTTAATAGCATCTCTTTATATTCAAAACCATTTCATTCATGTGGTTTCGTTTTATTAATAATACGAAAGTTGTCTTTAGCCTGGTCTGGACAGTGGTTGATGTAGTGCTTAATTTATTTGATTGTTATCGTGCTACCTTTTTAATATTCCTCGGATTGGTAAGTTATCCTTACCGTAAAACATAAACAGCCATATGGAATATTGCAGAACACGATATATAATACACTCTAGCATTTTTGCTGGATATTTATTTAATATTTATTTACTGATTTCACCTAGGTAAGCAATCTGCATAGCAACCAGGTGGGTATGGGTTCAAATCTAGCTGTAGGCGGAGCCCAATGGATGTGAACTCATTAGTTAAGTTAGTGTAATTTACGATACGTGCTAAAAGCTAGTTTTTAGTCACGAGTGGGGCAGAGTTAAAACGCGAGTGAGCGAGCGTTTTAAGCCCCTCGAGTGACTAAAGATGCTTTACGCATGTGTTTCTCCTACAATATTTTATCTATAAGAGAATCTAGAAAATACGATAAATATTTAAAAAAATAAATGTAAATTTGGATTACTAGCAACCGGTCGTAATTTAGCTTGGTTAAAAATTTTAAAACACGTTGCTATTGATTACGTGAACTAATGAAAACATACTAGTAAACAGTCGTTTTACAAACTTAAACTGCCATCTAAAAGTAAATTTTACACCCTGGCGTAGATAAAATGTTTTGAATGGGTTGTGGGTAATATAAGTTGCATGCGACCCATTACCGCCGTTGCATTTTTCGCTCTGTATGAATTATTATGAACGATTATGAATGAATTCTGTATTTATTTATTAAAGGAGGTGACGGGGAGTAGACTTAATAAGCACAGTTAACAAAATTAAATTAATTTAGTTACATTTATCCAAATCCTTTATTATATTCGAGAAGTTACTCAAGATTTAACATTAAATTAGAAGTTTTTTCAAAATTAATTGCATCCTTGCGAATAACTCTTTCTGCCAGAAGTAAATGATCGTGAAAGGCAAACAGGTTTTTTCAATTCCGTCTGTCTGTCTGCATGTTGTCGGTATAACTCAAAAACTATTTGTTGGAGGAGGACGATATTTTGCATGCCTTCCTGGCATGAACCGAAAAAAAATACAGGCTGAGCACCATACAAAATTTAAATCTGCCTATTTTTGCTTTAACTCAAAAGCTATTACTTAAATGAAAGAAATATTTGCACATAGTTCGCGTTTTACCTTACTTTTTTAAGAGAGAAATAGATAACAGTAATAATTTCCACATAGCTCAGGCTTTATCCTTAATAAAAATGAAAGCAAACAGATACAGGTTAAATGTTTTATAAAACAGACAGAAATGGGCAGCAAGAAGCGTGTTCTATATATCCAGCCGCGAGGACAAATACGAAGCGGTCCTAAAGGTAGCCGCCTGCAATAAACAGGCGGAGTGGAAACAGCATTCGCAGGCGGTAATGTTATATGTTAATTTGAAAATTGATGTAATTCGCATTACCAAATATTTCCATTTATTGTTTCAGTATTATTAAGAACGTGAAGATATTTTTATCCCTATTTTCTTTTGATTTATAAAATTGTTTAGTGTCACAACGTCTACTTGCCAGGGAAGTTCTGAGTAAAGCCCTTTATTTAATAAATTTAATATCTTTTTTGCAAATCATGGCATTGGTTCCGTAACAATTTCTATTTTACTATTGTTTAAATAAGAGCATTATAAATAACGGGCGAATTTTGGGTCATAAAAATCAAATACGCCTGAAACTAGGTCTTAAAATCAACCAAGAAATCTATAATAGGTCTAAAAATAGAAAGTGTAGGTAAATAGATTAAAAGAAAGAAAACTTAAAAAGTAACTTTATTATTCTTTTGCATTTACATAGCAAACAATTTTTTCAAAATGTTCTAACGTAAAGCCTTATTTTTTATCGGATAAAAAATTATTTAACCTAGAAAAGCTCATACGTACGTCACAAGACGTTATTGGATCAAATATAAATTTATTATACAGTCCATTGGGAAATTCTTGTCTTCAGTTTGGCCTTCTGTTAATACTGCATCTCTGACTGTATGCTGATTTTTTAAAGGTAATTCTTTTAATTTGTTATATGCACACCGACCAGCTGAACCCATTCTCTAAATATTGTAAGACCTCCACTACTACTATATGCATTGCTTCATATAACGGCAAACTTTTGTTTTCAAGTTTGCTTATGCTATAGCAAGTATTAAATTGCAATATTGGGTAGGTTGAAACACTGTTGGGCTTTAACAGTAGATACAGCTGAATTGGCATCCAATTGCATTATTACCTGAAATAGATATTAATGTAGAGGAAATACCATGAATTTGCATAGAAAATTATCAGCATAGAAATGCGCAGCTCTCAAGGTACCCCCACATCGTTATGATGGATTGAGGTGATAATGAAAAAGGTGATCGTAAGCTGTTTCAGTCTCAATGGAGCTGTCAAAAACACTTGTTTGCATTAGCAATATATGATTCTGGTAGAAATAGCGCCACTAAGTAATGGCCTATCACTTAAAAGTCAATTTTAGGACGCAAATATGTAAACTGGGCGTTTACTAGAGTTGCTTTAAATAGGCAAATAGAAAAAAACAACTAGGACTTAAAACACTCACATTTTAGCAAAACACATTTATACAACAGTTTTGTGAACGAGCCTAAAAATTCCGCCATTTAAAATTACAAATAAAGTTTCCAACTCTTTACTTTACCAATACTTTCTTAGTATTTTTCGTCTGTGCAAAATGATAATAGGGTGATGCAATAACGTTGTGTTTATAAGTAATTTTTTGATTAATTATCAATGTCGTCGACAGTAACTCACACATTGAAATAAATACAGTGGATGTTAAAAACTGTATTAAATCAAATGACATACAGCCTCTGTTTGTTCAACTTCAATGTCTACGCTATTTTGATGTTTTTAGCTAATTCACCGACCCATTGGACTGTTCTTTATTTGTATGCGTTGAGTATACATAAAACTATATTTATAACTACAAATTAAGTCAATATATTGCAGTTCGACATAAAAACATGTTACAATTATAAATTGTAAACTAAATACATATTGTTTTCAAAAATGTACTCACATTAAATATGGTCGAACGTAGTTTGAACAAATACTTCTTAAAATATTATAGTTTCCACGACATATCACATATCACAAATGGAACAAGATATTCTGACATTAAAAACTTTTCTGTTATTTGAAAAAGTGGTTTGCATTTATTGAAACGTACGCAGTATTATTTTCAACGCCAAAAAATCTAGCAGAATTTAAATAACAACTCGTCATAGGAATGCATGCCCAGAACAATTTTTTATTTATGTTAAATATCCCAGAAGGTCCGTGTGTGCATTTACATATTTTTTACAAAGTTCACACATTTATCACGGACTACTAGTCTACCGACTTGTGTTGTAGGAAGTCACAACACGTCGACATATCTGTTTTCCTCAGACTCGGCAAAAACGGTCTTAGCAACCATTTAATTAAACATCGTCGACTACTGCAGCAGAAAAATGGCGTCCCTTCTAAAGGCTCGTACATTTTAATCTCGCTGGCCTCGATCTGCGCTGCTGAAAAGTTATACATTATCGGCTAGTGCTAATAGAAAATCACTAACATCCATAACGTCCCGCGGTAAAAATGCGAATCCAATTTGGATTTTTTCTGAAAATGCCCATCATAGCCTACTTTCTTCTCAATAATGTTAATAACAACAGGGAATTGATCGCTTAATAAGTACGGCGCACGCGGAAGCAGCACCTCGCACCGCAAGAAACTGGGTCCACGTCGATTATCCCCAAGAAGGAGCAGGATCAGGCTGTCGCTGTTTTTGCGATCACAGCATTTAAGGCTGCAAAAATCCCTTCGTGTCTCGTGCGGCAACTGGAAAAAATCGGCTGCATCGTGATGGGCGTTGCCGCTGAATTCTGCATGCTAAGCATTGTAAACACCGCAAAAACTATCTACAAGACGCCTGGCGGAATTATTTTGTCCGATAGCTATCTGATCGCCAGAACCGTAAATCATGCCTTTCTGGCATTCGCAGTTTTATGAGGCGTCGTAGGTGTTATTCAGACCTTTGATCTCACAACGAAATGGATCTGTTCGATATACCCATTTCCTACGGAGATTGCGGAGACTTTCCCTTCCTCCCCAACATGTTGCAGTAATGCTATACAAGCACACTGCAACCTCAATTTTGTTTTATCACATGTGTCCATTCATATTATAATTGGTGATTAATAGACACCTTTGCATGTGGCATGTTCAAAAATGTTATGACTTCTGTTGGCTGTGCAACATAACGCTTTCTCCAACTTTTCAACTTAATAAAATGTGATTATCAATATCATTATAATTAATTTCGTGTAGTCGATGGTTGACCTCCAGATTCTGCAACTAAAACTGAAATTATACTAAGAATTTAAGTCTCGTTAGGTTTCTGTCACTCTCCAATGTTTCTTCTTTTTTAAGATTTTAGAATAACCTATATGTCTGCTTGTTTTATCAATTCACCTTCATAAACTGGTCCTTCGACATCATTTCTTACTGTTCAATGCCTCTTCTTCTGGGTTTAGTTTGTTCACTATTGCAATGGTTTCCACTTTTGTTTTGTAACTATTCTTGTCATCTGACATAAACATTGTATATCTTTATATTTATATATAAACGTATGATGTGCCTGTGTGCCTCTCTGCGTCTGTCATGTTATTAAAATCACCAATTGTGAACAAAGTAAGCCCCTATTGCGGTGTCGTCACCGTTCTCTTTATAATACAACGATAAACCCGTGTGTTACATAGCATTTCTGGCCGAGTGGTAGGGCGTCTGACTACAAATCAAGTTTCCTCTGGGAGCACAGGCTTGAATCTTACCGAATACGATATTATTTTATCTTCGCGAAATATATTTTTTTACTATTTCAGTCTTATTAGAACTTGAAGATATGTTTTGGTTTACCTATTTTGTACATAATTATGAACACTCGTTAAAATATTTTCGCCCGTATCCTCTTTATTGTTAATTCAATTAGTGGTAACTCGTGGAAAATTTTGATGGTAAAACCAACCACCGAACGTAAAATGCATTTTTGTCACTCTCTCAGCCAAAGACAAATTCCGACATCCCGAGATGTTTCGCATATGGACTAGCAAATGTTAGCATGGTGAAAACATTTACTAAACTTTACAGACAAAATATGATGAATTTACTCTAATAACTCATTTTTCGTTAAAATGTATAATTCAGTAAAAAAAGCCTTGCATGTCTACTGTTTGAGATACATAGATGCATTCGTGATTGACTTATGTGATTTCAAGATGTACGACAATTTACCAGTAAATTATGGGTATAACGTCCAACATCTCTTCTACCCGAATTGTACACACAGTCTTTCAAATATGCTCTCTGGATCAGGCATTTCTTCATCTGAACTCGATGAAGTCAGCATACGTATGAGAATTGTAAGCAGAAACTAAACACTAGCGCGTTATTGTACGGGTTAAGTCAGACTGAACGTTTTCGAGACTTGAGTCTGCGCGAACGTGGCTCCCATTGAATGTTAAAATGTCCGTATTTTTGCACCTACTTTTTGCTTCTACCCCCGCTGCAGTCTATGCCGTTATTGTACAGTTTATATTCAGGAAATAAACATTATTTGTGCTTTGTTTAAGCTTCAAAATAGAAAAAATGATGAAAAGTAAGTAAAAAAGATTTTTCTTTCAAAATAAAAAAAATCTTAAATAACTGGTTTGTTATGACAGAGTCATAGCTCCTGGGCTTATAGTAAAAAAGATTTTTCTTTCAAAATAAAAAATTCTTAAATGACTGGTTTATTATGACAGAGTCATAGCTCCTGGGCTTATTATAGTGAGTCGCCACTGGTACTGATCATGGTCAGTTGCTTCATCAGTCCATCATCATAAACTGGCTATTTGTCATTTTTCTTGGATTGTTCGCAACTCTTTTGTTTCTTGATATTGTAACTACTTTTGTCGTCTTGCTAATTTTTTCTATTCTTAAAGTGTGTCTTTTCCTTTTATTATTATTCCTTGTTTACTCTTGAAATCGTTCCCCAAATGACCGTTAACCTGATCTATACCCAATTGTGATTGTTTGCTTTACTAATGCATCGTTATAAACCTTCGATATCCTTTGTTTGGTTGATCTTAAACTCGTTTGTTTCCTGTTAGTGTAACTTTGTCGTCTCGTTCATTTTCTCTGTTGTTCATACGTGTGCGTCCTTTTTATTACAATTCCTTGTTTAGGCACCCTTGTAATCCTTCTCCAAAAGACCATCCACTTGATATAATCCAGTGATTGTTTGATTCATCAATTCACCATTCAATATTTTTTCATTGGTGGTTCTCCTGATAATGTAACTGTTCTTGTCGTCTCGTTTATTTTTTGTTCTTAAAGTTTGTGTCTTTTTTATTATTATGCTTTACATACTCTTGAAATCCGTCTCACAAGATCGGCGATCTGAGTTCTACCTATTAAGATTGTCTACTTCAACAATTAATTATCATAGACCTTCGATATTTTTGCTTGGTTGTTAGATGTCTTGTTATTATGTTTACTTTTCAACTGTTGTTGATTCTTACCGTTTGGCCTCTTAGTTTTAGGCTTTTATTCTTTGCTTTCTCTTCTTTTTGTAACAATATAAACCTTCATTAGTTTTGACTGCGAATACGATTCGTTCCTATTCCGGGCCTCAAGTTGCCAATTATCAATGGTCATGATTTTAAGACCTTTCTCTACAGTATCCTTACATCTGGTTGTAGATCGGCAAGACACCTTCTATGACAGTTTTTATTGATCTTCAAACGTGCTCGTTTGTATAAACTTTTACACAGAAGAAATCTCTTGATGAAAAAAGATCAAATTTTATCTCTAAAGTAAATTAATATTGATATACTAGTTTGAATTTGTTAGAATACACAGAAATTTGTATAAAATTAGTTAGATCTAAAAAAATTAGAACAAGAGTGCAATCACATTTATAAATTATTTGATTTTTCCAATATGACCTAATGTTTTACTGATTTTAGACTCTGAAATGAAAATTATTTAACACTTAATTTGTTGCATTTCTTACAGTTATTACGTGTAAGAGATACAAAAAAAACAGTAACTTACCACAGTCCACTCTTCAAAAAAGAGACTCATCTTCAAAACTGTCACGTTATTTTTATTTTTTGATTTACTTAATGTGTCTTTGTCCTGAATAATAGTCGTTGCAACTTTCCCAAGTCAATTAAATAAACTAAAAACGCACGTGATAAACACAATAATATAAATATCTGAAAGAACAAAAATATTAAATTACATATCCTTAAAAACCTTATGTTATAAATCCTGGTTTTAAACCTTTTTAGTACAATACAAGTAATAAGCTATAACACATGCCATAAATTGTACTCTCCTAATTTAAATTAAATTGCACTGACGTTAATCAAATGAAATTTACAATCTAATTTGACCTATGTCATTATATAGTGCTGGTATTAATTAAATTTAGTAAAATGTTCGCTTATTTTCTTCTATTATACAGGTTATAATTCAATAGGTGTGCACGAACGCTTTTAATTTGATATTTGCATGTTAGCGTAATATTTATCAGTTCCAGCAGGAACTTAATTTATTTTTGACCAAGAAAGGAGTTGGTGTTATGAAATATCTATTACCTGACATCGAAAAACTGCGTAGAGCTAATACTTCCATTATACAAACTATTGTGAAAATGCAATAATTATTTTACATTTACATTTTAATTAGTAGATCAGGTATCAATAATGTTGCCTTTATTAATGACCCCACATTAATTACAAATATAAAAAATTTCCTCATTAAACTGCGTTAGCAAGCGTTGAGTTCGTTAAAATTGCTGGTTAAATTTTAAAAATACTACACAAAGCACGAATTTGCTGTGCACTAATGATATTATTCTTAGCTACTAACTGTACTATGGCTCGTTATATGGCCTAGTTTAATAATTGTTTTTCCAATAATGATAAATTAATTAATTAATCACAATATCGCTTTGCTTTTGCTAATACATTAAGTTTCGTACATCTGCAGCATTGAACTTATTTAATTGGCAAGGATAACCACATCTTGATTGCCAGATAGATCACTTTTGCTGAATAATATTCCTGTAATTATGGTAAATAGCTTGGTAGAATACTTGAATGCTACCTTACTGGAGCATTAATTAGATCGTCTGTGTTTTTCTATGGGCAAGCAATTAAAATTCCGTAAGAAATATTTATTTCTTACAAGAATTGGAAATGTTTGGTGGGCATAAGTGTTAATAAAAATATCTTCCTAGATATGCAACTAAACAGCACACCAGTGGAAGCTAGCGAAAGTACAGTTTTCAATGGGCGATTTATTGCCTCTAACTTTAATCACCTGCAGTTCGTGGACGTTAATGGCACCAGGAGGCAGCAGCCTGGAAAATCCTTCCGAAGCATTTCTAAAAGTATTTCAGTGAAAGAAAGAAATGCGGTGACCTTGAAAGTTTTTACACAAAATCCACGCTATTTCGTGACCTACAAACATAATTCGCTCAATTTCCGACGTATAAAAACGAAAAAATTGTTAGTTGCACTGTGGCGCAGCCTTGGTATGTTCTAGGAATAAATTGTTTCAGCCCAGCATTAGAGGTACGCACGCAAAAACGGGCAAGGCCGTTCTTGTGGAACTGTAATTATAAGTTCGATTTTGTAATAAGGTTAATGCTTTTAGGATATTATTAACAAAATTAAAATTAAAATAACAGTACTTGCTCTGCCACGCCCGGAGTGCGTCAAGGTTTGATGCCCAAAACTGTAAAGAAGCAAACGAGCGCTCTTCCGACCATGTTTATTGTTAATAAAATCGCCGAGACCGCAAATGCTAACTTGTTAATATGGTTATTTAGATCTGAATCGCCGTAAGCCGCCACCTGCGGTCTGCAGATCACAATCGTAAACTGTTGAAACGCAGTTGTCTTGCTCAAGACAATTTCCACATGAATTGTCCGTTATATAACTACTCGTACACACAAACTCCGATGCTCCATAAAATCAATTATCGTTAAGCGACGGCATAAAACGGTGAGCAACGGCCTAATCGACCTTACAACTTATTCCTCGAGCTCTGATCGTTTGCGCAATACTTGAGGAAATGTCGATTTCGCGAATGCAAAGTGGCTGGAATTGATCGCTGCCAAAATTTCCAGCTCGGTTTACAATTAGCAGGAATTTTGCAATTAACGTGGCTCATTTATCAAGCTCCGTTGAAAAATAGGCGTGCACTTTAATGATCTAAGTGCCGTGAAATCGATAACAACCGTGAATATATGATTGGGTAATTCTGCTGCGATATGCTTTGTAATATACGTGTTGTTCTCATAGAAATTC
Organism: Agriotes lineatus; assembly: GCA_940337035.1. Lineage (NCBI taxonomy): Eukaryota > Metazoa > Arthropoda > Insecta > Coleoptera > Elateridae > Agriotes > Agriotes lineatus. The sequence continues at coordinate 123,765,565 of OW679198.1, read as the reverse complement.
AAATGTACCCGATAGTACCTTGAAGTGCTAATAACAGATATTATTTGCTAGTCGATTAGCTATAATTTTTTGCATGTTAGAAAGATTTTTCAATGTATACACATTGTTGAATACAGTTTACGAATAATCAACGAAGAACATATAAGAGCTTAACTATTGAACTCCTTTCCAAATTTTTTAAAATCTTTTTTAAGTTAAAGATACAGTAGCTTATTCTTCTTCCTTTTCGTAATATGGGCCGATAGATGAATAAAGACCTTCAAAACTATTTGTGTTTAAACATTTGGTTGTAGCGGAGCGTCCATAAATCACCAACCCCCCCCCCTCCCCCCGAAGACGTTATAAAAACAGCTCAGGGAATGACAAAAAATAAAAATTACGGATAAATAAACTGGACAGCCTAAGTCTATGAGTAACTAATATTAGATGTTACGCTACGCGCAACTAAGTGCATAGTGTCGTAAACTGAGTAATTAATGTCGCGAGGGACAAATTTCATCTTCAGTTCGAGTGTAACAAGCAGGCAATTTAAAACTCAAATATCGGCAATCTTACGCATCTGTAAATTCTAAGCGCTCAAGCTTTTTGGCAACAACGACCCGCTGCGCAAGAGGCAGGACAACCGAATTGACCGCCCGCAGATAAGACCGCCAATCAATTAAACCCTCGGGTTGTGCAAGCGTTCGAACAAAAGCGACCTAATACTTTGGCTGAGAAGGCATCCGGTTACACACACATTTGTGAAGCTAGACGTACCTAGCAATTAAGCATATCGTCCCCCGCCTTCCGTATCTTTCGGTCGCTCAGGCGGGGCGCTACCGATGCCGCAGGTCCGGCACCGGTCCGGTCGAGGCCTATCAAACCTCTGACGACTTATGGAGTCGCCACCCGTTAGCCCCCGCCGAAACGGGATTCCCTTTCTCAGCATGTTGGGTACCATTGCCACTACGAGTCCATCCTCAACTGGTCAACCACGCTCGCGGTACCCGACACCGAAGTGCCGGATATCTCGATGCGCGGGGCTTGGTGCTGACCGCCCGTAGTACCCGTGTGAACGTTTGACGGGTCACCGTTCGAGAGCAAGCCCTCTACCACACTTTTCTCTGTGCAGCGGCTCAGCCTTTGGGCCGTACCGCCACACTCATCCTTCGGACATCCATACCCACCGTTGCGGTGCCTTGCGGCTCGCAGTTGTGGGATTGGGTAGCCTCCAGAAGTTTCTTTAAGGGTTGGCGACCGTGCAGTCTGCTTCGGAATAAGAATTTCATCTCAGATAACAGGCCCAGGAAGAACTCCCGGGACACCACACTTCATTGACCGGTTACAGTCGAATGGTAATAAAACAATTTCAAATACGTATCCCGCCACTGACAAGCAATAAACAACCCTAGGCAACTAGAGAAGCTATATAAAGACGGACACGGGAGCGTCAGCATAGACTTTCATCCAGTCATTTGGTTTACAACCTTCAGCACTCCGTGCCTACCAGAGTCGTCTGACGCGTGTTGAACCCGTGTCACTGTCAATCCGCTTGTTATCTCAGCTCTGTCCACAACGTATTAATTGTTAGCGCATAAAGTTGTTTTCATTGCTCACTCTATATGTGTATTTGCTTATCTTGCTATATATATGTCTATATATGTGTGATCGTAGTAATTTTGTTTAATTAAATAAATGGTTTTCCATAATATGTTAGGATTTCGCAATTATCAACACCCGTGGACGAACAGCACCCAGTGGTGATTAAATACACAATTAGCAAATACATGCACTAATAGTAAAATTACCGAAGAAAAGGCAATGAAAACAAAAATAATAAGTTGATAGAACACGTAAACACAAGATAGGGGACTTTGATACAATTAAATAAGTAAAATAAAGTGAAATAAAGCAAAGAAATCTCTTACACCTTAAAATTTATCCTTCTCATACGAGAAAAAGTCCCAAACTTGCAAAATTTAAAGAGGGATAAATATAGTACATACGAGGAGAAGTGATAAACATTCAGGAATTACATACAGATAAAAATACTTTTCAGCGTAATGCAATGGTTAACAATAACGAAATAAAGACAAGGCTGATCTTCAGTTTGAATTAAAGAGGCTTATATCCCTAGCTCCATGAAGATACACGAACCTGTTAAAATCATGGCTTCTGTGTCATATAACCAAGGACTGCTAAAATGCTAATCCACAAGAAAGACAGTTCAACCTGTGCTGAGAAGACACTCACAGCCATCGGAAAATTCGGGACAATGCGAGAATCAAAACTAATTTTGTGGAGTTCGACGGTAACTCAATTAACGATAAACGGTACCGCAATTGTTTAATAATAAATTGTTTAAGTACTATAAAAGTGGTAATTGCCTGGTAATAAACCGAAACGTCTGTACGACAAAGTAGTTCAAGACTGAAGACAAGGGTGGTCAGCGCTTGAAATTATACGCGGGAAAGAAAGCACGTTGAAAAACCATTAAAAAGTTGTAAAAATAGATCGCTGCATCAAAACTATAATAAAGGTAGGACTGAGTGGGTAATAAGAAGAAACCCCAAAACAAAGACTAGATCAACAAATCTTTTTTTCCTCCAATGTCAGATCTGTAAATTTAATTATCAATAATTTTAAAATTAAATTCACAATTCTTAGAATCGTAAATTGTTGCACCTAGTCCTGTCTTATTTTTTAAAAAATTGGATTTTCTCTTTGTGTCTCATCCGCACATCCAAACTTTCTAACCTTTACATTTTTTGCACTGATTCTAGTAGCAGTAAACTGCGTACAAGTGATTCGATTGTTCCTACTTTGCATAATTCGCAACCTTCGTTAGATGAGTGTTGTTGTTTTCAATCCATAAAATTGCCTACTTTGGATATTTTTCGTTTAGTTAATATCTTGCTAATGAAAATCCTTTCTTAAATCTTTCTAATCAAATGCGATATTTTTTTCCAGAATCAGTTTGATGATAGAATGCATTATCAGTCATTAGCTCAAATCAATTGTTATGAGTTTTAAATGAGAATGGTGAGCCGTTATTTCAATAAATGGGGCTTTCGTAAATAATTTGGAAATATTAAAACAAGAGTTTATTGAAATTGTTTACTTTAACTGCGCTTGTAAGAATATGAAATGGATTGGTGTTTATACAAGTACAGTATGTGAATTTGAATAGGTAAATTACACTTTAATTTATTCTAAATTTTAGATCAGCTTTGTCCATATTCTTTTCGGATTCATTATAATTACCAAACAATTTTTATTACTATATATAAAACCGCATAGCGCAGTTGGGTAGGCGCTAGGCTTTCATTAAGCAAGTCATCGGTTCGAATCCCACAGGGGACGGAATTTTTCCGCAGCCTTGGCGATTGGAATTGGGTTCGGTGGGACCATTTACAGTTCGGCACAAAATTAACTGTGCTCTACTCAGAACCACAGGGCTAAGAGACAGAGTAACAAGGTCAACACATCACCATGACACACACCTCACACAATGGTTACTGCGCAAGCACAAAAGGCCCGCACCAACTTTGTATCCCGAATCCGGGGCAAGTTGGGAATTGTACTGCCAGATGCAAGCGCACAAAGCACCAGCCTCTACACCGCAAGATAAAATGAGGTTATCGATAATACATACATATATAAAGCAGTGGCGGTTCGCTACAAAGAGCCAAGAAGCCATGGCTCTACCTACCATAACAAACCAGTCATTTAAGATTTGTTTATTCCAAAGGAAACATTTTTTTGTACTTATTTTTTACTATTATCTTCATTTTAAAGGTTAAACAGAGTACGAGTAATTTTTATTTCATGAATATAAACTGTACGATAAGCTTTTACAGACGCATTTTTACCAGATCGAAGCTGGTCTTCAACTTTTCGACAGTTTATAGACTACAGTAGGTGTAGAATTGCAAAAAGTAGATCAATAGATAAAGATATTTTAAGATTCAATGGGAGCCCTGGTTGAATCTATCATTAAAAATCTCCACAAAGCGCCACAGACGTAAAGGCATTTAAAATCACACATTTTTATTTTTAAAAACTATCATGGTCATCAATATTATGAATAGGACCAAAATCGCGCATATTGTTAAGAGTTTTGAACAAAATCAGAACGTACACTAACAATTTCTTCCGATCTCCTGATTTATCTAGTCTCGTGTAGATCCTAGAGAGCTTATAAATAACTTATAAACAACTAGCATTAATTAACGAAGCTTTTATTAACATTCCTCTTTTACTATTTATTTCTTTTCCCTGTGAACTCATCAAACCAGCATATAGCGTAAAGCATTGACAGCTAAAATGTGAAGTCGGGTGCTTTTTAGCGTTAGTAAGTAATTCTGTCGTCACCAGCGTCACTGCAGTTTAATTGATCCAGGCAAACGTCCAGTCACAGCCTTCATTACTCTCATAATTCAGTTTTTATTTCTTTTAATTAACATTTCCTAGGCTCGCCGAGGCGTAGCCGGAGACCTATAGCAACACACACAAGAAATTACTGTGACGGCGATCGCCTCGACCAAAAACTCATCGGCTGTTCCGGAATGGCTCCCACTCGGCAACAACGACCGATTGTGAACGGTACCGCAACGAGGCGCTAAAAAATAACATGACATGTTATTTCAGTTGCCGTGCGCCGGTTGTTACACATCTAAACACACAGAGCAGACGGAATGCATTAGAGCTAAATAAGGAGTGAAACTTAATTGATACCAGCCGCCCACATCTTGCAACTCGCCGTAGGCGAGCTGTGATCTATTTCTGTTCTTCTAATTTTAATTGCTCGTTTTTGCTGCATGCTGCATTTTTGCCCGATAGAAAGTTATTTTGACACGGCGCGATTAGGGGCGCCGACGACTATACGGGGAGGATAAATAGTTCACCAGGTTTTTGTTCCATGAGCTTTGCTTTTATAATATTTTATTATTTAAAAAGTGTACTTCCTTAAGCGCGAAATTATTAACTGTCGAACTCTGGGGTCTTTACCGTTCTAGTTGTTTTCCTTCTATAGCAAGTCGAGAATTTCTCAAACCGCCCTCGTACATTGCAGTGCTAAAAACTGGTAGCCAAAGACGAGCCTTGTATGTCCCCAAATTCATATCAATTCTTATCTCTCGCGATCTCTCGAATCGGGATTTATTCGGCACTGCACCTGCTCGGCACCTCGAACACGTATGATTTTTTTTTTTGGAAAAAGCTGCACCAGGATTAATTGCTGCCTCACAAAAACCGACGCGCATCCTGCGGTACAAATTAAACTGCCACATAAAAGCCGCGAAGATAGCGTTGAATTTTATCTATGACATTCTAATTTTAACAAATCGAGTTGCCGCGGCTGCTAGAATTTTATCTCAGCAGCTGCGGCAATTATTTGTAAAAACGCCAATCATCTGATCTACTTACTATTTAATAAAAAGAAGCATTTTAATTAATGCGAACTTGTTTTAGAGCGCCATTGTTTGAAAGATAATCAATAACTTATAAAAAACGAGGTGATCATTATAGATATATGTTTAGATCTGACAAAACGAATCTTTGCTCATCCTTTTGTAGTGATACAAGATAACGATTTAAAAAAAACATATCGTACAGGTTTTGAGGAGACGAATGATTTTTTTGCTTAATAACTGTAGAAGAAATATTAGTAATTTAGGAATTCTTACTTCTAATTCAACTTATTGTGAAGTTTTTAGTATTCTTTTTCGTCTTTGTTTTCTATTGGCAGCCTAGACTTTTTTCTTCTTCTTATTATTATTTTTAAGTAGGCTATCAGCCTATTTTAAATCAATTTATAGCGTCTATTACAGTTTTTTTATGTCCAGCATTCTTTCCATCTTTTTGGAGGTCTCCTCTTTCTCTTTTATCCTCAGCTAAAGAGCCCTGTGTATTTTTTTTAAACTTGTTCTCCATACGATTAACATGTTTGTTCCAGTATTTTCTTCTATCTCTAATATGGTATGTTACGTCTTGTACGGTACACACTTCTTTTATTTTGCTGTTTCGTATTCTGCTATGTAATTGTTTTTCTTGTCTTCTTCTTCTTCCTTCAGCTCTACAACCCTGGATGGGTCTTGGCCTGTTCTATTATTTTCTTCCATTCCTTTCTTTCCCCTGTCACTCTCCAGTAGTTTCTTACCCCCATTATCCTTAGATCGTTTAGGACACAGTCATACCATCTCTTTTTTGGTCGTCCAGCTAGCCTTTTTCCTGCCGGTTTCCACTGTGTTATTACTCACGTTCTCCTTTCTTCATTCATTCGTCTTATGTGTCCTAGCCATCCTATTCTTTGGGCCTTGATGTGCCTTACTATGTCTTTACCTTCTATAATATTATTCAGTTCGTGATTAATTTTGATTCTATATGTTCCGTCTTCGTTCTGGATGGCCCAGATATTCTTCTCAACATTTTTCTTTCACTCATTCTTAACTGTTCTTCTATTTTCTCAGTGGTTTGGACCCATTTTCTTGGCTTGGTTTTCCAGGACTATAGAAATACACTTTTCAGTTCGTTCTTGCTTCTACTTACTATTACGATGTCGTCTGCGTAAACTATTTATTTGTGTCATTTTGCTACATATGCTGTTTGAGACGTCAATATTTCTTATTATTTTCTCTAATGTTAGGTTAAATAGCAAGGCGGACAACGCATCTCCTTGCATTACGCCGCCATTTATATTAAAGGCATTTGTCTCGTTTCCATGTATTATTACTTTGGCCTGGGAGTCATTTAGCGTCATTTCAACTAATTTTATTAGCTTATGTGGAATTCCTAGTTCCCGTAGTCCATTATACATTCTCTTTCTATTTATCTTATCAAAGGCCTGTCTAAAATCTATAGATAAATTGTGTATTTCAATGTTGTATTCAATCGCCTTTTCATATATTTGTCTGATTTGATGTATAGCATCGGTTCTTGATTGATTTCTTCAAAAACCGCTTTGGTATTCGTCAATTATTTCTTCACCATATGTCTCCAGTCTTTTATATAGTAGGGACGATAATATTTTATAGACTACGTTCAAGAGTGTTATACCACGGTAATTTTTGCACTCCTCTTTGCTTCCTTTTTGTTTTGTTTTTCTTGTATCATTCTTAATATTTTCATTTCAATGGTATTTATTATTTGTTTTGTCTTTGTCGTGTCTGCTCTGGTTTCTGAGCCATACATTAGTACAGGCCTTATCTTATAAATTCTCACTGTGCTTTTTTTTAATATATATAGCGATGCTTTATTTATCTGGGTCTTAACTTCTTCGTTAAGTCCACTCAGTGCAATAAAATTTTTATTAGACTCCCCCGGCAGTTCGTTAAACATTTTCGTTTTTATCATTTTGAGACTTTATTACAAAAGTGTTATGGCACTTGAGTGTGACAATTTTCACGTCGCGTTCCATAATCACTCACTTTTTGCATTTGTTGTAAAAATAACTATTAAATCACTCAAATCGTGGTTTAATATGAAGCTTTGAAATTTATCACAGTTTTCCTACTCAAAATTAAGGTGCATTCATTCAAACTCATACATGTCCATATAAACTAATTTTGAGAAAATTGCAAAAAACTGTTTGTTAAGATAGTCGCTACTAACTGTCACTGGAACTTAAAAGCAGTGGTGTAACCAGGGAGCAATTCCGTGATTCTCGCTACGGCACTGCTTATACACTTCGTATTAATAAAAAACAGCAAACGTAATCAGAAGCAAAACCTAATCAGAAAATCGACAATCACCAAAGGTGATTTACAAAAACCTACTGTTAAAATGTGTATGACCAGGTCGTCTTCTTCTAGACAATCGCAGGTTATATCCGAATTAGCTTCTGCATTTTAAGTTTGTCCTCCTTCAACCTCATTTTTCTTTCCGTCAGCTATGAATTTCCAGACAAAACTTCTTTGCAAAAATTTAGTTGTGGTAAAACTTGCCAGAGTATCGCTGCTATATTGATTTTTTAACAACTCTTTCATTATTTTTTTCCAAGTTATTTCCAGGAGGTAAACTCTTCAGTTTATAACATTTTTTGCTGATACCATTTCTCATTATAAAAACATAAGTCTAAAAGAGTTCCAATTTGAACAAAATATTTCAGAAAGCTTTCTTGCATCATACAGCTGCCAGCTCTGATCCAAATAGCGCACTTGTCCAACTTGTCCTTATGTTATTGAACTACAGTTTCCATTATTAAAACAATTACTATAACACTGACAGTCTCTTACTAGTACTTTTTCTCACGCAGAAACAGAATAATAAGTTTATGAGATTATGCAAGCAACAGCGATGTTAGAAAAATACGTCATTTGGATACAGTTTGTGCACGCAGTGTTTTCCGTGACGTCACAAAGCACGTAACTCGACCAGAGTGCATCTTTATGTTGAGTTTTAATCCCTATAACACTTTTTGTAATTATTGTTCAGCGTATTTCTGGAACTTATTGTGGAGGTTTATAAGTAATCTTTTTTTGATTTCAATATGACGGAATTACAAGATAATTTTATTGACACTTAATTAAAAGTAGTATTTTTATTCATTCAAAACTTTATCCGCAAATGTTCTGACGGCGAATTTTCGGACGATAAATTGTACCTACGTCAAATCGGCGACGACGAATCGGAGACAACGAATTGGCGGCGACGAATCGGCTGTGACGCATTGGCGGCGACGAATCGGCTTCAGCCAATCGGCCACGGTGTATTGTCATAAACCCATATGATTATGCAATTGAGTTCAAAAATCGAGAGGAATGTTGTAAACCACCTTAAAACCACAATAAGAATAATTTTTCCAAAACTGTCTGAGTTTGAATAGACGCTCATTATTATTCCAAGAGAAATATTCCACTAGAGTACACAATTTTAAACAAGTTATACTAAAAATTATTTTTATTTAAATAGTTTCCAAAGTTTTTAATTTAAAATTCTTAGTACGTCGCATGTATTTAGCATAAAAAACGTTTTTGAAGAATATTTTTGGTGGTTTAACGTGTAAATTAGGAATAAATTAAGCAGAATAGCATTTGGACTACTGAAAAGTAGTAGTTACTTAATTTTTGATATCAAATTTGTTTGTTCAACATTCTAAAATACTTGAATACGTAGATCTAATTAGAATAAAAATATCTTAATCCCTGAATTAACTATGTTATTCTGTTCAAGCTAATTATCTACAACTGTACGTTTAGCATTTTATGTATACTACTTTTTTCTTCAAAACTATTTTTCATATAACTTAATTAAAACATCCTGTTGTCAACTGTGAAACCAATTTGTTTAAATGGCTCAAATGACCAAAAAACAAAACGAATATATAATTACATAGAACATCTCAGTCACTCCATTGCTGTTTTTATTACTCTGAAGGTGTTTGGAATTTCTTAATTCGACATTTTGGACATTTTTGTACTAATTTACATTCAGCATGACTAAAGTCGGTTGACATGTGTGCAAATTTTAAACTTCATTAAAATGTTGTTGCACATAACGACAAAAATAAAGAGACGACCGCATTTTTGACTGCTATACTAGTTTTGTTTTTCTGTATTGTCCTTACAGGAAATTCTCCAGGAGTTTATTGCTTAAAGATATTGCTTGAACACGCATTACAGCCCGTTAATGAAACGTTTAATGTGTGTAAGTAGTGTCCGTGGCATTTCAGTGGATTTCCATAAACGCTTTATTTAATAACTTAAGAACACAATTTTTGTGTAGTTATTGCCTGTAAATCCCTCGGACAGGTACTTAAGCTTTTTTGCTCTGTTTAATGTACTCTAGCTTAAAAATCTCTAGCAGTTTGGAATTTAAATTTGGTATGCGGGATTTATTGCCGCACTTAATTAATCCGTTAATCTTAGATTTCAGAAACGGATTTTCAAGTTCCTACCTGACACTCCAATAATTTAGGGAGCCGATGAAGCGGAACTATTATTGCGAGGAATTATGCCTCAAATATTCCCCATGTGCGTTCGCTATCGCACATAAATTAATGCGGTTATTGGCAGATAAACGTTTATGAACGTCACGTGTACGGCTCATACTTGTTGCACCTCAAGCCGCAAAAATAGCCGATTTCGCCTCCATTTAATTCAATTTCTATCACCTAAAGCACTACTTACTTTGAATATTTATCCAGTTTGTAACACCTGAAGGCGCTGCCGCATATGTGTATGATCCGTTTTAGACCTCGTTGCCCAACATGCTCGTTTTCAGTGTGTACAAGTATCTGCAGGCATTCCGTTGTACAAAAACGGCCACGAGTGTTTATTCGCTTTCTATGAGTTAATGGCTTTTCAATTGATAATTCTATAAACGGTTTAGCCGGCGATAAAGGAAGTTTGCGGTGTTAGGCTTGATCCACACTATCGGGCTGCTCTCGGTTCGATCTCGCTCCGCTCAAATATTTATACATTGTTAGCAATGGGCACATTCACACTATCGGTAACGCTCAAGCTCAGGTCGTGCCCATAGCTAACAATGTATAAAAAATTGAGCGGAGCGAGATCGAACCGAGAGCAGCCCGATAGTGTGGATCGAGCCTTATGGTTCCATAAAATTTGCATAATAACTCCGCCGCCGCCATAAACTCCTACGGCACTTCGTACCTTAATGCCCCGTGAAAAAGTGACACACATTTTTTGCCCTGCTCATTCTTGCTACTTGAATTACTTCACATCCTTGATAATGGCAATTATTATGCAGTTATGCGCATTCCGGCTTCCATTTACATTCGGCGCATGTTTTAAACATTGTTATGAATTTAGCTTGATTCATTCCTATTTATTTACTGGAAAAGCGGCATGGTTATATAATGGTGTGTGGGAGTCTTTAATGCTGGAAAATACAATCAAGTTCAATATAAATCTATTTAGCTTGGCTTAAACTAGAGAAACTGAACAGAAACGGAAATATTGATAGGGAGATTTCAACGCTAGATTAGACAGCAAACCAGAAATTAGCAAAATTGAAAAATGTTCTAGCACATAATTATTCTACTTTTCATTCCTTTAAAATACGGAATGACGAAACTCAAATCCCATTTCTTACGTTTCGGTATAAATGTATTGTAATAAATCCACTTTAATGCAAAAGTAAATTTACATGGAAGACTTCAACGCTTTGTTAATGAGAAAACCTGAAGTTAGGATGTTAGACATTATTACTTACTTTAGAAATAATCATACAATTTTTCTTTTATTGGAAATGTACTTCACACTCTTTCCTGTAAGTGCACTTACCATGCTGTTCATTAACTGAAGTTAGTTAAGGCGGAGACGTTTATTACTAATCGACTGTAGTAGTTACTCATATAATCTAGTAACATCTCTCCAATTGCTCATATTTTACACCGAATTGCACTTTGCACTGCTGCAATATTTAATTTATGACTATTGCATATCTGGTAACTCAACAAAGTGAAATTCAGGTAGGATTCATAAATTGACAGACGTAAGAATTGCCTTTCCGGCTGTCATAAGTCGTATTTGCACTGGCAGAAGATAACTTGCTGCACTTTCGAAGATAAGGAATTAATTTTGTACGTGTTGTTTTATAATAACAACTTTGTAGTGCTTGCAGCAACCGAACAGGTTTGTTTTTTCTAAACTTTCGCACAGATATATCCTGTTAAATTTCAAATTTTTAAAATTTTATTGACAACAGTTGCACAAGTTAGCAATTAAAATCCTAGTGGTTTCCTGGATGATCGCGACTGCAGCATAAATCATAAGGCAAGCAATGTGCTTGAAAACAGTATTGCATTTTTCAAGTTCCTGAAACGCTTCTTAGTGCTTCGATCTGTAATTGCTTGTCCATGAGTGCTTTGACAGGAATCCTATAGATGTCACAAATCGTTCGGCGACATCATCATTCCACACCGACTCCCATTCAGAGCTAAAATGATCGCATTCGAATTTTAATTAATTGATTGTTATCTTCATGGAAGATGGCTATCTTCGGAGTTGGTCGAACGAGAGCTTTCGGACATGTTCACACGATAGCCTTACAATAGCTCCGAGGATCAGTACTCGCTGATAAAATACAGCTAAAATTAGCAGTCGTTTACATATGTTTATGGCAATCAAGAAGTGAACTTTCCTTGCACATCTCAAGCTTATTTATTTTATGCGTTTTCCCCGCAGCGGATATCCTGCAGGTTTCTTAAGAACGACAGCACCTAGGAACTTTCTCGCAGATCTAAATAATTTAATAGACGTCGATTTTTAATCGCATTCCTGTTTAAGCGTTTTTATAATGAGCAGTTACACTGTGAAATGCCTTGCATGCCGTATGTTCCATTGCACGTCCACGTCGGCGAGTGACGATATCGAGCAAGCAGTACATGACATAATAATGCATCTTCCTTGCCATAAACGGCGGAGGCGATTAAGAAGCGAGCTGAGAAATGTTAATTTCGACGTTTAGCTAAAACGTAAAACCGAGAAAAATACAATATGCGAACGAATAAAGTACCCTTAATTTATCTTCCCTCTTAATTAAACAGGAACTGGTTCTGTTCTCTAATGGAATCGTCTGAGATATTTACAGTTTAGTTTTCCTAATTGCCAGGTGAATCGTTTTGTTGGTGCATTAAAGCGAATTAAACCGCACGATACGCTTGAAATTTAAAATGATAAATTGCTCACTACATCCGGTCCATGTCGAGGTTCTGCAATAAATGAGCTTTAGTTTCTCCAAAACCAATCGTTACAACTAAAACCGTACTAAGACAAGTTCTTTTTGCAGGTCCTAAATCCGTCCACTGCCGTTCCTCCCGCTCTGCTCATAAAGATGCACTTCGAGGAAGCCAGTGCCTGAAGAATCTTGTGAAGTAACCTGTGATAATGGATATAACTGAAGCATTCCGCAGTGAAGATATCACAAAAACAGACTTTTTCGATTTCGTAGTAACGCCCGACTCCAACGACTCCCACTCGCTGCAGCAGTTCTCCAAGCAGATGCGTACCGTCAACGCGTTCCTGGGAAACGGCACCTCGGAGGAAGGCAAGGAGACCAACAACAACATGTTGACTTCGGAGCTGAACAGCGTGCCGACCAGCTCAGAAGGCGTCACGAACTACGACCCCAACTTCTGGAGCGACAAGGAGACGGTGCGAATAGAAACTGCCATTTTAGAAGACTTAAACAAGTACTGCTGGAGTACCGACCAGGACGCTAACGGGGTTGCGGCGGCCAACGCCAGCAAGCTCGTCAACAACACGGATGGCCACATCTACACACTAACAGTATTAAACGGAATCGACCAAACCGCCACGTGGTACCGACCCCCTCTGGCGGCTATAGTGAAGGAAGAAGACGGTTCTCTGTCCAGTCCAAGCTCCATGGAGCACCTACAGACTGGCTTGGACATTGATTCCATTTTAAATATCATTCCGCACCAGCTTAACGGCTTCAATAGTAGTTTTAGTGATAGCACCCAAAGTCCAAATACAGACGGGTTAATCAAGTCTGAAACCTACACGTACGACGATAGTGGATTTGCTGACAACAAGGACGAACTAGCAAATTCCCTAATTATCGAAACGCCCTTACTAGAGGCGCATGATAGCTTTAATAACAACAACAACGACTGGAAGGTTAATAACAATAACACCAGCAATGGATCTCCCGACTCACTATTGCGAAGCGCTCTACAAGGAAAAGCTTTTGTGCGCTACAATGGTACTATTAAAGTTCCCAAACCTGAAAACAACAGCGAACTGAGACGGGTTCTATCCACTCCTCCTGGAAAAACAGAAGCAGTTTATATAAAGGAGGATCCGGACAAAACTCCCACTATTGTTGCTGGGGTGGATGCCAATGGTACTGTCATTTTCGAGGAGCATGTTCCTCAGATTCGACAAGGAGACGCTGACAGTCACTCCAGTTCGCACAACAACATGGACGACATCTTGTTGTCCCACTTGGACGCCTCGTACCCAGAGGATTTTGAAAAGCTCAAACGGATAGCCAACGAAGTGGCCGAGTCCGTGAACCAGTATTGTCAAATCAGCGATGGTACTATAGAAAACGTTTACAGTATTACCTCCGAACAGATCGGAATATTAAACAACCTGAATTCGCCCATCTCTATCACTGCTCCCGTAGTCACCAGCACCAAACCTCCGACGAAGAAATACAAGCGGTCGAACAGCGGGTCCAAGCAGACAACAACACAAGGAGCTTCTTCGACGAGTAACGGTGTCCGGAAGGAGCGCTCCTTGCACTACTGCAGTATTTGCTCAAAGGGATTCAAGGATAAATATTCGGTCAACGTGCACATTCGCACCCACACAGGGGAAAAGCCCTTCACATGTAGCCTATGCGGGAAAAGCTTTCGACAAAAAGCACATCTAGCCAAACATTATCAAACGCACATAGCGCAAAAGAACGCGGCTGCTGCCGGAAATGCAGCGGCGGCAAAAACGAAATCGAGGTAGCTTGTATATTTTTCCCCGTGTCCCCTTGCTAACAGTTTCGTCAAACCTTGCAGTATTATACTATTTTTCGAAACTGGAAGTTTCTATTTCTTATGTCTTTGACAGTCTTGTGGGCATATGACTTCCAAAAACTTCCTAAAATATAATTGTTTAATGGACGAGGATCGTTCCAGCTGAAATAATAGTTGCACAATAAATACCGCTTTCGAACATTAGTATAATACAATATCCATTCAAAACGTTCAGGCAATATCCACAACAACCTCTTATTTTTCATTGTACATAAATACAATAGCATCAGCCGAACAGTACAAAACATGTGTCCATAATTATGTTTCATAAAGAATTCATAGAAATTTTACCCATTCTCACCTTACTGGATACAATTTTAAAACTATTCTATTTCCGAGGATGTGCTTGAACAGGTTGCGTGAAAGTTAATTGCGACGAAGTTGACGGTCTTCATTACGTATTTTGAAAAGGTATTATTAGGAGGATAACTGATACGTCCAACACTATATTTGTTCCTAAGCTTAATTTTTGTTTACGTGCTGTGATTTGTATTATTTCGAAATTTTTCATTATTTGTAGAAAATTGTCAAAATCCTGCCTAAATTTTCTTGCCATTGCTGTATTATTTGTACGTACTTAAAAATTAGAGTGTTTAATTTATTTATAATTGCGATCATCACGTTGTTATGTAAAGTAAAATATATTTTATTGTAATTCGTGTATATAGGGTGGATGAGTTAAGGTTAAGCTGTTTTATATTTGTATCTCTATTAAACTGTATTAAATTAAATTTTTAAATAATTGATGTAAGAGTCCACCCTGTATACGGTAGGTATTCGTGAATTGTTAGTTTTTCAAGCTTATGTTAGTATCTCGTAGTGCTTAGTTTTAGTTAAACTGCAGTTTACCATATTAGTAAGGCATTACATGACCATTTACCTAATAATACTCACATGTAAAAAACCTTAAGGGAAATTATATTATAATCTAAATGAGTTGTGAGTACAAACGAGAGTCTCTGTTATTATAAGAATGTTAATTTACTGTAAATTAGTATTACTACCATTCAGTTTGTTGTGTATTTTATGGTTTTATAAAAGTTTACGAATGTTGACAATCTGTTGTAGAACTTTACCGACAGAACCCTTGTTATATGCTTAGTAGGTATCTATTTTTGTTATTGTCTGAATACCTTCGTGTACGAACGGCTTTGTTACTTGTTATGAAATCCAAGCTCGTCACTTGCCATGGTTAAGGGTTATATTCGTTTACTAGATCTCAACGAGTCTCGACATTGCTCTCTGTTAATACCTCCTTAAACCGCAGTACTGCCAAAACAAGTGTTCTCGCAAAAATGCTAATACTCATTTTTTACATCTGCCATTTCAGTCTTCCAATGAACGGTGTTGACCAGCGTTCATTACAGTCTGTGTCCCTAGCTCGAGCCATATAATAAATTTACAGAGGTCGTGTTTTTGTAGTTGTATCAGATTTTATGTTTCTTTATTATTGTATTTTGATTTTATTGAAGTATTTTTATACTTATATTACCTATATTTTGCATTTTATAATTTTATATTGTAATGATTATGACTATTATTTTAGCTATAAATAAATAAATGTTTATAAATCATAACTGTAGTTTACTTTATAAGCAACAAGTAGTACATCAGTTAGAAGCTTTAAATATAATGGAACTGTTTCGAAATAAAATTATTTTCGATTTGATCTACATACGAGTATGATAAATATAATAACCCATTTTTGCTGTTTGAAAATGCTTTACAAAGAAGAATAAAAAATCTGGTGTGATACACGCATCCCACTTCATTTTACAGTGATCTTATAATTAGTCAAACATTTGTACTGGCATATAATAATAATATCTATATTATATAGTGAATGGGAGCCTCGATTAATAGTAGGTGGTTTACTAATTTTTATCCTGGAACAATCTAGAATAAAGTTTTCACTGGCTGAATCTGGTCTGCACTTCCCCCAAATTAATTGTAAGTTCGTTTAAAAAGGGTTTATCCCATCCAAGCGGCTGCATATATTTTGCAAACACTAAGTTAACAATTATACTAACAGTGTGGCAGCAATTAACTGTAAAATTATTAAGTTTAAAAAATGTTGGGCTAATAGTGTAAATATTAGGTTAACCAATCAGCGACTAAATTTATCTCAAAACATAAGCTACCTTTAAATAGTATAAAATGTTTTCTTATCACAGAAATCAGTCCTAACGTGGTGATATTTCAGTTGAATACCTCTAAAATAGGTTTTCTTCTTCTTTGGTTTTTTATATAATGGAGCAGGTAAGCTAAAACGTAAAAGGAAGTTGTGTGCGTGAATCACTCCAGATTCTTATTGCTCCACTCAATAGGTTACATTTTCACAAAAATTCAAATATTCTTATTATTGTTATTACATATTTTATCAACGATTTACTCTCATCAACCCTCCCGAGAGTGCCGCCTGTCCCACCCCAGAACAATAGGAGTTAAATAAATTTTAAAATATGCTTTTATTATTAACCCATTCTTACATTTTCTGGTTTTATTACCTTTTTCGACTTAAAAACATTACAATATAAATACCATATGTTGAACGGATGGGTCTAATGAATAATAATATGCAAGAGAAAGCATTATTAGTTAGCTAATAATTACTCTGAGAAGATTGTTTTCGTCTAAATATTTTTTTTTAGTTAATTGTGCACCATTTTTGATAGTTTCGCTTAAGTTTTCTATAAATAATCGATCAATTTATGTGGACAGAAAAATACAATTGCAATTATTTCATATGCGAGTAAGTAAATGAGCTGAAAGCTTGAGTGCATCGTTAACTACTCCCTGGGCACATACAGCTTGCTACGTATTATAGGCTCATCCAGTTCAGACTTACGGTGACTTGGATTACCTTGCCTAAAGAGTTGAGTTTTAAAGCTTTGAAGAGTACGATCCAGAATTGTATGTTTAATAGTGTTTTATGTAAGCAAAGAGAATTATGTGGTGCTTGAATCTCCACAGTCGCTAGCCCAGGATAGAACAAAGAGAAATTGCAATAACAATTAAGAGAATATTGATGTTTTCAAGAAAGTATTTGTTTCGACGATACTGAGAAAAGAATAAAAATTGTAGCTGAAAAACGTGTAAATGAAAACCAAGTGATGTTTCCCAAAAATCTGGTTCTCCTAGAATAATATTTTTTACCGTGAACCTCATTGAGTTGCAAGAAGTAATCGATGCATTTTTTATGTTTTTTATGAACCGAGAAATAATTTATTGCTATGCTCCTTAGACACGCGTATTACGAGGGTTAGAACCCATAATTTCTGCACTCCAATAGATCAAGTGCACCATCTAAATCAAACTTGCCATGGTTTGTTGTTTTCTAGTTTTAGAGTTCAAATTTAGTTTTGATAATTGCAACAGTTATTACGTAGTTAATTTTGAAATAAGTGTTGTGCATCAAAAATTAATTTTACTAGAGAGAATTTTAGAGCCATGATTTACTATCACTTGAAAAGTTCTCTATCTCCGAAAGAAAGTTTTGGATGACTTCGCGCTGCTTTGGTGACTAAGCGCCTTCGCATCAGAGGAGTGTTTATTGCTGGTTTAATAAATTTAAATTTGAACGAGTTTCAGTCAGCGACGATTTTTGCAGTTACCGATACGAACATATCCATTGTGAGAAGAATGATTCAGTAGGACAATCGAGTCACATATAGAATTATTAAAAGCATCTTGGGCATTGGCATGACTACAATAAACAAGATTTTACATAATCATTTGGGTGCAAGAAAAGTATGTTGTGGGTGGATACTACACAGTTTAACAGAAACACAACAACAGCAAGTGGATTAATATAAAAAATATGATTAGGGTAAATCTAAAGCAGTTTACATCATAATTGGTTACGAAAACTGGATATATTTGAACCCGAATCTAAGCGGCAGTCTGCACAATGGATGTTTCCAACAGATCCTAATCAAGTCAAAGTGAAGCGATCTCGAAGAGTTAATGGCTGCCAGACGTTATTCAAAAAACTCGTTTACGGCGCCCAAGTAGTGAGATCGTTCTACACCATGACAATGCATTTAGTCATACCGCACATCAAACAAAATAATTTTTCGAGACTTCTGGATTGAAATTGCTAAATTATCCCCCATACAGTTCCGACCTAGTACTTTCCGATTACTTTCTATTTCCTCCATTAATAATGGTGGTGTGGTGTGCGATTTAGAACTCCCAAAGATGCTGTGGAAAGCTTCAAAAACCTTGTTTCTGAAGTGACTCAAGAAGAGTGGAATTTATGATTTAAAAATTGGTTTTACCTAATGCGTAAATATTTTGAGTTTAAGGCCAAATATTTTGAGAAACAATAATAAAAACAATACACTACAATAAATAGGTATTGACGATGGTTAGTTGGGGGACTTAAGCCTCCCCAACCAAAAATCCTAATTACGCTAATGCGTCGCGACGCCGGCGCCGTCCAAACTATTTGCACATTTGTACTGACTAGAGGTCAAATCCGTAAGCAAATTTAGAATAAGCTAAGAAACAAGCATATCAATTTTTTTACATGTACCTACGCGCACCACTGCTGCATATCAAATTGACTTCGGTTAGCAGGTTAGGTTTTCCGTCAGTTTTGACACAAACTGACACAAAACCTAACCTGCTAACCTCGAATTTGACATAGACTTAAAATTGACAGCAGGGTAACCAACATTTTCACACTTTTGCGTAGCAACAGACCACAATAAGATAATACTAATTTTTGTTTTGTATCACCGCTGTGGTACACATGTATCCACGGGTTTTTATATTTCCAATTGGTTTAGAAAGGGTCACGTCATTAAAATATACTCATTTACACAGTTAAGAGGGTTTTATTAGAGTCAATGATTGGCACATAAGTTTATTGAGCTGAAAAGGTATTTAAAATTTTGGATCTCTTTCAGAGTTTCATGTCCAATAGTTATATTCAGAGGAGTCAGCTGTTAATAGTAGAAATCACCATCAGAATAAGAAATGCTGCTGCAGTCTTCGGTAAATTGCATCACAGACTCTTTAAACACAACGATGTAAAATTCAAAACCAAGATTTCTGTCTTTAAGGCTGTTTTATTACTACGCTACTATACAGGGTAATTCAAAAATGGCGTATTTCCTCTGGAGGGGTTGTTGGGAACTACTAGCGGAGTACGGGAAAAATCATTAAAAAAATCTTTATAATCATTCCTCTAAAATATTAACAGCTGAAGATGCATTTTGAAATAAACTATTTACCAAATTTTTTTTTAAATTGAAAGTTTGAATCGAAGATTATTATTGTTATTAAACATCCCAGTCCAAAAAACTGACAGTCTCATCAAACTTACCTACAATTTTAGTTTTCAAAACTTCAGTTTTTGGTGCATAGGCTTGACACAATGTAACATATAGATAGGCCATTGTGAGAGGAAAGCAATGGCGAACATATTTGCACAATAAAATTAGAAATGTAGAAGAACGTCGTCTAGAGGAAGAGGGCACCAAGCCTAGAGAACGAAAAGATCGACCAAATCAAATAAGAATTTACATATGTAATAAAAGAAACGAACTTTATTGTGACCAGTGTAACAGATCTTTCACCAACAAGCTAGGGTACAATAGTCACCTTAGAGCACACTCAAGACAAGACAACAACAATCAAGCCGTTTTGTCAATTCCACCGTGACCGTTTTGGTCTGGACAACATCATCATCATTAGAGTCACCAACTGGGACTTGTGAAAGTCAGTAAAAATACAAATTTGGAAGGGGGAGAGGGTATCAGTAACTAGTACATTCGTGTAATCTTAAAAATTAAAGAATTGTCAATTTGATTATTAACAAATTAAGTAAAAATAACTTTTTCTCGAATTTAAATATTGATTGAACATGATTCGTAGTTCATTTAATAAAATTCAAAAGATATGCATTTAGATGATTTCTGAGGCTTTCAGGGCCATTGTCATTAAGTACCAAACGACTTCCGGGATTGGATCGTGTCATGATTGAGATCGAAGAACTCAACGTTTCGCCCACTTTCGTAGGGGGCTTCATCAGGAGGAAAAAGCACCGTGCTCTTTCGCTTTTTCCTCCTGATGAAGCCCAAGTGAGCGAAACGTTGAATTCTTCGATCTCAATTATGACACGGTCTAATCCCTGAAGTCGTTTGTTACTTATATGCATGTAATTGCCTATCTAAATCAATAGCGCCCTTAAACGGTCAGTAACGGGGAGCAGGCCAAGACCGCTCTTGTTTAAACAAATGAAAAAGGCTAGCGGCGTTGTTTTCTTCACGAACGGCCATAAACAGCTTTGGTAAGAATGCCTCTTCTAGTTAAATATTGCCTAATAATTTCCATAATTAGGCCTGTTCCCATGCAGCTTACTTAAGGTTATTCTACAGTTACTCCAGGAATAAGTGGGTCTCCATTTTTTTCGTTTCTACATGCAAGCTGGCTAGAAACTCCAGAATGCATTAGGCCGCTTTTTGCAGCAGTTAACTGCTCTCCTTGCTCGTGGCGTTGTTGGATGAAGATGTAACATACCAGGATCTTCCCTCTCACGATCGCTGGACATAACATCAAATCAAAATGTAAGTGCATGCATTCCTCAGCGTTTTTATCGGCAAAGGCAATTGCCGCAAATATACTCAGTTCTTGCCAAGGAATTACTTCTTTTAATCAATCAGTTGATAACGCTAAAAGCGTGAATGATTAATCGTTTTAAAATTGCTGAAATACGTATGTACTCAAAATTCACTTCCGCCGCGTCCTTTGGACGTGGGCCGACATGTGAATGCTCAGTGCGACATCTTGTGATTAAAATAATTGGAAGTTGATTCCTAAATGTTGTTTCTGTTTGGCAATTATATTAAAAATTTCAAGCGGGCGGCTCGAAAAGCTTTTAATATGTTTGTATTGTTTATATTGCCCCGATTTTTAAATATTTCAAATTAAATGCCCGTGTAAGTTGGGTGACTCCAAATAGTTTGTGTTTCATTGTTGAATATTAAATATTCTCTTGACTGTTACTGTGTGTATGTTTTGTTGTTCGCATTACTACCTTTTCTTGGACCTGCTATTGTTCTTTTGAGATTTAAATTGAGGTAAGAAGCTTACAAGGTAGGTGTTGATTTGTTTTACTATCTTAGATTTATTTTTAGGTTGTGATTAACGACAAGGCGCCCAAATTTTGCTTTACTTGAATTTAGTTTCAAACCCTAAGGATTACTGCCTCTTCCTTACCCACGCCATTAATCTACCGAGAGTTATTGAGCTAGCCCAGGCTGTGTCCACCCTTCGTTTAAGGGAGCGGTACAATTGTGCATTTCCAAACCTACGTATATATGATCTTTTTCATGAAAATAGATCTACTTTCCGTTGCGAAAGTTGGTAAAGAGGCTAGTGAATCACCCTGTACCCTTCGACTTTTTTCGATGTCTCTGTATGATAATATTTTCAACTATAATCATTTAAATAACTTAAGGAAATCAAACACGAGTACAAAATATATTTATTGTAATATCCATCTTTTACAAGTCACTCTCGTTGAGTCTGCATGTCAGTTGAAATTATTGAATTTATTCTTCTTGTAATGCTGTTATCTGATAACAGTAGGTCTTGTGTACTAACAACTGAAACTTGATCTGCATCATAAACCATATACCAAACAGTATGTACACTTGCTTTCAAAACTCTCGCATACACATTCAAAATCAAGTAACAATGATTTTGCAAAATTTTTGCTGTGTGAGCGGGTAAATTTGAGATTAGGTTAAAGATGACATTGACAGCATTTAAAAAAATTGTGATCGGTCTCTCAGGACACAAATTCCTGTTTTTATCTAGCCCATAATGATTAACAACCGTTCTTATGGACCACCCCCCTTCTAATTTGGAAAGCATCAAAACTTTGTCTTTCTCTGTCAGTCGAGGCATTTTGACTTTTCAAAAGTTTAAATGTCAGAGTAGATTAATTACAACCCTGACTCAATACAGCGAAAAATAGGTGTACGCGAAAGTTTTGAAAGCAAGTGTACCTACACTTGCGATCATTGAAAATGAACAGGGTTATTTATTTCAAATTGACTTAACCGCCGTTTTTGCAATTGCGTGCAACGTTATTTTATTATTACGATGGGTGGAGAGTTAGAACAACACGATTCTACTTTAGAGACAAGGGGAATTCAGAAAACGTAATCAACTACTGTAACGGTGGTTGCATAGCCCTGTTCATTTTCAATGATTCTTTGTGTAGCTTACATTAATTTTTATATGATTTGAATTTATCGACTATAAATCTAAAACCTCAAGCATCGTGACCTAAACCAAGATATTTTGATCTACCAAGTTTAAGTTCAGTGTTGCCAACAACGGTGAAAAGTCGCTAAATCTAGGGTATTTAACAAGTGGTTTAGCTAAAAAAATAGGACTTTGCGATTAGCGACTTTTCTAGCGTTTTTAATATATTTTAGTTTGAAGTTCTAGGGTATTGTTCGTAATTTAAAAAAATATGTAAAAATCCATTAATTAATCAATATTTCTAAAGCTACACGTACATTAATCCTCAACAATTTTCATATACGAAAGAATACGTGAGGTTATACTGGTATGATTAACCCCTGAAATTATATTATGTTTACTTGACATTTATTTGTATTTCGTACGGTATACCGCACGGTACGGTGTATGACCAGACGGTTATAATTGCGCCCATGACGCCGGAGATTTGAAATTAAAAACTGAAGGAGCTTTATCTTTACTCTGACAGTTTGCAACGTTTGCACATTGTACAATTTGTCATTGTCAATTGTAATCACTTGGTACGAAGAATTAGAACGTTAATAGCTATTAACATATCTAGGAAGGTTATGAGTATCATAACTGCCGCAGATGTTTTGAAATCCGAGCTCGTAGAGCGAGGATTTTAAAACTTCTAAGGCAGTTATGATTCATAACATCCGTGATTTGTTCAATAGTTTATCGGTTGCTGTATGGTTATGGTTGCCATGTAGGGTAATATTCTTTTATCTACTTTGCGTTCGTACTGAGGCTATTACGATACGCGTTTGCGTATCGTAATAGACACAAAGCGATGCTATAATAAAAATACTAAAAATTTTCAAAAGTAGATAAAAAAAGCTTAGCCGCGCATGTACGGCTGAAAACCAAACTTACAAAAAGAAAATTCGGATTTTTAAAAAATCAAATATCTCGAAAACTATTCAAGATATCGTGAAATGAGTGACATATTTGGAATCAGGTGAGAAAACTACATAAAAGTGATAATAAAACCTAAAATGTGAAAATTCGAACATTAAAGTCGAATATTTCGAAAACGGGTTGAGATATCGAAAAGCCAGTGGTGGATTCGGATTCAGGGGACAAAAATACATAGAAACCTACCATCAGTTGTATTCT
This sequence comes from Agriotes lineatus, assembly GCA_940337035.1. Lineage (NCBI taxonomy): Eukaryota > Metazoa > Arthropoda > Insecta > Coleoptera > Elateridae > Agriotes > Agriotes lineatus. The sequence goes on along the minus strand of OW679198.1, from coordinate 123,741,666 downwards.
GCCTTAACGGGAACCGTGCGACAGACACACAGACACACAGAAAGAGCGATCATAGTTACCACTTACTTTGTAAGTTTGGTTGATACTGTATGATACCTCGTTTATAAGGCATTTTGTAGCACTTACTCCTTTAGGGCACTCCTCGCTTCGCTCGTGGTACCCTAAATCCGTGCGTGCTACAAAATGCTTCTTATAAAACTCGTATCATAATATACTAATTATTTACTCCTACTGCACAATGGCCATGAATTATGATTCATAATTCACGGTTTGCAGCCAATCATAAAATTCTATTTTCATTATTCATTAGTTTGCAAATTGCAACCAATCAGAAAATTCTATTTTCATTATTCAATAGGTTGTAGCCAATCACAAAATTCATTCTTATTATTAAATGACTTTTGAAGTTAACAGCTGTCACAAATGTCATAATTCTGAAATATGAACACAAAGCTCCTATTGCATAGGAGTAGATAAAATATCGTATTATATTAGCGATTATGACCATTATTCACTCAGATGACTTGCGCCACGCGCCTTCGGCTTGTGGCGCAAATGTCATCTTCGTGAATTATGGCTGTCATAATCGCTCATATAATAATATACTATAACCCTACAGATAAGTTATGACCTAGTTGCCAGCCTACTTTTGTATATGTAAACAAAGGCTTAATATCCTGAAACCGATAAATTGTTTTTTTTTTCGTAAATAAATAGGTAAGTTTTTATTTTTAGATTCAAAAGTAGTTTACGTGTTTCTTTATTCTTTGTAAAAAAATAAATGCTAATGTGAGTATTTCGTATTTGGCGACTTTTGGTCTGAAAATGGAGACTTTTAGTACCAATTTAGCGAATACAACTTGCGAAGAGTTGGCAACACTGTTTAAATTTGTAATGCAAGTAACTTGTGAGTATTGCAAAGTTGGGGAACCTGTAAAAGTGTAAAATGAAATTTATGGAAGGTTGACGTTTGACGTTTGTCCAATAATTGCAGACGTAAATAGATACAACTGCAAAACTCCAATGTTTTTCCTATCCTAATTAATATTTCTACCAATAAAATGACAGCCGTACTAAAGAAAAGAGCTCTAGCTGAATACAGCCAGACTGTACAGGTAATGTTAGAATGTAACCTAACCTCAACGTAACTAAATCAAATTCTTTGGTAGGACGCCTACGAGCCCCAGTTAAAAAGGCTACGATTAATAAAAAAGCCACCAGTCGGACGTCCAGCTTTAGCATTAATTAGTTGTTTAGAAAGTTGTAAAAGCAGCAGCGAATCCCTGCAAACTCTGTTGCGGCTCTCCGATACATTTGAATTCGATCCTGCCGACATTCCCGAAGCCGTTAAGAAACTGAGCGACCACTTCAAGACTGAACCAGAATCTGCAGTAAGAGTGAAGATTTTATCACTGTTGTCCGATATCGGTTCTGAACAGAAAGCAGACACACCTGCGATTATCGAAGAGACTATTGTTCTTTTGAGGAACGAACGTTCCCACAAAGCAATTGCTCAGGGAATTAACACATTTTTAAAATTGGGAAAGCTCGTGTTGGATAATGCAACCTTGCATCAAAAGCTGTTGGAAATTGTAAAAAATTATTTGAAAGACGTTAGCCATGCCGTTAAATGCAAATGCTTAGAAGTGATTGGTGCGCTAACTCCCTTAATGCCTAGCCTTGATACTGACGATATAGTCCGTTTGGTTAGTTCATATTTCAGTAATGAAGATGCTAGGGTTAGAAGCCAATCATTTTCGACTATAATTACACTACATGAGCGTGGAATGAAACTGAGTCCCGATATATACATGAACGTTTGTAATGCATTAAAAGATGACTATGAGATTGTTCGAAGGGTTGCACTCAAACTAGTTTGGCATCTAGGAAATGCCTCACCTGAAAAGTAAGTAAATTTGAATTTTTTCGAATAATGTGAAGTAAATAATGTGACTAAAAACAGAAATATTTGTATATAATACAGTTGGCCCTCAACATTTACAGGGGTAGGGTTTCGCAGAACTTTCACAATGGTGAAAAACCACGCATCTACTAGGCTCCCCAAACTTTAACTTTTATAGATTTTTTTACATTTTCTAATCTACGCATGACGTCTGTGATTTTAAGCCGGACAATTTTATGTTTGAGGAGCTTGCTGACACTTTGCTTATCCCTAAATCTTCATGTAAAATTTCAAAACTGATGGGTCTGATACCTGAATTTCCCTAGCGATAACCGAAACTTTTTATTCTTCGATCTGTCAACTCCAAACTTTAAATTGTGCTATTGTTTCTTGTGTCCTTGCCTCAAGAGGACTTATCAGTTTTGGATCATTTTCAACAGATACCCGACCTCAACGAAACTGTTTCGACCAGAATTGTAATTGGTAATATGTAGGAGTAGTCTCACCATACAATCATTCGTTCATGAACAATTTTTTGGCCATTTGCCTTTTTAGTCAAAAATTTTACAACGCTCCCGTGTGCTCCAATTTTAAATCGCTCATTATTTGCTATTCAAATTGCTGCCAAGACTACTAATATCTTTTTCGACGACTGACATCGAAAGTAGATTTTTCCCACTGTCACTTGACAACAGAAAGTTGACATTTGCCGCTGAGCGTGCGTTTTCATCATTTTGCCGCTCGCCGAGCCTTTGGGTTTCCGCGTGAACAAAATAGGTAGCCACGTCCGAATGTTTCCTAGACAATGCCCGTCATTTGTCGAAATAATCGCGTCACATGTCTAATAGACTGCGCGAGTAATGTTAACTTGATTGTCAATTAATTTTTGCGATAAAATGAAATTTGATATTTTCCTTTAATAATATGCTCAGTCATCGAAATAATAGTATGTATGTTTTGAGCTAAAAGTGCGCTTGCCGCTTTGGCATGATTGCTGGTTTCAACTTCGTCTCAACCAGCAATATTCATGCACAAGCGGCAAGAATGCACTTTCAGCTCTTAATATACAATATACTATTCTATTTCAACACTGCTTGGTCAGAATACTTATAAAAGTTGATACAACTTGACGTTTAAAAATCGTTATCATTTGTCATTGTTTTCATGGGTAGGTAGATTACATAAAAATCTCCCCTCGTATTATTGAAAACAGAAATTCACACAATCTTTATGGTAGGCTTTAAATGTTAATCAACAAGTTCTGCTCCTACTGTCACCAATGCAAGCTCGAACTTTGGATTCGTCACTCGAGCTTTTTATCACGAATGTGGATTTAGTTGCCGAGGCCCATAGGGCCAAGGCAAATAAACCACATGAAGGATAAAAATCTGGTGTGATACACTCACACAACTTCCTTTTACAGTGATCTTATAATTAGTCAAAAATTTAATTTTTAATTTTTAAGCATTTGTCAAAAATTTTCAAAAATTACAAATTCTGCAAAAACGGTACAAAATAGAGCGTTAGTTGAAGAGACAAATTACATTTTAACCAACTTTTGTAGGTTATATTAACATCGGTTGACGTTTACCTATTGCCTCGCCGCCTACAAAAAGTCGTAAAACAATGAATTACCTCACTGCTTATTTCTCGTACTTTAATGACAATTCCGAGGTACTTCACAAGGTTTTTTCTTGACCGATTTCCTTCATGGGGTGTTAGTGCCTCACCATTATTATTATTATTTAATCAACATGTAAGTTATACAGGATGTCCTGTTTTTATTCCTGCAAAGTGTTTCTATAGAGAGTAAATGTTATTCTAATCAAAAAATTGTTTTTAGAGTTCTGCTTTTTTTCTGCTCATTAACAAGTTACAGTATGTTACAAAAGAAATACAAACATTTAGTAATGTAATAAAACAAACAAAAAATTAACAAGAAAAGGGAAGTAATAGTTCTAATGGGCATATAAAATAAAAACAAACTCATTACGAGTATACCAAATGTTCAAAATGGCCTCCACCAATTTCTATGCATTTCTGGCAGTGCATCACAATGGCTTCTTGCACACAATTTAGGATTTCGTGATTATTCTTTGACATATTAAAATCATTTTCAATGCGTTTTGTTAAATCATGTAGGGTGCCTACCGGTGTTCTGCACACTTCCAATTTCAAATAGCCTCAAATATGAAAATCCAAAAGTGTATTATCTGGCGAGCAAGGTTGCCATTGAACATGTCCGCCACAGCCAATCCAATACTGGTTGTAATGGATGTTTAACCAGTCTCTCGCCAATCTGCCATAATGAGCTGAAGCACCATTTAACTGAGACCATCTATGTTGACAATGATAAATGGGCACATTATTGATTTATTTAGATATTATTTGAATATTTTAAAATGGCCATAACTTGTTAAGAAGTTGAATAACATTTAATATTTACCAAAAAAAAAACCTGGTGTGATACATACATACATCAAATTCGAGGTTAGCAGGTTAGGTTTTGCGTCAGTCTGTGTCAAAACTGACGCAAAACCTAACCTGCTAACCTCAAATTTAACATAGACTTACAGTGTCACCAAGATATTATTCACACAACAAATATTTCAAAGCCAAACTTGATTTCATTTTCGTTTGCTCACATGTTACTAAAGCACAATAAGCAGCTACAGTTGGTGTTATGCGTTCGACAGTACTGAAGTGTACTGTTGGTTACACTGTGACAAAACTAACGCAAAACTTAACCTGCTAACCTCGAATTTGATATAGACTTACAGTGTCACCAACCTTACACTTCAGTACTGCCAAACGTAAAATGAGTCGCCGTTGCTATGCAGAAAAATGTTGCTAATGCAGAAATGTACCACCTTGCTAAACGATTTTGAATGTAGAAATGTAGTACATTCCAAATGAAATGCAATAAAAAATGTTTTTTGGGTTCAGGGGAGTCGAAAACGTGAAGATCTGTTGAAAACTGAATTTCGAATTTTTGGGGGTGAATCCAATACTTCCTTTATTGTAAATGACAGTAAAAATTTGCGGAAAGAAACCAGGACACCCTGTATAGTAAACAAGCTGTAGTATTTCTGTCGGTATGTCATTTTCAGTCATCATGTTCAGAATGTCTGATAGCTCACTTCGATGCATAAATATGGGGTCTATTGTCAACCTGTTTTCACTTGTTTCTCATTTATGTTTAGAAGAGGTATGATCTTTTGTATAATGATTTGTATTAATAATTTTGGCGGACAACGGCTATTATATGATTGTTTATTGTATAGAAATATGACACATTAGTTATATTCAGTCTATTTGCCACCAGTTGAAACGATAAAGAAGCTGACCTGCAGTTAATTAATTAAAATAATCAATGGTAGTAAAAATCGCAGATTAACCCCCTTAAAGTTCGTACTACACGGAAGCTCTAAAAATCTTCACTTACCGCGATGGCCGAGCTAACTCAAATTCGGCAATATGGTCGTGGGTTCAAACCACCAGCTGTGTACCCTGCAAAGTCTTCAAAAGAAAGAATATGGACGCCAGAAATCAGATGATTTCGAATAATTTAAATAAACCACAAATGACTAGCGTTTATTTAATAACTACTGAATAATCTGTAGTATGGTAATTCAATAATAAATAATCAAAACAATTTGATCACAAATAATGTCACAGTAGAGCTGTGCAGGTTAAATGAAGGTTGCGACACGCACCAAGAAACCCCGTTTTGGGTTATGCAATTAATTGTAACCACAAATAAATCGAGCGGTATGCATACCGCTGTCATTTAAAAAAACCATTCTGTTCAGGCTATTGAAAGTAAAAAGCGGGAATGCTCGTTTTACAAAGGTTCAATTACACACATAAATTGTAGCTTTAAATATTAATCGTAATTAAATATACGCATTAAGCTTCAAGTATTAATATAGATTAACTGTATGAGATTAAACTTTATATGTTAATAACAACGCAAAGTACAAATTTAAACTGCCCGAATCTGCTTAAAAGCAGAAAGACCGTCCACTTTTGAAGTAGTATGATATAATACCAAGAATCACTAACCTCCGACGCCCAAGGCTGCTGTTAACCAAAGGCTGGCCAGGAGTTGCTATACCTGGGGGAGAAAGGGCCGGGGATGCGTCCGTATTTGCAGAAAAGCCATTCACAAGCCGCAGGAGCTAGGTAGGACGTTAGCAGGTGTTCAAAATTCAATCGGACGGCAACCTTACTCTCAAGATTAAATTCTCGGATAAAACTGTCGATTAAGAGCTAAAGAAATGAAATTAATAGGAGAATAACAAACAGAAAATCTCAATCGTACCTGAATCAAAACCATCAGCCCTTCAAAAATTAATCGTCGTAGCGTAATAAAGCATGAACGGGACCTTTTAGAAACAAGTTGCTTCGTCGAGGTGCAGAAAAAGCATCCTAGCGCATTCGGCCACTAACGAAAAACAGCTGAATGCTGCGACCTCGCCATAAGCACGTGGAAGTTTTTGGGTTTTCCAGAATCGGTACGAAATGAGCGTACTGATAAATTGAAATAATTCGAAATACAATGGATTATAATTCAAATAAAAATATACAGGTTACGCCTGAAATAATTTGGTAAATGGCGAAATAATTGAGCGAAGCCAAAAAATTGTTTCACAGTTTTACTAAAGTTTTGTAGGTTGTGTTGTATAATTTCGGCAGTGACGACTGTCGGCATTTCTTTCTGTTGCCGCTGCAGCAACTATGAAATTAGTTTATTTAAAATGTTATCAAAATGTTAAACACTCATAAAAAAATGCTGGATGTAATACCGTATGATCGAAAACTTTTAACCTCTAGAGGGCTGTGGATTTTTTTAAAACTGAATTTGTGTTGGCAGTGATGAGCAAAGCTACTTAATAATATAACCTATACAATTTTGACAGATAAACTTAACTTTTACAGGATGTTGAATGCCAAGCACCAGGTGGTTCTGTGTATGGAAAATGCAGCAAATCATTTTGAATAGCTGTAATTGTTTTTGTTACTAACATTTTTATGTATTCAACAAGAATGTTTGTATATGTTGAAATGACAATCCTGACATAACCTTAAACTGACAGATATAAAATGCCAATGTGACTTTTACTACCACGGCTGCCAACAAAATTTTTTGACAAAATAATTCCACATTCCTCTAGAGCAGGGGTGGCGAACCAATGGCACGCGTGCCATTGATGGCACGCGGCAAAATAATTTGGGCACGGCCTTAATTAAGGAATTTAGGTACCTCATCGAAACAATTTTAGGTCTACATTTGAGGTCATAGTAACAAAGTTTATTGTGAACAAGGCTACCGGTGCCGGAACGGCAACAGGCTGCGTGACAGAGATAGGTAGATTTCGCGTGAATTTTTGACCGAACGGATGGGAGTGAGCTACGGAGTGAGCTAGCGCGGGCGACGCCGAGGGACGGCGAGAGGGGCGCTGTTACGCTTAGTTTGTAGTTCGCATGCAGTATTTGAAATAACTAGTTGGATTCTACTTTAAGCATTTATTTTGTAAGTTTTCCCCTGGATCGTTAGGTAGCCCTATTCACATTTATTTTTAAATATTGAATAAATTTTCCCCTGCGCAGCTAGGCAACCCTATTTTAATCTTGTGATAACATTTTTCAGAACGTTACAGCTATGTTGCTATCAATTTAGACCACTCTGCATTTCAATAGTTTTTCTGGTGGTCCTTTTCCAATTTTTTTGGAGATTTTGATAACCTGAGTTGAATTGCGTGTGGTAGTATTTCTCGACCTCTTCCATCCCAGCCTTCGCTGAATAAGTTGGTTGCCCCTGGGCTTCGTGCTTCACCAGCTTAATTATAGCTTGGTTCATTTGTGAGGGAGAATTTGGAAGCAACGAAAGCCCACTGAACGTTAGGATAATTGTTTATGGTTGCAATCCTTACGTTCACTACGCTCTTGCGGAATTTTGGGGCCCACTTTCGTTGTTTGCACGGTACTCCAGGCTGTCCGCCACCTCCAGGTTAGTCTTCTTCAGCTCCCGCCTTTTAGCTCGGTTATGTACCTAGGAATATGTATTTTTAGCCTATTTCTACCTGGCATTATTTGATGGCACGTCATGGCCTTATTAACCATTTCTTTAGAAAAAATGACACGTAGCTCTATAAAGGTTCGCCACCCCTGCTCTAGAGGTTAAAAGTTTTTGATCATATTGTATGTGTTGAGATAAAAAAACCACAGTGGATATTTTGCTACACAATGTCTCTCTTTCGTATTTTAGTTGTTCAATTGTAAGTTTGTCTTTACCTGGGCTTTTGTTATTTGTTGTTCTTTTATCTGTACTTCTATAAATGTTGGTGGTTATGCCTCTCTCTCTCTCATTGCGTTAGTACTTCTATTTTCATTGTATTTTCTGTCTACATTTAACAAATCTGTCCAGCATTGTATTATTTCCTTGTCACCTCCAATAATCTTTCCTTCTTTGTTTTTACAATATTTTGTTCTTTCTTCACGTCCATTTCTTGCTGTTCCTACTGTTTTTAGAATCTTTGTATTTTGGATTTTTGGAAAGAGCTTTCTATATCTTCTATTTTCTATTGTATACCGGGTGTCAACGAATTTATTAGACAAGTCATATCTTCTAGAGTATTAGGTGTATTAAAATGAGATTTGGTACAGGTAAATGGTATAGGAAGAGGAGAATTTTCGCGTATTTTTCAGTTTTCGGTCACTTCCGGTTTCACCGGAAATGGCTCCGATTTCGAATTTTTAAATGGAACACCCTGTATATTTTTGCATATTTGGATTTCAGAGACAATTTTGGATCAGAATGTGACATTTTAAAAAGTTTTTAAGCCTACTTGATTTTTTTAGAGCCAGTTTTAATATGGCGTCTAGGTGGCCATGATCAAACGCAAACTAATCTAAAGACCTCAGGTGATGTCAGAAAATTACAATCGCAAAGTTTGAGTGATTAGTATGATAGATAGGAATAAGACAAGTTGGCAAAAGCACGTTTTCTTGTCTAACTATTTTTGTTCAAATGGCGACCCTTTTTTGACAAGCACTTTCCGAAAAGAGAATTTTTTGGCGAATCTAACGATACTAATTTATTTGCGATTGGATTAAAAATAAGCTCATAAGTTAAATATTTCTAAGCAAAATACTAGATAATAATTTATTTACTTTTGTCAAGTGTGCCATGGATAAGTTTTTAAAATGTCACATGCTGATCCAAAATTGTCTCAGAAATCCAAATATGCAAAAATATACAGGGTGTTCTATTTAAAAATTCTAAACGGGAGCCATTTCCGGTGAAACCGGAAGTGACCAGAAAGTGAAAAATATGCGAAAACTTTCCTCTCCCTATGTCATTTACCTATACCAAATATCATTTTGATACACCTAATACTCTAGAAGTTATGACTTGTCTAATAAATTCGTTGACACCCGGTATAAATTGTGTCTGTTTATTCTTTTGGTTTCCGTTCATTGTTTTTCATAGTTGTTTTCCTGTTAACATTTTCCATCACACTTTTTCCTCTTTCAACCATCATTTTTATGCTTTGGCTGTCCACCTAGCCCCTATTTTGTCTTTTTCTTTCCTTACCAGCAGTTTTTTGACGTTATTTCTATATCAGCTGTTTAATTTGTTCTCATTTTTTATTCTTGTCTTCCTTTTTGTGTGCTTCTAATATACAATAATGCTTTAAAATACCTAACAAAGCGACTCTGATTTTTGTTTGAATTTTAAATTTATTTTCGGTTGTTTTCCATCGGACGAAGATTGCCAGAAAATTTCTTCTCAAAATATCCTTATGCCCTTGAGGCGTCGAATGTAGGCATTAATTTTCTACTTTGTTTATCCATTGTTTCGACTTCTTCCGGTCCTGTGCCATTATTTTCATTTCATTTAACTCAAGAGTTCTTGTCATCCGTTATGCTCGGTCAATTCAACTGCAATAAGTTACCAAAATTTTGGTAAATAAAAACATTTTTTATACTTTATTAAAAAAGTATAATTAATGATTTTACAACGTTACATCCATTATTAAATTTATATCTATATATATAAAACTGAAAGTCCTGACTCACTCATTCACTCACTCATCAACGCCCAGCCCCAACCCTTGGACTTAGAAAGCTGAAATTTTGTACAGAGGTTCCCTTTATGATGTATACAAGGAATAAGGAAGGATATTTCGAAATTCAACCCCTAAAGTGGTAAAATGGGGGTTCCAATTTTGTATGGAGAAATAATATTAAATAGACATTTCGACTTGAAACTTCGTAGGAGTACTCCTAAAAACAAATAAGCAAACACGTATTTCGTGATTTTCCGAAAATCAACCCCTTAGGGGGTGAAATGGGGTAAATAAGCCTAAAATATGATATGGCTGTCGTTATTGAGGTTTTTTTGGGACGTTGATTGCGAAAATGGCATTTATTTTTAAATCCAAGACGGTGGACATGACATAAGGGAGGGGACGGGACGGGACAGGACTGGACTGGACGGGAAGGGACGGGACTGGACTGGACTGGTCGGGAAGGGACGGGACGGGACGAGACGGGTCGGGGCGGGGCTGGACGGAACGGGACGGGACGGAAAGGGAAGGGAAGGGATGAGATGGAAGGGGAGGCGACGGGACAGGACGGGACGGATCGGGAAGGGACGGGACGGGACTGGACGGGACGGAACTGGACGGGAAGGGAAGGGACGGGACGGGACGAGACGAGACACGGGACGGGACAGGACGGAAGGGGGAGGGGTGGGATGGAAGGGGGGGACGGGACGGGACGGGATGGGACGGTACGGAGACGGGGACGGAGAAAGGGACGGGGACGGGATGGGATGGGATGGGATGGGATGACAGAAAATAATTAGTTTTTATTTAATACACAAATGACGAAACTCACGCGAACGAAGTCGCGGGTAACAGCTAGTATTACATAAAACAACAAATTTTAAAACTTTGATCAGTACTCATTACTTATCTAGTCATCTCTCTCAAGAGAGCTATCTTCAGCGTCAACACACAAGGAACATAATTTGAACATGTGTTCATCACAGATCTACTCATTTCCATTCGTAGTTCCAAGTGATCTTTACATAGAGTTTTTGCGATATTCTTTAGAAAATGCCAACAATATTTATCATTTCTTACTCGATTTTTTCTTCTTTTTTATTTTTTCTTTTAATTTTGCTGACCACCACTTGGTTCTTTTTTTATTTGAATTTGTTTAACTTTTACGACATGTTATTTCTGCTGTTTAAATTAGTATCTGTTGCAGGACTTCCCATCTTTCATCTATTTTGTTCTCTCAATGTTTGTTTGTGCTTTGTCCGTTTCTTTTTGGTTTCTTCTAAATTTATATATTTTAATTTAATTTAAAACTATTCATTATTTTCCTATGCTAATAAAATTTATATTTCAGCTTAATAATGCTCCCAGACAGCGAGCAAGAATTGCGACTAGTGGATGATGCGTTTGGTAAAGTCTGTTGTGGCCTTACTGATCTGTCTATGCAAGTGCGCACACTTGCTGCCAAGTTGTTGGGTTCGATGACGCTTGTAAGCAGTCATTTTCTTAATCAAACATTAGATAAGAAACTCATGTCCAACATGAGAAGGAAGGTAGGTATTTTAAATTTATATTTGCCGGATATTTATTACATTTAATAATATTGCAGCGCACAGCACATGAGCTAGCATGGGAAAACGTCACTAGCGGCGAATGGGCAAGTGGCAAAAAATGGGCTGATGATGCTCCAAGGGAAGTTGTTGATGCCGATAGTATAAACTTAATGAGTAGTGGCGCTTGCGGTGCATTCGTTCACGGATTAGAAGACGAATTTCTCGGTAATTTATTCTATCTATTCAAACTTACTGAACTAAAATAATCTCCCTTAGAGGTGCGCACAGCAGCCGTGGAATCTCTCTGCCAGCTGGCAATGAACAATCCAGACTTTGCAAATCTCTCCCTTGATTTTCTAGTGGACATGTTCAACGATGAAATTGAAGATGTTCGGCTAATAGCGATCGACAGCTTGCGACGCATCTCCGAACACATTATTTTGAGAGATGATCAGTTAGAAACTATTTTAGGTAATTCCGTTATATGCATATTTAGGGTTTTACATTTTATTTTGTCACGGCAGGTGCCTTGGAGGATTTTTCGCAAGATGTGCGAGAAGGCTTGCACCGCATGTTGGCCGCTTGCCGCATGTCGACCACGGCAGGGTTAAAAATATGCGTGGAAAAGCTGCTAGACAATTTGAAGAAGTATCCTCAAGACAGGCGGTCCACATACCGTTGCTTGCAAAAAGTTGGAGCTCAGCATCCCGAGCTAGTGCTGCCGCTTGTACCGCAACTGTTGTGCATTCATCCATTCTTTGACGTGGCAGAACCGGACGTGGATAATCCACAATGTATCCTTTCACATCTTTCAGTTGCACTCACTCTTTTGAAGTTTTGCTTAACGATGTGTAGATATATGTATTTTAATACTGATATTAAATGCTGCAAAGCATTCGCCAACTATAATTCCGCTGCTGGAACCACACACTTTGAGGCATTATGTCTACTTGCGAGACACCATGCCCGCATTAGTCCCAGAGCTGAGTCTTTCAGAATCTAACAGTAATGCAATTATAAGGCCACTGTCGGTACCAGAAAGTTTGGAGTTTTTGAAAACTGTTGTTTTTAGTTTAGATTCAGCAGAAACCTCACACAGGTATGTAATAGTAATGGTAGACACTTATTTCACAGTCAAATCTATGCTATTGGTTTGTTGTGGCTGTTAATCAAACTGCAGTAGTTAAATTATCAAATATAATGCAACTAGTGGGTTCTTGATTATCAAATAATCATTTCTGTTTACACGAGATATATCGAGTGGAAACAGAAATGATTTAATAATCAAGAAGACGCGAGTTGCATTTGGCTAGATTATATCACGAGTCAATGTTTGACTATCAGTTATTAGTCAAGAATGTATATGATTATCACTGTTGCTATGTACATTATCAAAAGTTAGTACATGCGTAACTATGCATTTTTACATTTTTCATTGGTTGATGTTATACCGAGTGGTATAATCAGTAGTTATATCCCTAGTGCATTCTGTATATTCGAGTATTTGTCGAGAACGCGAATTATACAGAATGCACGTGGGGAATATTGCAAGACTATTCCTCGAAGAAATGTCATCCTTTGTATACCACACTATTCAGAGATTTCAGTTTTTTTTCTGAAATTTCTTGTGTACATAGCTGGTTTGGTTGTCTTCTCGCAAATACTCGAATATGCACTTGTGCAAATACCCGGGTATTGCACTTGTGCAAAATATTCGCTGTATTCGACTCTGATTGGTTCAAATTATGAAAATTGATTGATGGGATTGGTTTATATTATCTGAGGGGAATAGTCAACCATAATACCACAAGTGGTATGATTATCATCAGTGATATTTTCGAATTGAAACCGAGGTGCAAATTCAACTGACTTTGGACTCGGTTTTGTGTCAGTTTGGGTCAAAACTAACGCAAAACCTAACCTGCTAACCTCGAATTAGACATAGACTTAAAATTGACAACAGGGTAACCAACATTTTCACACTTTTGCGTAGCAACAGACCACAATAAGGTGATACGGATTTTTGTTTTGCATCACCGCTGTGGTACACATGTATCCAAGGGTTTTTATGCTTCTAATTGGTTGAAAAAGGGTCAAGTGATTAATGAATTGTATACTCAGCCATAATACCACAAGTGGTATGATTATCACCGATTACTAATCATACCGCGAGTTGTATTTAGTGAGAGAATACAATGAATTATGTTGGTGGCACTGTAAGTCTATGTCAAATTCGAGGTTTTGACACAAACTAACGCAAAACCTAACCTGCTAACCATAGTGATGGGCAGAATCGAATACTTTTCAGAATCGAATTCATCGCATTCGAATACTTTTGAGAATCGAATGCAAGCAATTTTGAGAATCGAATGCAAGCAATTCCAATGCAAAATCGGACTCGAATTCAGATTCGAGTTGTGTGCTCGCTCTCGTACTGGGGCAGTGGTGACGTGTGACCTCGGCTGGGCGACATGCAACACCAGAGATAACGAGACGCTGTACGTGCACAAAGCAAAAATAAAAAATTCTTTTGATTGTAGGAGGTTCAGCTTACCCTATTAATAACGTATATTTGTTTTGAAGTTAAATTTATAGTACCGAAAATGAATATGAGAAAAGGACTGTTTATAAAATAGTTGTTTTTATTGTTGTTACGGGTCTATATGTATTTCTTTAAAATAAATTAATAAGACGACCCCAGCGTTTGTTTCTCTTTCCCTTCAATGTATCTGTTTAAATTTTTAGTAAATTTAGTTGCTTTTATGATTTTGGTGGTGTTATATCGTTTGAGTGTGCAGTCTTCAGTCTGTGTGGTAATATTTTAATTTTATATTTAATTCTGTAGTCTATATTTAACTAGAAACACTTCAGCACCAACTATTCAAGTGAGACCTGCATAAAAAAAACGGCGTTTGAGAGTTGATTCCATTCCTGCCTTCTATGGAAATCAAAATACTTATTATATGTAATGTCTATCTAAAGTCGAAACTTTCGGAATGGCAACGGGCAGTTCTCTGTGCATTTATATAGTTGCTTTCGGAGCGAGTTTGCCGCGGCGGGCATTCTTTCAACTCCTATGATACAAAGAGCTGTGCTAGCTAAAACTGAAACGAATCGGATAAGAATCGAGATCACGCCGAATTCAGCATTCGGATCGGAATCGAGATCAAGCCCGGCGAGATTTACAAACATCGATTAAGCATTCGATTCGAAGCATTCGAATACACTCAAAAGAATCGAATGCATTCGAGATCTTGCAAGAATCGAATACTGTAGTAATTTGCATTCGAATAGTCCCATCACTAGCTAACCACACTTTTGCATAGCAACAGACCACAATAAGGTGATACGAATTTTTGTTTTGTATCACCGCTGTGGTACACATGTATCCAGGGGTTTTGTGCTTCCAATTGGTTTAAAAAGAGTCACGTGATTAATTAGAGGTATTCTCAAAATAACATGTGAGCAAATGAAAATGAAATCATGCTTTGAAATATTTGTTTTATGAATAATATGTTGGTGGCACTGTAAGTCTATGTCAAATTCAAGGTTAGCAGGTTAGGTTTTCTGTCAGTTTTGACACAAACTGATGCAAAACCCAACTTGTGCCACCAACATATTATTCATACAACAAATATTTCAAAGCCAAACTACTCCCAATCTTTAATTTACAATAGCGAAGTTATCTTTAGAGATAACTATGGCAAGCGGCATGTCGCTGAATTCTACTTGAAAATACCTTTCAAACGGGATGTGATTTGACCCCTTCCTATTTAACAAAAATCAAGTTGGCTGTGCAGCTCCCGACCTTGTCAGTTAAAAAAATAACAAAACTGTGGAAATAATAGAAGACTTTGTAAACAGCATGCATATTAAATTTTATCGATTTAGCTTGAATAGTTTTGAAATACCAAGGCCGGTTCCATACATTTGGTACGCACTGTATATATTGACGTGTGCATAACCTCAAACTTCTCCTTGTTATGAAAAATCTAATAAAGTTGCAACTCGACAAAAGTATGAATTCAGAATTAATGTGTTCTATTTTATTTCTAACTGTGATACTAAATATAAATAAAATGCATTATCTACTTCCTTATTGATGAAACTGGACAGCAGAACTCTTTTGTTTTAATTATTTATGGATATTTTTTGTATTAACTGGTTTTCGGTCAGCGTACATTTTATATATAATATCACAAATATGGTTTAGCATCCAATAATGAATTTTATTTACAACTGTTAAACAATACCGTTGTTATTTTGCGATTATTTGTCAATTATGATATATATTATTAACTAAAATCACAATACCTGTTGTTTACATTTCATAATTACATCGATACCGCCATAAATGCATGGATACCACCATAATTACATCGCTAATACGGATTTATGTGCATATAATCAAACAGGCCATAAACTGCTTTTTCGAGTTGACAGTTATCAGTCTGTCAGTTTGAAAATAATAATTTACACTTCTTTCGTCCCAAACCTAAAATGGAAAACGGTAGCGACAATAATGCTGTATTCCCCCTGAAGTACGCCAAGCCGGCAAACAAGCTACACAAAATTTACTCCCAGAAAAGTCGAAGAAAACTTATGAAATCGCATACCAAAATTTTCTGGAATGAATGTAAATAAAGTAGTTGTAAATAAAATCGCGTATTTCACTCGCATATAATAGCTATTATTAGTACACTCAGATGGCTTAAAGAACTCGCTCGCTTCGCTCGCTCGTTATTTAAAAGCCATCTTCGTGTAATAATAGCATCCATTATATGCTCGTATAATAATATACTATTAGTTGTGACTACAGCAACTTTCTGCGACCTATTTTCATCCTTCAAATTGTATAACATACCCCTTATAGGTAGCTTTTGAAGCTTTTAGATGATGACTACTTTCTTCATTTTCGAAGTATTTCACATTTAAAATAAGTGTTGTCGATTGACCTGAAATCCCTTTCATTTTGAAATGAAAATACTGGCAGTGTCAAACTGACAATACTGTCAATAATTATTTTACGTTACGACGGTCAGTTGTTCTGGTGATTCTTTGTTTCACTCAATTTGACTAAGATGAAAAGAGATAAAAATTTCTACTGGGGTAAGAATTTCACTATAACCTCGAATTTGACATTGACTTACAGTGCCACCAACATAAATGAATGGTGCCAAAATAATGGCCATTCAAAAACGTTCGATTATTTATGAAGGCACTGTATGTGATCTCGTGTCTCTTCTTTTCTATGTAACCCTTTTAACATCTCTGTAGTGATACCATGTTTACCGACTGTTTTCTTCATCTCTAAATTCTTTACTGCGTCTTTTACTTCTTCTATTGTTATATCCGATCTTGCTTCCTCTGTTTCACTATTTTTACAATTATACATAATGAGCGAAAATTGAAAATGACACATAAATTCTAGGATATAAGTGTGGATTATAACAGCAATTCTGAATATTTTGTCTAAAACATTTAATGTTTATTAGAACTCCATGTTGAATGCTCAGTGTTGGACACCCTGTGTTTGCAATGTTTCAATATGTACTTATATATAATTTTGTATTCTAGAGTCCAGACTACTTTGCTTCAAACTGCCAAAGAACATTTAAACCGCCTCAGCGACATGGATTTAACAGTAGCAGGCACAGCACAGTTTACATCTCTTTACATTGGGGCCCAGCTGCTAATGTCGCAAATACTAGAAAAGGGGTCTTGGAAAAATCCCGGCGTTCTAGCTACTCAACAAGCCAATATTCTGAAGACAAACATTCAGCAGCTACTGGAGAACTGCTTAAAAATGCAATATCTGTTTGTGGGGCTTGGACCGGTGGAAAGCTGCAGCGTCAAACAGTTTAGACTAAGAGCATTGGCCTTGAACTTGATATACATTGTCAAAGGTAAATGCCGGACAGGCATTTGAGCCCGTGTTTACTTTTTGCGGTTTCAGGGAGCAATGCGTCTGCACTAGCACCTTGCCACCACTTCCTTTCTGCCGTGGAGGAAATGCAGCGTGAGCTGGCAGCCAGCGGGTTGGAGCCAGACTCGTTTACAATTGCGGTATTTAAGGAACTGGCTGCACTCGAAGAGCCTAAGCCTGGAGCTGTTGCAAGAATTCTTATTCCAATTTTGTCGGAATCCAAATTGGGAAAGATTCCTGCGCCAAATGTCGGGGTAATTGTTTTAATGATTCAACTCTTTGTTTTTGCATAAGTTATAATTCTTTTAGATCCAAATGAGCTCAGCAACAATATTGGAACCGAGCAGCCAAATGGACACTACACTGAAGTTTACAGCTGGGCTCACGATGGCTGTTCCATTTGAAGCAGAGTTGTTTAACTTGGCCGACCCCAGCCGATTGCGGCTTATAATTAAATATCCAGATCAGCGTACACATGTTATGCTACCAAGGCCAACTCATTTGAAGCCATTGTACTTTGACAGTGCAAATCAAGGTAATAATAATAATCTCTGTATATAAACAATTATTATAACAAACTTGTACCTGCAGAGTCGCAAGTTGGCCACACATTGAGGCTCCTAACAACAGTCCTCATTTCACATCAGGTCTGGTCTGAGGCCTGCAACGTGGATATCAGTATTGCCTTATCTGTTCCTGAAGCAGATATTGCAAAGCGGAAGTCTTCAGCAGAAGTGACGTCATGCTTGCTAAATCTCTGCAAGCCCATAAAGATCAGCGTTGCTCCTAAGCCAATTAAAAAGACTCTTTAACTTTTATGTAAATATGGTTGTATTGTATTTAAAAGTAACCACTTATATTTTGTATTTAATTACTAAAACAAATAAAGTTTATATTCACTAACAAAGAGCTTCTCTTTATAATTAATAGTAAATTATTATGAACCATTAAGTAGCAACTAAAAGATGCAGTTTTGACGTAAGCAATTAAAATTTTCAACTCAAATTTCGTGTTATTTTCTAATTGTCTCGATTTTTTTAATAAATTTGATATAATACTAGTATAGGCTGTCCCACAAAAAAATGTGCTTCACCCTATTCATATATATTAGCTCTAGAGGCCATCAAGGCACTTGGCATTTTATATTGATTTCTTCCTTTTTTTTGTATTTGCATTGGATCCTGCTAGTTTCCTGGTTTCAGTTTGTATCAGTACTTTTTTTCAGCCCTTACGGTGGGCACCATATTGTAACGGTACTTTTACTTAGCCCTATACTCTACTGCACTACTTATATTACACTGGGTTCGCTAGCTTAAACAGTCGTAGAGACATAAAACTATTAAAATCATCAGTGTGGCTTAGGTTTAGCTAATATTGTTTTGAATTTGCTCATTGTCATCTAGAATGCTGAAATTATGTATACAAACACTGCCAGCAATAAAAACCCAAACTACATAAAAAGAAATACACAAATACAAGCGAATACATGTACATAAAACACCAAGAATAAACGACATCCAAGCATACAGTAAAGCTGACGACAATACTTTAATTATCGACGAGCAAAAGCTGTTTCTACTCGCGTTATTTATATTCATATAAAAAGACTTTGTGCTACATGCATGAAAGCACCTTAAATAGTGCGCTAATGTTCAACTGTAGACGAAAGCCAAAGTTCAATAGTGCGAAAAGTATTAAAATTCCACGGACAAATGCACCCGGCGAAGCTGTCTATTCTTTACTGTGCTTGTTGCAATTCTCGAATTCAGCTGACGCATGCGTTTAGGCGGGTACAAAGAATGCGTGACATAACGGAGACGCCAAGCTGTGCATTTTCGCAGGTATCGCAAGATTGCGTAATTCACTATTAAACTTCCTGTTTCTTCAATTTCACTGGTTCAAACAGTAAATGGAGGTGGTTCATTCCCAAGTAACAATTTAAGTTTTTTAATAAACTACAGGCCTTCCATAAGTACCATTTATAAAACCATTCATAAATCTATATTGCTGAGACAGTAAACCTAGGCGTCTAATAAACCCAAAAAAGGGCCCAAATAATGACGTTCTCCAAGAGGTTGTCAAAGCTAATAGTTTAAATCTATTATACAACCTATTCTACTTATAAATACTTTAATTGGTTACTCTCTGTGTTAGCTTGGAGAGCTTAATAAAACTTATAATAAGAGTATTTGGTCTTGATGATAGGTTGTATAACATTCTTAATGATGCTATGCTTATAGCTAATTTACTCTTGATCAGTGATAGCTATAAAACTTATTTTATTTTAAATGATTAATTCCCAGAACATTTTAAGTTATTATTGCCTACGAAAAATACTCTCTTGGAAGTTTTATTTTTTTTATATTTCCTCTGTAGTCGGTACGTTTATAAACTGGTTAAATGCGCAATGTATTCTCAAAATTTTCAAACGACAAACAGTTTACTGATGAAATATTTATAAAGAGCAATAAATTTTGCCATCCCCCCGCAAAAATTTTAAAGATTTATACATTTTATAAAAAACTATTTATTTTCAAACTATCAATATTTTGTTTATAAATGTTATAAAACTGCATTAATATATCTCGTATGTAATAAAGCGACGTTTTTACATAAAAATGAGTGGAATCGATGTGTTTAAATGCTTTTTCCCAAAGCATTGCTCAAAATGGTTGATCCATTATTAAAATAGAACACGTTGGAAAATGGCCGCTTTGGGTATAAAACCGTTATTCTTCCGTTAAATATTTCTTAAGATGCTTAATTCCTATACAAGTAATAAATAAGTCAATAAGTATTTGAATAAGAATACTTACGCCCGAATTCATAGTCGTTCTCCGGCGACTCGCCGGAGTTTCGTTATGCATAGTATGTTGGCGGCACTGTACGTCTATGTCAAATTCGTGGTTAGCAGGTGAGATTTTGTGTTAGTTTCTGTCAAAACTGATGGAAAACCTAACCTGGTAACCTCGAATTTGACATAGACGTACAGTGCCGCCAACATGCTATTCCTAACGAAACTCCGGCGAGCTGCTGGCGAACGACTATGCATACGGGTGTTACACTCCATGTAGGTAGCTATAAGGTCCTGTAGGTCTACATAAAACTGTTTGGATTTCATTAAAGACGTATCATTCTGTTTAAAACTCAACCGTTTTATGTCAGAACTGTCATAAAACTGATGAGTTTTAATGTGGCTTTATGATTGTTACTCATGTTTGCCGCCTAAAATTCTACCTAACCTATAAAAATCATTTACTAGTTTTTGCTTGTGTGTGGTAAACAACTTAGATCAACATTTATAAGCGGTTTGTATTCTAGACCATGCCTTTAAAATTGTGCAAACCATTGAAAACGGCGAAGTTTGTTTATCGATTGTCCTATTAATATGGGAAGAAAATGGGGTCTTAATTGGCCTAATCAACCTAGAAGACTTGCTGACAAATTAAGCCACCAAGAAAATGCACAGCCTAATTCTATCTGGGATAGAATGAGTTGTTTAAAGAAAATAGAGTTTACCACTACGAAAGAAGCTGAAGATCAACTTAGATTAATGGAGCAACATTCTGATACAGAAAATCTGGTGTGATACACTCACACAACTTGTACAGTGATCTTATAATTAGCCAAAAATACCTACTTCCGGTTATAGTCCAGTCACTATGTCATTTTTGCTTGAAAGTGAAGGGAAATTTGAAATTTCTTTTTTGGGGTATTGGTGAGGTCCAGGAAAGCTTAACTTCAAGTTGTCGACCAAAATTTCCTATGTGCTATTTCCGCTATCTTGATAAATGGGTGCGTTTGATTTTTTTGTGATAAATCGGTTCCCGTTAATGCTACATGAAAATAATGCAGACATCTTTGTAAGAATTTTGAATGTTCTACAATTTATGTTCTATTACTGTTTCGCGTAGGAGAGCGTAAAAGAGTCGAGATTTTTTTTCGAGCTTCTGGGCTTGTGTCGCATTTCTCTTTCTATTTAGCGAAAAAGTAGCCATTATCAAACTTGTAGAGGTTGAAAATAGCTTCAATTTGACCTATTATAAATTGATATCCGACTAAAATTACGACTTGTAGAGCGGGCCAAAGTTGTTAAGTTGGCGCGTAATTTTTATTTCATGTATCGTACTATTACGTAGAAGACATAACAAACTTCATTGCATTATTGGTATCATTATATTTCATCAAGTAGATAGTATACAGCATTATATGATTGTATATTAATAATTATAATAATAATAATAATAATAATAATAATGAAGGTCTTTATTAAATTATTACAAAATTATACAGAAAAAATATTGACTAAAACGTAATATTGTTTTGGGCGAAGTTCAACTTGATTGAAAAACAGATCTATCCGCTGTTCTTCCACTTAACCCGGTGAAAAACAAAAAGAAAAGAAAACAAAAAAATCCAACGATCTACGCTTTGGCGCCAGGCGAAATATTACGCACAAAACAGCTATGGCGGTGTTTAGTGATATAACAATTTACTAAGTGTGTTATTTAGACCCTAATAATTAATTCATTGATGTTTATCCATAAAATTTTGACGTACAATAGCCTGTTACTACATATATATATATATATAAGCCGGTTTAGAACGTCTTACGACGTTGTCCGACGCCTATTCTCCATCCTCTTCTGTCTTCGCAGTCTTCTGGTGTTAAGTTTCTATCGCTCATCGATTTATGTATCGTTTTTTGCCACTCCAACCGGGGTCTACCTCTTCTCCGACGTCCAGTTGATTGCCATTCTAAAACTTGTTTAAGTAGTCTTGTTTCCGGCATACGCTGTACGTGGCCATACCATGTTAACTGTTTGTTGTCTATGTCGGTTACTATATTTCCTTCAATCCCCATCTGTTGTTTACTACAGCGTTTCTAACGTGACTTGTTCTTGAAATACATAAAGATCTTCTCATCGCATCCATTTCTACTGCTTCCACTTTTGCTTTATATTTTTCCGTTATCCTCCAAGTTTCAGCGCCATACAGAAGAGTGCCTGTTACTACATTTGGTAACGAATTATAGCATTTAGTTATTCTGTAAGAAAACGATCGCTTGATATATTTTGACTTATGTTGAGGTGGAGTCAGCGTTCCTTTAAATCTTATATTTAAAGTATGTACGTCGGTTCTAAACTTAATTTTGTGTTATAAGTAACTCGGTGATTTACTCAAAATGATCTTGTGGAAAAGACATGCAGAATGAAAGAAGCGCCTTTCTTTCATATTAAGCCAGTTTGAATATTTCAGGTTATAAGGAATTCTTTCATATTTTCGTATTCCAAATATGAGGGTAAGCTTAATTTCTGAATTTTCTGAATTCTAGCAATATAGAAGCTACTTAAATGTGAATCATAAACGTCACAATAATCAAAACAGGACAATATTAATCCATTACACAAACCGTTTTTCACATTTACACTTAAAAATTGTCGATTTTGATAAATAAGTTTCAAGGAACTATATGATTTTTGCAGACATTTTGAAATATGTTTAGTAAATTTAAAATCATTATCAAGATAACGACCCAAGTTTTTGACATCATCAGAAACTGGGATTCTATCCTGGCC
This sequence comes from Agriotes lineatus, assembly GCA_940337035.1. Taxonomy (NCBI): domain Eukaryota; kingdom Metazoa; phylum Arthropoda; class Insecta; order Coleoptera; family Elateridae; genus Agriotes; species Agriotes lineatus. Next base: position 123,718,633 of record OW679198.1, on the reverse strand, counting down.
TATGTCGTCTATGGAGGGGCACTTTAAGTAATGGTTCGTCTATTTTTTCGGCACAAAATAAGCACTTATTTTTAAAATCAAATAAAGGTTCACACTTCGGTTGTTTTTCGGGTTCTTCTGTTGCAGATTGACTTCGTCGGGAAGCGATCGAGGCTAGTCTTTCATTGCAATAGTTCTTGTGCACACTTACATTATCCACTCTTTCCAACATAGACCGATGTTCCTCATATCCCCTCTTCACGCTCGCCGCTAAAAGAGTTTTCACAGCTTTTGCTTTGGGCACGTAAACGTCTCTGCTCAAATGTGTTTTACATATGAAACAATCACACATTGTAATCTCACGAAATAACACGTTTATAAAAAATTTATTTCTAAACCGATCTTCTATAGCAGAAACGTCAAAAATAACATATTACGTACTGGTTACTTGAAATTTAACGATTCTCATAATGCAGTGAAGTTAATTATGCCATTTATGTAGTACTAGCTTTTACCCGCGACTTCGTTCGCGCGAGGTTCGTTATTTGTGTATTAAATAATTTAATTATTTTCTGTCATCCCATCCCATCCCATCCCATCCTATCCCCGTCCCCGTCCCTTTCTCCGTCCCCGTCTCCGTACCGTCCCATTCCGTCCCGTCCCGTCCCGTCCCGGCCCGGCCCGTCCCGTCTCATCCCGTCCCGTCCTCTCCCCTTCCATCCCATTCCTTCCCTTCCCTTCCCTTTCCGTCCCGTCCCGTCTCGTTCCTTTTCGTCCCGTCCCTTCCTTTTCCGTTCAGTCCCTTCCTGTTCAGTCCCGTCCCGTCCAGTCCCGTCCCTTCCCGTCCCGTCCCGTCCCTTCCCCTTCCATCCCATTCCTTCCCTTTCCTTTCCGTATCATCCCGTTCCGCCCCGCCCCGCCCCGTCTCGACCCTTCCCGTCCCGTCCCGCCCCTTTCCCTCCCGTATAGTCCCGTCCCTTCCCGTTCCGTCCCGCCCCTCCCCTTCCATCCTATCCCCTCCCCTTCCATCCCATCCTTTTCCTTCCCTTTCCGTCCCGTCCGTCCCGCCCCGCCCCGCCCCGTCCCGCTTTGCCCCGTCCCGTCCTGTCCCGTTCCGTCCCTTCCCTACCCGTCCAGTCCCGTCCCGCTCAGTCCCGTCCCGTCCAGTCCGTCCCGTTCCGTCCAGTCTAGTCCCGTCCTGTCCCGTTTCTTCCCTTATGTCATGTTTACCGTCTTGGACTTAAAAATAAATGTAATTTTCGCAATCAACGTCCCAAAAAACCTCAATAACGACACCCATATCGATTTTTAGGCTTACTTACCCCATTTCACCCCCTAAGGGGTTGATTTTCGGAAAATCACGAAATACGTGTTTGATTATTTGTTTTTAGGAGTACTCCTACGAAGTTTCAAGTCTAAATGTCTATTTAATATTATTTCTCCATACAAAATTGGAACCCCCATTTTACCCCTTTAGGGGTTGAATTTCGAAATATCCTTCCTTATTCATTGTATACATCATAAAGGGAACCTCTGTGCAAAATTTCAGCTTTCTAGGTCCAAGGGTTTGGGCTGGGCGTTGATGAGTGAGTGAGTGAGTCAGTCAGGACTTTTAGAAATATATATGTTACAGGAAATGTATGAAACCTAGGAATTGTATACAATTCCTAGGAAATGTATATAATGCCGAGCCAATTTAGGAAATGTGTAAAATAATTAGTCAAAGGTTCTTTAATACATATATTTCCTAGGAAATGTATGTATTTCCTAGGCATTGCATGCAATTCCTAAATGGTACTAGGAAATGTATGAAAATCAACATTATACTGTAGAATTTGTGAATTAATGAAAAATAAAACGCAGATGAACTGAGGTTTTCCTTAGCAGTGTGACGATTTGTTAGTGCTACTAACCTAACCTAACCTAACCTAACCTAACCTAACCTACCGACATGACATCCCTAATTTAACACATTTCCGATTCCAGGTTAGGAAATGTATAAAATTCCTAGGAAATGTATATAATAAAATTTATTTCCCACATTTCCTGACTATTTTAGGAATTATATACATTTCCTAGGAATTCTATATAATGACGGATTACATACATTTCCGGTAACATATATAAGACTACGATACATGAAATAAAAATTAAGCGCCGACTTGACAACTTTGGCCCGCTCTACAAATCGTAATTTTAGTCGCATATCAATTTATAATAGGTCAAATTGAAGCTATTTGCAACCTCTACAAGTTTGATAATGGCTACTTTTTCGCTAAATAGAAAGAGAAATGAGACACAAGCCAAGAAGCTCGGAAAAAAATCTCAACCCTTTCACGCTCTCCTTTCGCGATCGATATCTCGACAAATGTCGCTCGTACGCGAAAAAGTAATAGAACATAAATTGTAGAGATTTCAAAATTCTAAAAAAGATGTGTACATTATTTTTACGTAGTGTTAACGGGAACCTATTTATCGCAAAAAAATCAAACGCACTCATTTATCAAGATGGCGGAAATAGCACATAGGAAATCTTGGTCGACAACTTGAAGTTAAGCTTTGCTAGACCCCCCAAACACCCTAAAAATAGAATTTCAAATTTCCCTTCACTTTCCAGCAAAGGCCTTATTTTTGGACATAGTGACTGGACTATTATGCGATTTTCTTCAAAAGCTTGCTGTCACATCCATATAGTACACAAAACTTATATATGAAGTTTCAACGCCATACCTACCTCTTTTCGTTTTTGAGATATTCTGTTCACAGACAGACACACAGACACACACAGGCACAAGGACAGACCAATGAAAAAAATATGTTTTTTGCGTTCAGGGAACTCTAAAACGTGAAGATTTGTTGAAAACTCAATTTCGAATTTTTGGGGTGAATCCAATACTTGCTTTATCGTAAAAGGAAGTAAAAAAGAGACCACTATTTTTTTCCAGTTTCCAGCTTCTAATTGTGACATGATTTTATACACTTTGCAGTAAGCAGCCACTAACGCTTGCCACTTTCATAACCTAACTTTTTAAGAACTTTTAGTTTTATTTAAGTACATTCCACACCAATAAGACTTGAAAATCATTTAATGCACACATTCTTGCTTTATTGTGCCCGTTAACAAGGTTAGAATTTCTTAAGTGTAAAAGGTTTTAAAATAGGACTTAGGATACCTACAAGAGTATTTTGTAAATCGTTTTAAAACAGTTTTAAGACATAACAAGTTTATACCTACGTGATTAAAGCAAATTTGTCGTCGAATGTTGTATCAAAACCAGAGAGTTTTATAAAGTACTAGTCCAAGAGCCAGCAATGGATTTCTTACAGTATTTTTAACAAGTCTGTAACTGTTGTGGAAGGCCCCTTTGAATATACTGAGAAGGAAACCCGAATTCTGGCAAGCCTGCGGTGGTGGTTTTAGCCCCCTTGCATCCTTGAAGGGCGGAAAAATAATGTGTCAAAATCTGACACAAAACCTGTGAATAATAGATAGATAAAGGAATTTATTCAGATAAGTATACATATATGCAAATATAAATACATTAAAATGATACTGACCACAAAAGATAACTTGTGCGTGGCCAGTTTCTATTCATTTTGACAAACTAATATAATAAATTTTATAAATTAAATTGAATTGAATTAATCCTCGCATTCATATTTCATTTGATTATAATTGAAATTAACTTAAAAATCTATTCTTAAAATCTAATAAATTGTCCTACTTAGGCAAGCATAGTAATCCAAGGCTTTACTCTTAATCCATTTTTTAATTTTTAATTTAAAAATATTCAAAGTGGAAATATTTCTCAAATTTATCGGAATCTCATTGAACAATTTTGTACATAAATAACTGGCATGCTTTTGTGAAACTGATTTCATTGTTTTAAGATTGATAACCAGATGCTTTTCTTTACTTCGGGTTTGATAGGAATGAGCGCACAATGTAAAAAATGTATGATGTTTAAAAGCAAAAATAGCCAATGTGTATAGATATAATTGCCTAATCGAAAAAATATTTGTTTCTGAAAAAAGTAGCTCGGTGGAGTAAGTATAATCTTTATTGAATATAATTTTTATTACTAATTTTTGAAGAATTTCTAAAGGAAACAAATAGCAGTCTGCTACACCACCCCAACCTATTATTCCATACTGAATAACAGATTGAACTAAGGCATAGTAAACGTTTAATATTGTTTCCCTTTTTAATATAGTTTTAAGCAATTTAAATTTATATAAAGATTTCCTAATTTTAGTTGCCGTTTCTTCTAAGTGTTTTTTCCATCTCATGTTTCCGTCAATGTATATAATTCACAGATGTAATAATTTGAGTACAGTTGCAATTATTTTTATTGTTATTCATACACTTGGATGAGTGAATGCAAATATTTGTAATAGGTGGAGTAATTTGTTGTGTTAAGGAAAAATATATAAACTTGGTTTTAGACAAGTTCAGCGATAGCAAATCGGTTTTTAATTTATACATTATACGTGCCATTCCATCTTCCGCCTTACATACTAGTTCCTCATGACTCTCTGCCGCAAAGACAATAGCTGTGTCATCAGCAAATGAAATTATGTCACCGTTTACATTCAGGTTCGTAAGATCGTTTATATAAATCAAAAACAACAAAGGTCCCAATACAGTTCCTTGTGGAATTCCCATTTTAACGATTAATTTATCACTCAAAGCTTCATTTACCGTAACTTTTTGTGTTCTGTCTGATAAATAAGATTTAATCAATTCAATTGCTGTACCTCTAATTCCAAGATTTTCTAATTTGCGACAGAGGGTCATGTGACACACAGTATCAAAAGCTTTTGCAAGATCCAAAAAAACAGCTAACGTTTTTTTACTGTTGTCTAGATTATTATGTATTTTGCTAGTGATTGCATATATTGCATCATTAGTGCCAACATTGCTACGGAAACCATATTGATTACTAGATAATATTTTAAATTTGTCCAAAAAATTTATTAGTCTTTCTTTAATACATTTTTCAATTACTTTCCCTAAATTGCTGGTAAGTGATATAGGCCTATAATTATTAACAACTGTTTTATCACCAGACTTAAATATGGGAAGAATTAAACTATTTTTAAAAACTTGAGGAAAACATCCTGTTTGAAAACATAAATTAGTAATGTGCACTAATGGTTTTAATATAAATTGTGTTATCGCTTTAATGGTATTATTGCTAATACCATCAACTCTACTAGAATTGGTATTTTTCAAGCTTTTGATGTATTTATTAATTTCATTTTCAGTTATGGGCAATAAGTAAATAGTATTTGGGTTGTAACTATCCAAAAAATAATCATTATCCGTCTTATCAATCAACTTTGCCATATTCGTACCGACACTCTGGAAAAACTCATTGAAATAGTTAGCTTTATCTGCATCATGTTCAATAATATTATTTTTATCATCAACAATAACTCCAATTTCCGAAGTTTTTTTAGAATAATTAGTTATTTCATTGATAATTTGCCATGTCTTTTTTAAATTGCCAGAGGCCTCATGTAATTTTGATTTATAATAATTATCTTTAGCAGTTTTAATTAAGCTTGTCAATTTATTTCTGTAATTTTTGTAGTATATAATTAATTGTAAATTATGCGAATCCTTTAATACCTTCTTACTAACTTTATCTCTGTGTCTAATTGAGTTTAAAATTCCATTTGTCATCCAAGGTTTAATTTTTCTGTATTTTGATTGAATCCGGACAGTAGTCTGTGATTTTAAGATATAAGCTGTTAATTTTTGTATGAATACTGAAGCTGCAGTATTAGCATCAAGACAATTACAAACTTCTTCCCAATTTTCATTAGCCAACAGATTATTTAATTTTTCAAAATTAATAGACGTTTTGGTTTTTACATGATTATAATAATTATGATTACTAACAGGGGAATTATGTAAGTGTTCTTTGATCAATAATGCAGTGGGATAGTGGTCTGTAATGAACGACTCAATAACCACTGGAAATAAATTATCAAATAGTTCGTTTTCATACTTAATGAAAATGTGATCAACACATGATTTTGATGTAGCAGTAACTCTAGTAGGATTTTTTAAATAAGTTACAAACCCAAATTCACTCATTATATCTAAATAATTGTTAGAAATTGCGTCTGGTTCCAGAATATCAACATTGATATCTCCAGCAATTATTTCAACCTGATAATTACAGTTCTTAAAAATTCGCAACGTCCTTCCAAGATCCTGCAAAAACTGATGTACGTTACTAGAAGGGGATCTATAGATAGCTGTGACTGCGTATGATACATTATTTATAACACAATTTAACCGAAGAAACGTAATTCCCAAGTCAGTTTCAATTAATTGAACAGTTTGCTTAATATTTTCCTTAACATAAACAATCACTCCATCATTTTGATTAAATGAGCCATAATTGTAGTAAATGTTGTAACCTTGCAATTTGTATTTATCAATCTCGTGCTGTATATTCCAAGTTTCAGTAAGTATTATTATGTCAAATTTAATTAGTAATGATTGCAGAAATACGAAAAGTTCATCATAATTTTTGTTAATACTTCTTATATTCATATTAAAAATAGAAATTAGATTACTATGCTTACCCAAAAGTTCTGTAAATCCATCGATGTCACAAACTAAAGTTTTTTTTTATCAAAATCTAAATCCATCTCAATTTTGGCTTCTAATTAAACAGTTACTTAATAATAAACAACAAAAAACAGATATACTGAAAATAAATTAAGAAATTTGTATTTGAATGCCGATACGGCGAATAGAAATAAACAAAAAACTATTTTGCGACAGCACCTGGGGACGACAATTTTCAGCCATATCACTTTTCAACACTATCGCTTTTATTTATTTTACAAAGATCCACCATATTTATCACTTTGTACACAACGTTGTCACTCTTGACGAATATCATTCCGTTGTTAGTCCAGACATTTTTGGTTCCATATTTATCAATCGCAGTTTTTAAAATACTAGCTCGTACCTGTGTCAGATCTTCTCGAATCAGAATGCGAGACCCCTTCAGTTTGCTTTTATTGCGATATATCTCATTACGAATGCTCCGGTTAACAAATTTTACAATTATAGGACGTGGTTTGCCAGGTACGGGTTTTGAAATTCTATGACTTATATCTATAGAGCTCCTCATAATTGGTATATTTAATTGTTTTTGACATATCTCCATTATCTTCATATCCGTGTCTTCCTTATCTTCTTCAGCGATACCGAAAATTCTCAGGCATAATATGTTGGTAACACTGTAAGTCTATGTCAAATTCGAGGTTAGCAGGTTAGATTTTGCGTCAGTCTGTGTCAAAACTGACGGAAAACCTAACCTGGTTACCTCGAATTTGACAGACTTACAGTGCTACCAACTTATTATTCACACGTTTGAATTTCCGCTGAGGATCAATTTTTTTGGATCTCTCGATATTTTACAGTAAATGGTTAAGTTTTATTATGCAACTTTATGTGAATCTGGGGTAAACTTACCACCCGCGAAAGCATCTGTCAATTTTTTAACTTACATAAGATATGATTATCTATAACATAGCAAAGAGCCAGACTTGTTATTATACTTTTTTCTTATTATTTTTTTTCATCCTTCAAGGACCCAAGGGGGCCAAAACCACCACCGCAGGATTGCCAGACTTCGTGTTTCCTTATCAGTATATTCAAAGGGACCTTCCATAACAGTTACACGCTTGTTAAAAATACTGTAAGCAAACCCGTTGCGGGCTCTTGGACTATACAGTGAACAGTAATAATAAAACTTCTACAAAACTATAACTAGAGAAAGACCAAAAGGCTTTATGATTCAGTTTTAAAGTACACTACAAGGCTTTTTAATAAATATTTATACTCTAGAAATATACTTAGCCTTCAATAAACCAAATTTAAAACCAATTAATCTAGAAACATCCTTTCTAAAACCTCCATAAAATAAGAACCATGCTAAATAGCATTTAAATTGTTACTTGGATTATGGTAACTAACCTGGCTTTAATATTTCCACCAGGGAAGCCGGGGCAAGCGCTGTGGGCTTCTTAGAGGCCCAAATTTCAGCTTTTGGCTGTGTCAACTGGAACACCGCAGAGTGGCTTCCAAGGTGATTATTTGCTCTCAAGAACTGCACCTTGGCTTGAGATGCAATGGACGTCGGCTGCTTGCTAACACAAATCTACACCGGCACTTGATAAGGCACTTTTAAATCAGGCGTCGCGTCCCCGGGTTTTTAGGATGATACGCACGCACGAGTTGCTAACTTGGCTGCGACTACTCGTCCCCGCAGTCATTCACGCACCCGCAGGCTTTGTTTTATTTTTAACTCCGCTACCTGTAATTAGCTGTCTTGCATATTTATTTCTGCACTGTCGAGACATTTATAGTGCGTACTAACTTAATTAATACATATAAGAAATACAGTTCAGCCTTATTACTGGCAGTATATAAAAAAAAAGATATGAAATGTATAAATATCTAGGGTGACACGAATTGGTCTGTTACAAGTTCCTTCCGAACTTTTGTAATTGTTTCATACCATCCTTTTTGGGTTCTCGTTTACCTATTGTTTCTTCTGGATTTACTTTCAGTTCCTTTGGAGATTCTCTTTTCAATCACTTTCCAGGTGTCCCAACTTTGGTACCTGTCCAAGCCCAAAACCACCCAGTTCGCCCGCTTACATTTTTTCACATTTTGGCAATGTAAATCCAGAATAATCAAATTCAGTGTTAAATTTATTAAACTGTAGTTAGGTACAAATAACGTCAAACATTTTCAATTAGAAAATAGGGTATTACTCATTTTTATAATAAGAAGAAGTCAGTAATTATATTGTTTACCCATAATTGAAGAATTTTGCCATAATAAAGAGTTACATTTACCATGGCATATTACCACCTTTACTTTTAAATATCACATCAATATTCCTTTCAAGGAAGTACAAAAATGTAATAGACTTCATTATATAGTGAACCACACTAAAAATATAACAAATGTCGAAACTATAAACAAAACAAATATGAATGAAAACAATTCAAGAAATTTACAATGAAATAATAATAATAATAATAATAATAATATTTATTTATTTTGTATTTACAAAATTTGATCAACAAATAAGTACAATAACTAAATAAACAAATGAACAATTTCCCTCACTTAATCAAATAGAAAAACTAATATCAAACACAAAAGCATTTGACAACATAGAACATGATGAAATGAGAAAAGCCCCAACTGAACAAAAAGTACCTATAAAATACGTCCGAAAAATAAAAAAAATGTATGACCACAGCAATGCATATATAAAAACAAACAGTAAAGATAAAAAGTTCTACATACAAAAAGGCATAAGACAAGCTGGTCCCATGTCTCCCAATCGGTTTAATTCAATGTTGGAATATGCTTTCAGGAAACTAGACTGGGAAGTCTTCGGTAAAAATGTGAAAGGAAACAGACTTAACAAACTCATAATTTGCAGATGACATGGCTATATTTGCAAGCAGCAAAAAAGAGGTTGAAAAAATTGTTGCACAAGTCATCGAGGAGAGCAACGAAATATATGTGCAGGAAACAGATGCTATTGTTCGCTACAAAAAAATTTTAACTTGCGCTATCAAAAATAATTATTGGCAATTTAAATGCAAAAGTTGGATGGCAAACTATCTATTATCCCACAATAGAGAAATTCAGTGCTCTTGAAAAAAATTACAATAATGGAAAATGCTTAATTCAGCTACAACATCACTTAACATGGTAATAGCAGAAAGAGAGGGAAGCTGCAAGAAATATAACATGAAAGCTCTGATGAGAGAGGAAATAGCTGCAAAGTTTACTTCTAGCTTGGCAAAAGGAGTTACCGATATAGTAAACGAGACAGTGGCAAACATGCAAGAAAACAATACAACAGACAGCAGATAAAGTGGGTACTGGGCCTTTATACACAAGAAAAAGAACTGAATGCCAGTTCCCGCACAGAAAGCTGCGAACGGTGGTGTCTTCGTGGTCTATTTTTTTGTTGCACTCTGCGTTGCTCTAATTTGATTCACACTGCACTATCTGTAGCGGATTTCGCATGGACTCAATTTCAAGTACACGATGCTCTTTATTTTATATGTAATACAACATAAAAAGTCACAGTCAGCTTTACTCTAATGTGTGCAAATATGAAATAGCTCTGGTGCGACGAATCAGGCCCGTTACAACACTGAACTTATTTAAAGATTGTGTCTTATCACATACAATGGTGCGTCCACAATTGCTCTTAACACTTTCGACTTAAATCTAATAATTATTATATCACAAAAGAATCCATCAACTAACTTGGAAATTGCCGGATGGGAAAATGAGAAATGCATTTGACCACTGCATTATCCATGCACGTCACTGCTCAAACAAACAAGACGTAAAAGTGTTAAAAAAAACCTAATGTTGATTCGGACTACTTCTTAGTGGTAAAACTTAAAGCCAAGATATCAGATATCAAAATAGAAATAGAGGGAAGCTGCACGAAATATAACATGAAAGCCCTGATGACAGAGGAAATAGCTGCAAAGTTTACTTCTAGCTTGGCAAAAAGAGTTACCGATATAGAAACCGAGACGATAAATGATCAGTGTCAAACGTGCAAGAAAGCAATACAACAGACAGCAGATAAAGTGGGTACTGGGCCTTTATACACAAGACAAAGAACTCAATGGTTTGATACTGATTATAAAGATGCAACAAGAAAGAAAAACAAAACGTACAAAAAAATTATACTAAGGGAAAATGAAACGACAATAGCAAAATATAAAGAAAGGCAAAGAGAGGAGAAGAAAATTCATAAAGCCTAAAAACTAAACTACTACGAACAAGAACTACAAAACATGGAACAGCTGCATAGCCTAAATGACACAAGAAAATTCAATAAAAATATGAACTACATAAAAAATGTACAGCGACGCCTATAATTGGCCTAACGGCTGTTGGCTGAGTACCAAAATAAAATAAAAAAGATTTTCTAACCACAAATAACAATGTGTAAAAACCAGGCAACATCATAAGTTGGAAAAAAGAAGTTTTTTAAACCTAAATAACGCACTTTGAACGAACCCTAAACCACCCAAACAAAATTCAAGAAGTACAGTACATGGAACAACCAATCGGGATAAAGGATATGCAAGAAATGGAATGTGATGTACCAACCAGAGAGTAACAGAAGCCATTAAAAGACAAAACAACAATAAATCACCAGGCAAGTTAACCAATTCATTTATCTGAGCATTTGAATTAATAGTACTAATAGTCATAGTGCGGAAGTGAAAAGGCGTATAACCCTAGCCAACAAAACATTTTATGGGCTCAAAACGCAGCTACTAACAAACCATCTCTTAAGAAAAACAGAATGCAAAATCTATAAAACACTAATTCGTCCAGTGTTAACTTATGGATCCAAGACATGTGGACAATGAGCATGAAAGATATAAACTTGGATGCTTTGAAAGAAAAACACTGAAAGATATTTGGGCCTGTTAAAGATAACAATGAATGGCGATATTGCTATAACTTTAAACTGTTCTAATTATTTAAGGAACTAGACATAGTCTCATTAATAAAAGCAGCAAAAATACAATGGCTAGGGCAGGGCTGTCCAACATGTGGCCCGCGGGCCGCATTCGGCCCGCCAGGATATTTTTGCGGCCCGCGGATCGAATTCCTCCTTGAGTCCACCAGCCCTGATCCTGTCCTTTCCTTTTCTACCTGGGCCCTCCGGTCTGACACGTTGAACTGTCTAACGGAGTAGGCCTCCAACCCTTACCAGACCATGCTTCAAGGGAGATGACGTGTTGTACTGTCAGCCGAGAAGTTCAAATTTTCCGCAAAAGCAAGACCGCTAGATTCGATTTATCTTGATTGTTAAACTTTCTTGGGAAATCGAATCCCTGAGGCTTTAACCCTGTCTTAATACGCTGCAGGGCTAACTGCTTATAAACCATTCCCGACCGCCTAATTTTTAAACGCAAATCTCGGCGCCCCGAGAGGTGAAATACTCCTCATAACCTCATTTTATTAATAATTAAACCTGTAACCTGTAGGAATCGCAGCCTCTATCCCGCTTGTGAGTGGCTAGAGTCCTGTAGCCGCCCTTCATAAACTCACCTGCAAGGCCCCTTTTTGGTCATTAAAAGGCGAATTCCTGGACTTCGACGAGGGGAATGTCAATTTCATTTTCCGGCTCAAGGCGAAGAAATTCCATCTGCAGGATTTGACACCGCGTTCGCTCCAAGAACGCCGCCTAGCCGTCGTAAGGTACCAGCAACCTCTGCACCAGGATATGGGCACTAACTCCCGCCCCAGGTAACCCTTAAAATTGCTAAATTTACCGGAAAATTACAGCTTAAAATCACTGCTGAGTGGAAGGTCAAGTTTACAGGAGCAAAAGACCTACTCAGCCCATTTCGCGAAGAATCGGCGTGCGTACCGGTGGACTACCAATAGGGACCCGCAACAGTCGCCGGTGCATTGGGCTGCAGCTCGACCCACAAAACCTGACACCGTTCCAGAATTTCACTAATGTACAACTCAGAGTTATTTTTAATTAACCATTGTAACTAGCTGAAAACATTATATTTGTTTTGGTAACTATCTGGTGTTTTACCTAATCGAATATATATTTGAGTGAACGTATTTCTCCGATTTGAGCTTAACCCGAGGGGTAAATCTTTGACGCCCTTAGTAAGGGGGTGAAACGTCACATCTCTATACGTAAATTTACATTAATTGATGTAATTGTTTTTTTTGTCGGCATCTCAAGAACGGAAAGGAATTAACCTAAAGTGAATATGATTTTTTTTGTTTAGAATCACTTCTAGAACATATGGTGTAAGTTTGTCGGTTACCTCAGGGAACACCCTGTATATCTCTTTTATGTTTCAATGCTTTTTGTAATGTAACCTAAGCTTCTTGAATAAATAAAAATTAGTATTGAAATGTGTATACACATTTTATGTTTTATTACAAATCACTCACAAAAGTCGCATACGACACATTCGTAACCTTCAAATTGTTTACCGTGGCCCTTGGGCCCGTTGAAGTTGGACAGCCCTGTGCTAGGGCAAATAACACGGACGGAAAATGAAACATCATAGAATAACATCTCAGATGAGGCAGAAGATAGAAGATCGATTGAACGACCAAAAAACAGATTCTTAGAAGAAGTTACAGTAGGCCTGTGAATGCTAGGAATAGCGCAATGGTGGACTAAAGCAAAAAACAAAAAGGAGTCAAAAAAGTGGTGCAGCAAGGCCCTCAAGGGGTTGAAGCACCGGGGATATATGTATTAACTGGTATGATTTTGGACTGGTATTGCAGGTATTTCTTTAGAAGTGTTTACATTTGTAACATTAAAACAAAATCTTGTTTTCAGTAAGTGATAGTTAAGCTATAGATATACAACAAATACCTAGCAGATAGTATCAAAAATAGATTTTTTCAGTTTTATCCCTATATAAGGGTTTTGGTCACAGTTGATAGTGGTAACTTTATTAGCAGTCACTAGGACAGCAAAATATTTTAATATTGGGATGCATGATCTATTAGATTCTTCGCGATTGTCTTCTCTTAACAATGTATAACTCTTGATGCATTAATGAGAGAACAATGTGTCTTGTGGGTTATTGCCTAATATAGAAATTGTCACTTATAATACCATGAGTAGTCAAAGTTATGTCGACTATTTTTGCGGTGGTGTCACGAATGTCCATTGCGCTTGGTACGATTAGGACGAGTGCGCTAGCACGAGTCCTAATACCAAACGCAATGGACATGAGTAGTGATACCACCGCAAAAATAATCTACTTAACTTTGACTAAGAATGGTATTCGAGGGACTATTTAATGAACCAAACTCCTTTTTCAAATTAATTTTTAGTAAATCTAGCAACAAACTACGCAATTTCTATAGTAACAGAACACTAATATTGACTTTTTCTAATAAAAATCACATTTGTTTAAAATAGTCACTTGAATACTTTCTAGGAAGATATATCCACTGATATTTTTTTGATTGGTCAAGAAACGTCAGAATTCTGGATTTTTATTGGTCACTTTTTGACAGATGACAGGTGAATTGAATAGTCCTTGATATCCTGACCTAGAATAACTAGCATTTAATGACCATTGACTAACCTAAACTAAACTGGCTTTACAATATTTTTATGCATAAACCTTTACAGTAGTAACAAGTATTCCACTCAAATCAATTGGGTAAGTGCAAGGGTTTAAACTTCTTGAGACCCCAACTGTACTATTATTTAAAAAATCACTTTGATGTAATTTTTTAAATTAACTTATTGGCACTGTAACAGTACGTTTGGCCTCCCCTTGCGTTACTTTAAATTTTAATGGCCCTTTGTTTGCTAGCTAACTCAGTCGACAATGCATAGATCCATTTCTTACCTCAGTTGTGGCTATGGGGATGTCAACACAGCTTTGCTCTGAGTCTGTCTCGTTTACACCTATAATTCTGAAAAATGAACTCTCAAACCCCGCTAGAAATAAAAGCCAGGCTGCTTACACGAACATCATATACTCTATAGGAAGGTATACATGCATACAAAAACATAAAAAAGATACACAACAACAATACACAAATACTATATGCCATCAACAATGAAAAGTAAAGTTTATTTTAAATCGCTATGCACTAAAGGCTAATAGAGAGTTTGAGCACCTTGTACGTTATACGCTAACGCTATTTTAAGGCAACTGCGCAGGTGCAGAAAATACCGTAACGCTAAACACTTATCGGAGCACGTTATTTCACTACGAATAGCGTAGAGGTTTACCGTAAACGCTAAATTGGTTTGTGAGGTTGCGTTACGGTGCCTAATTTCTTGTAATAGTTATGTTATTTAGGTAATCACTGCTCCTTGTATTTGCTTTACAATAATTAACAAACTGAGGAAGTATACTACAACCTTTCAATATTTGCCAGATTGTGAGGTTATGTTCAAATACCGTTTGTTGTTGTTGCGCTCAAACTCTTTAAAATGAAACCCTCCCGTAAAAGTTTATCGTTACTAGTCACGTGACTTTATCGTTAACGGGAAGTTTAACGTCGGAGTGCTCAAACTCTCTATTATCTACTCGCATTTACATCTTGCACAAAATACAAATAATAAAACATCAAACATTAACGCTAACATGAAAAGTCACAAAAATATGTTCCCCACACTCCGCAAATTCACTTTAATACCGAGTACGCTTAGCCACTTCCAACTATTTGCTGACTCATACAGCCACGCATCAAAACCGACGCCACAATGCCGCATTAGGCTATGATACAAATCTTGTAAAATCAGGTATTAGCTCCAAGTATTTAGCAATTTGATCAAATAACTCGCTTGTAAAGGAACTAGTCTGGTTTTCCATTTGCTGCAAGCTGAACATCGGATCGGATTCCATTACTGTCGGTGGTAGATCAAAATGACAAGTAACACGTTCACTGTTCAACTGAGTTGTTGCACCCTGAAGTTGCTGTAACCGCTTCCTGCTAAGAATTTGATGGACCTCGGTGATGCTTTCCAAGGTTGCACTACACTCTCGGGGTTCTGGTATTAACCCTAAGAATACAAGTGTTGGCTGCGGTCTTCGCAAGCAACCACTTGTCCGCACTATCCCAAAATCAATGCCGGTTCCCGCACAGAAAGCTGCGAATGGTGGTGTCTTCGTGGTCTATTCTTAGATGCACTCTGCACTGCTCTAATTTGATTCGCACTGCACTATCTGTAGCGGATTTCACATGGACTCAATTTCAAATATACGATGCTCTTTATTTTATATGTAATACAACACAAAAAGTCACAGTCAGCTTTACTCTAACGTGTGCAAATATGAAATAGCTCTGGTGAACGAATCAGGTCCGTTACAACACTGAACTTATTTAAAGATTGTGTCTTATCAGTATCACATACCATGGCGTGTCCACAATTGCTCTTAACACTTTCGACTTTAATAATTATTATATCCATGGTAAATTTAGCTGATGTGTAAAGTTTATTTTTAAGGTTTTATATTTTGTACCCATGTGCTTAGTTGCCAATTCAATGTTTACAATTAACCCTACATTAGTGTAGTGGAGTTTCAATGTTTGGATAGAGGGTGGTACAAGTTCATGCACACTTATGCCTCAAGATGAACCCATAGTGCTACCTCCAAGGCACGTATGTGTATATACGTTGCGTATAGCTATATTACCCTATCCCATAGACCATTTTTCAGAAGAGACGATGTCAATTGTATCCCAATGTGAAATGGTCACTAGGCTCAGTGCCAATCCAATGGACTGTGGAAAAGTTCCCCCTACCTATCGACAGATTCAAATCAAAAACTTGTTTATTGCAAGCCTGGCACTGTACTCACTGAGCCACGAAAGTGGTGTAGTCTAGTAGGGTATGACCTACAGATTGTGATTAGTTAAAAATCATACTTTGTAGTTAACAGTTTGAATTAGTTTCTAAAGGGCTTTTCAGTGTGCATCTGGAGATATTTTAACGAGTAAATAAATATGTAATACTGTTAAGAAAATTTATAGTTTAAGGCAGTCGTTGGATGTCGAAGTGTAAGATCATTAGTGCCTTCTGAAGTAAACTTTAACCTATTACTTATATCATGATAAGGGGATAAAAGGGGTACAATGTATTTACACAAAATCCTCAATATCTCTTAGAACTATGATATATCGACTTGGGTTTTGTTTAGAAAGAAAATATAAATCTTAGTCAATTCCCTAAATTATAAATTATAGAACCCTTCAGATGTACTGCGTTTGTTGGGTTAGAACATTCTTTTTTTGGTATATAGGCGTCTTTTTAACATCTTTAGAGGATATGTTATTTGTTTTAAATTGCACCCATAAAGGGGTAAAAAGTAAGTAAAAGTGAAAAGAGGTAGGTAAGGGGTTATAATTATTGATTTTTTAAAATGCGCATTGAGAGCTCCTACCCAAAGCCAAAATCTGTTCATAGTAAATCAGGTGAATACGACGAGTTTGTTTTCCTGTTGAACTCTGGATCGAGGTAAATGGAGAGATCGGATTTCTTCACAATTCTTATTTCTTATGTAGCGGTTGGCACAGTTCAAGCATTCATAGCCAATGATGAGACCGCCTCGCCACTGTGGCTGTGCGCGCATCGCCTGAGAGGAGTCGAGAGTTCCCCTACTCCAGCTTTGGTGTCATTGGCTAAACCTCCGTTTGGTTGCCGTTCCTGACAGTATAAAGAAACGACCTGCCAGCACAAATATTCAGTCACAACCAATGTTTCCATAGCCTGGCTAGACTCAGCAGCCTTAGTCGGTGTTTCTATAGCCTGACTAGATTAGACAACCACAGCCTAGTTTGGTCTAGCAGCCCTGCATCCTAATAGCTAAGGCAAGCTGGCCGCCACTCCATGCCGTACGAAGCAAGTCCTCTAAACCAACCCACGGAGATTCGCCGTACGCCGAGCTCATCGACGTCGGGAGGAAACCACGTGCCAACCACAGACAATGGACTCTGTACTGTAGTAATTCATTATTATTATGTACTAATGTAGTGTGCTCATTAACACGCACATCGACTACACTTCCTTTTGATTCTCGACGATGACCTAAGCATTTAGCACTTTGACTTGGATTTTTGATTTTGGATACTTGACTTGATTTGCATTTGGATTTTGAATACTTATCTTGATTTATGTTATAATACAGCATTTCAGTTGATTTTAATTTTTGATTTTCTTGAACACGGCAATTGAATTTTTGAAAGTTAATGGTGACACGGTGCCCTACAACATTGTCCCTATTGCAGAAGATGGGTCATGCAAACGGGAGGAAACTTAAAGATGGTGCACTACCCAAACTAGGAGTAAGGCTTAGAGTGTTAGACGAAGAAAGAGTGTAGGCAGTCAGAAACTCCTTGAGCTTGAAATATTTGGAGATGCTCCCTTCCCCTCATTGGCATTTGACATATAGAAATAGCACGGTATGTTCTCTGAATGTCATTTTTTTGGCAGTGGTCTATTATGATATGTTTTTCGGACTTTTGCCACTGTCTAGGGCAGGGGTGGCGAACCAATGGCACGTGTGCCATTGATGGCACGAGGCAAAATAATTTGGGCACGGCCTTAATTACGGAATTTAGGTACCTCATCGAAACAATTTATTTTTTCGTCTACATTTGAGGTCATAGTAACAAAGTTCATTGTGAACAAGGCTACCTGTGCCGGAACGGCAACAGACTGCGCGACAGAGATAGGTAGATTTCGCGCGAATTTTTAACCGAACGGATGGGAGTGAGCTAGCGAGAGGGGCGCTGTTACCCTTAGTTTGTAGTTCACATGCAGTAGATTTGAAATAACTAGTTGGATTTTACTTGAAGCATTTATTTTGTAAGTTCTCCCCTGGATCGTTAGGCAGCCCTATTCACATTTATTTTTAAATATTGAATACATTTTCCCCTGCGTAGCTAGGCAACCCTGTTTTCATTGTAATAACATTTTTCAGCAAATTACAGCTATGTTGCTATCAATTTAGACCAGTCTGCATTCCAATAGTTTTTGTGGTGGTCCTTTTCCAATTTTTGGGAGATTTTGATAACCTGAGTTGAATTGCGTGTGGTAGTATTTTTCGACCTTTACCATCCCAGCCTGAAACAATAAAGAAGCCGACCTGCGATTAATTAATAAAATAAGCAATGGTAGTAAAAATCGCAGATCAACCCCCCTACCATTTATACACCACGGCAGCTCTGGAAAACTCTTTCTTTACTCACCGCGATGGCCGAACTAGCTCAAATATCGGCGGCCTTAGATCGTAGGTTCAAATCATCAGCTATGCACCCTGGAATGTCTTCAAAAAAAGGAAAAGGAAATGGAAATGGGCGCCAGAAATCAAAAGATTTCAAATAATAAGAAGAAAAATAAATTGCAAGTGACTAGCATTTAATTAATAATTAATAAAAGTTTTGAAATGTCAGTAATCAATGATCAGGATAATTAAAATGTAAATAATGTAATAACAAAATTGTGTATCTTAACTGAAGGTTGCGACACGCATAAAATTAAGAACCCCTTTCGGGTTATTTTAATAATTTACCAAAAACATTCGTGGGATATGCATACCTCAGTCATTTAATTAAACCTTCTGTTAGGCTATTGACAATAAAAAAAGCGTGACTGTACCTTTTACAGAGGGTCGAAATACATAAAAATAGCAAATTTAAATACTGGGCATAATTAGATATAAGCATGAAAATTTAATGTAAAAAGCAAGAGCATGCATCAAATTGAACATTACATTTTAATAATTGCAAAACGTAGGCATTTAAATGTTAAATAAATATAAAATCCAGGTATTAAAACACGATAAATCTCGGAACTAACCTCGCTTCTCCAGCGCGCACAAATGGCTAACAGCAAACCCAGCCCGGGGTAGCTGCACCCTTCGGTTCAAATAAGTTAGTCGTGAACTGCGACCATATCGTTGAAATCGACGTGGATGCGCCGAAAACTGCTGCAGAAGCATCCCCAAAAAGACCGCAACGCCGAACCCAGCAGGTGTCGAAAGTGCGATAAGGCTTGGCCTCCGAGAAAAACTCGTGTATGAAGCTGGTAATTAAGAGCCGAGAAAAATATAATTACTATGAGAATAATAAAACAGCAAAGCGCCATCGTACCTGATCAAAATCAGCCCTTAGGAAACACACTGCTCATTGAAATTGGTTGAGCGCACGTAATTTGACATAATTAACATAAAATCTCGGCCGCGCGAAATGCGCCGCGCGAAGCGAGAAGAATAAATGCCTCGGACGAAAAATTTCGTGCCCGAAAGAAGGCTCGGACTCTGATAAGAGATAGCGCGGGGTCGAGAGGGCATCACGCAAACGAAAGGAACAGGTACAAAATACGCTGCTTTGAAAAATTGAAGAATTTGAAATGGAAAGGATTTATAATTTAACTAAAAATATACAGGTTAAGCCTAAAATAATTGGATAAATGGCGAAACAATTAGGCTAAGCCAAAAAATTGTTTCAAGCCTTCGCTTGAATAAGTTGGTTGCCCATCGGCTTCGTGTTTCACCAGCTTAATTATAGCTTGATTCATTTGTGAGAGAGAATTTGGAAGCAACGAAAGCCCACTGAACGTTAGGATAATTGTTTATGGTTGCAATCCTTACGTTCACTACGCTCTTGCGAAATTTTGGGGGCCACTTTCGTTGTTTGCACGGCACTCCAGGCTGTCTGTCACCTCCAGGTTAGTCTTCTTCAGCTCCCGCCTTTTAGCTCGGTTATGTACCTAGGAATATGTATTTTCAGCCTATTTCTACCTGGTATTATTTGATGGCACGTCGTGGCCTCATTAACCATTTCTTTAGAAAAAATGGCACGTAGATCAATAAAGGTTCGCCACCCCTGGTCTAGGGTGTAACGTTTCGGAGTAGATCAAAACTCCCGAAACGTTGTATGATTTACACCCTAAACAGTGGAAAAAGTCCGAAAAACGTATCATAGCACGGTATATTTTAATCTTGTTTGCCTTGCCGATTTGATTGATTTCAACGTTTTTATACTACATATACGCGTTTTGTATTTTCTCTTTTACTTTATCATATAACTCTTTTGCATTGGTGATGTGTGACCCTGAATAATTAAATTTTGTCCCAGTTTCAAATTTGTAAGTTCTTACTGTTTTTTTCCCTTCTCCGCTTTCTTCGTTTCCTTGTGTCGTATACTTAGTCTTCTCTTCATTTATCTTCAATCTTAATTTTCTCCTCTTCCAATTTTTCAAAGGTCAGTATAATTTCTTTTCTGCTTCTATTAAATTTTTTTGGTTTATTCTTTGTATTTTAATTATTGCTTCTGTTTCATCTAATGTCATTTGTATCACTCTGATTATTTCAGGGGGCACTCTTAGTTCTTTTTTTATGACCACTACTAAAAGTAGCTTTTTTCACTAAAAATGACATTTTAGAAATCAGCGTATTCAAAGTGAAATCAGCTGTTTACTTTTCGCACATGTGCTAAAAGTAAACAGCTGGTGTTGAATTTAGAATTTTGAGCTGGAAGTGAGGTTATAAAGTTATTCTAGTTACCTACTTCTTTTGTTAGAGGTAAAGTGTTTCTAAATAGTTGAAGCACTACGTAATGAATAAAGTGAAATGTATACTATTATAATTACCTTTGATAACTAACTTTGACAGCTACAGGCTGCAGAAACAGCCAAGGCCATCTCTTTACTATGCCATAAATTATAACCGTCATAAATGCAAACCTTTGTTAAATCGACATTTATGGATTAATAATGGTAAATTTAAGGCCGTAGAAAAAATATTGTGTGCAAACTCGTGCTAAAAGTGTTTATGCACGAGACATGTTATGAAACTCAGCCTTTGGCTTTGTTTCATAGTTTTCATATCTCGTGCATAAACATCCACTTTTAGTACTTGTTGCACAAATAGCTATTGATGACATTTATTAATTAGAATTGTTAGTGTCAGCCATTGTTTTCCCATTTTGAGAGTTGGGTAAAAAAAAAGTGTTCCGTTTTTTTTTTGGCCGTGACTGTATATCCTTGCATCTACCTAATACTTGTTGCATTATCCTTTTTGAAAGGAATATGCGGTCCATTTAATATTTGCATTCTCCATTTGGGTGCCTCCAAGTTGATTTGTGGTGCCGTAGGTGCTCATATTTGGTTGTAGCTACATACCGGTTCATAAATATTGCCAGTTTGTATAGTCTGTGTTCATTGTCATGAGTGTTTTGGTGTACTGTATGTTTTCCTGCCACTTCTTCCCAGTATTCTTCCACTCCTAAGAGTATTAAATTATCATTCTTTGGTACTTCTTCACATGTCTTTAATTTGTCATAGAATTTGTCCTTTTCCTCTTCTTGTGTGTTCTCTGTTGGTTCATACATATTCACTAATGTTATATTATTTGATTTTGCTCTTATTCTGAGGATTGCTAACCTTCCACTTATTTGAGTGAACACTTTTTATTTGATACTTAGAATGCTACTTCATTTCTAATGTGTTTTCGTTCTCCACTGTATAATTTGCTATAATTATTCAGTGTACTCATTTTCCCATCTTAATTCCTGTTTAAATTTGAATTAAACACACATAAATTTTAATAACAAAATTTACGAAATCCAGTCAGAAGTTCTAAATGTAATTCTGATTTCATAAACAAGCAGTTTTAATCCCCAGTTTTGCTTCATAATTTCGCCAGTTTAATTTAGACCTGTTTAATCTTGAATTAAACAGGCAAATTTCAGTTCACATTTACGAAATATTAAAAAACCAATACTGTTTTGCAAGCATCAAGTTTAAGGACCGGAGCAAACCTGCAACTTGGCATTTCACGCCGTAAGCGACCTACTAAACCCAAGTTAACTGCTCTGGCTTGCAAACGCACACGGAAATACAATCAGCTTACAGTGCTGAATCGCTATTTCGTACCTTTAAACGTGCTCTAGTAATCTACACAATAATTGAAGTTTGTTTTGTGACTTAGCTATGCTATTTTGTTTTGTATAAATAGACCATTTGTTTTTATAATAAAATCAATCTGCATCTAATGTCCGATTCATTCACTACGTCGCTACCCTGCTACTAAGCCATAATATCATTGGGACGTGAGGCTGCGTCCCCCAGGGTAGTTTACTGTCGTCCCTTTAAGTGCCATTGACTACATTGGCTTAAAACATAACTGCAATCTCTTTTATGTGCTTAAAATTAGGGATAGAACCAGCGCAAAGCAACGGAAACCTGATCAGCCTCCAGGCAATTCTGTTCAGTGCCGCTTAATCTATTGTGTACTTCTTAATCTTCCACTAGTTTCTTCATTTCTCCCACCTTCAGCATTGTTCTGATGTTTCATGTTACTATTCTTGCATTTATTTTTTTCTTAATGTCTTGATCTCTCATATTTTTATTATCACTTTCCTACTCCTCCAGCGGTTCATTGACTAGGTCGTCATCTGTACAGTTACTGGTTATATTGTGAAGAGGGTTGCTCATTACCTTTTCTGATTTCCCCTCTACAAACCCCGCCAATAAATTCTGTGACCAAATTATTTCTGGCTTATGTTGACCTTTATCTTTCTCATGGTTAGATCTTTTAGTAATGTTTCCTCTGGTGAATGAGCAGTTTTCATCAGGAGACCTGTCCGTCCCCATTCGCTTTATGCAAATTTTTCGTTTTGTCTCCAGTACTTGTAGGTATTACATATGCTACTTTTTTCTGTACGTTTTCCCTCAGCTAATTTATGCAATTCTCTTTGCCGCTAATAATTACTTTATTTATTTTTAAGTTAATCTTTATATCCTTGTCTTGCTTCTTCCTTCACCTGCTTAGCCTGTTCCTTTATTTCTTCACGTTCCATTGGCGTAAGGTCTCTAACCATATTTTACTTCCGTTCAGCTTATTGGCATTTTTAAGAGTTCTGTTTAGATTGTTAAATACAATTAGAATTGGTCTGTTTTCATTTTTCCCATTTGATATCTTCAACTTTGGTGTTTATATCTAGTTATAATTCCATTATCGTTATTATTTTCATAATTTTCCTTTTAATACTTTAGTTTCTTCCATTGTCTGTTATCCTGTAACATATATTTCTTTATCCATGTACTCGATTTTGTCTTCTTGAAAATTAAATTTTTTTGTATCTTGTTCTATTTTTTTCACATCTTTTGATCATCATCTTCAATTGTCTGATTCTATTTTATTATTTTTATTATCTTCCATTGTCTCTTTAAGTTTATATTTATAATCTCAAGTTGCTCGGTTATTTTATTTAGTGTTTCCTGGATATTATCTTCCATTTTGGATATATTTCAAGTAGAGATTGTTTTTTGATGTAGCATAATATCCGATGTAACGTATTTCCTATGTAATAGTTTTCAGATATGTACTTCGGTTAAATATTTTCTATCCTCAAATGTGAATCTTTTGTTTTCCAGCAACTTTATTTGCAGAGTTGCTTCCAAAATTTTATATTTTAATTATTTTCACCGTGGTTATTTTTAAGCACACTTCACTCACACTCACTCAATTATTGGTATTAAATTAAACAAACATCTCCTATAATTCATTTACTTTATTTGTTAACTGCTGTATATATGCATTTACAATCTATATTTTATACTGTCGTATGGAGTAGTGCAATATTTTATTGCACATTAATATTTAAAATTAAGTAAAAAAGCGATCCAGTTCTGTGTTCAAAAAATTTAAAGAAACGACTCGATTCTCACATAATCATTCCAAGTGTACCTCCTTAATATAAAATAAATAACTTATTAACAGTAATGATCACAACATCATCAATAGCAATAATTACACTTGGGGGCTTCCGTCACAAGCAGCGCATAGTGACCGTTACCAAATGCGATTTTCTGTTTGCGGTGCACGCATAACACCGACGCCACCTCCCAATCGTCTGTAATTCATAGCACCACACAGCCGCCATTGATTTTGCTCTGTGTCATAGACCTCTATAGTTTTTAAGTATGCTGTACCATCGAATCCTCCCACTGCATACAGTTGCCCATTAACTACAGCTAAACCAACCTAAAAATCACATGTGTAAGTAACCTATTGGCACAATAATTATTATTTCAACCATGCTTTTCACTTACACCGCTCCGCCTGGAAGTCATAGCAACAATTGGACTCCACGTATTCGTGTGAGGGTTGTATCGTTCAGCGCTGGACAGTTCCATACAGTCGTCTCTACCCCCAACAGCGTAAATGAGATTGTTAAACACTGCGCAGCCTAGGTGTTTCCGCCTTGTTGACATGGGACTGACAGGTGACCATTTGTTGTGTCGGGGGTCATATCGCTCCACAGTGTTCAAAGGCGACTGCCCATCGGAACCTCCTATAGCATATAAATATCCTCCTAATACTGCCACAGCCACACCCAAACGTCTTGTAGTCATTGGAGCAACTTTGCTCCACTTGTTTTCTTTGGGATCGTATCTGAAATCAAAACAGTAATTTTATGGTTATACAGCTAATGTATAAAATACATTTTGTGCAGTCTCTTTACGAACTAGAGGGCGTCTTCGACAGACAACATACAGGGTTGGCAAAAAGTATAAAACACCCTTACCAAATTATGATATCTTTAAAGGTAACCGAAGGATGGAATAAAATGTACTTTTAAATTACGGCTTTTTTATTCATAGACAATGTTAGCTGTTTTAACATTGCATTTTCGTTCTCGCACACGCATTTCAATTGTCGCCAGAAAGATATTGGGTCAGGATGCGTTATTGAGCTTTGGAATTTATGCAACGCCATTTTGCAAAATTATCGGCCTTTCTAGGTGATTTAGACTTTTAGTTGGATTTGACCCTCCCAGGGAACAGCTTACAATTTTAAAGTTTCGAGTCTCACTTTTTTTTAACTCCTTTATTTATTTTCAACCTACCCTGTGTGAGGGTAATAAGTGAATTATTTGATACTTTATACAAACGTTTGTTAGTAACTTATTTCGCTTTAAGCTAAAGCTTTGCGAACTATTATCTAATAGGTTAATTGCTATTGGGGTAGGATGGTCTCCTAGCTGCGATAAGCGCTTTTCACTCACGATTTACACAACTTTGTGAACATTTACTGACTTGAAGGTCCTTGTGGATTGTTTCGTTGTAGACGTATCATGGCGTGAAAGATCTTTGACTGGAAGCCTGGAGGATTTTGATGTTTGAGACACTTGCGGTTCCTCAAAGTTGGACGCCACAGGCCCAGACTAGCTTTATAATTACTTTGTAAATCGTTAATTTATTTACAAGAGCGAGCTGGGATTTTCAACCAATAAGCCAGTATAGTTTACAGAACTTTAGTCCTAACTGCTTACGCCTGGAGAATATGTGCTTCTGCCAGGTAAGTCTCCTATCCAGGTGCATTCCGAGGTATTTTGCACAGTCTTCTCGTGGTAGTTGATGATTGTTTAACTCCACGTATGGACATGTCTCTCCACGTAGGGTGAATGTAACTTGAGTTGATTTTGACTCGGCCTTAAGTCTCCACTTATTCAGCCAGGTTTGTATGTGGGTTAGTGATTCTTGTAGTCTTCAGGAAGTTATTGCGGAGTCTTCGTGCACCACGAGTATAGGTGTTTACTGTAGTTGGGATGTCTGCCTTGTAGATCAAGTCGGGTAGAGGTCAACAAGTTCTTTTTGGTATTTTACTGAAAGTGTCTTTCAGATAGGTACGAGTTTAGGACTTCATAGTATGGGTAAGGTTCAAAAATGCCACAGAACAGTATTTTTTCTCTTCGAAGGCTTTGTGTATGACTTCTACCACCTGATGTATTTGCTCTACGGTGGCGTGCTGTTCCTTAAACCCGAACTGATGTTCAGGGGTCATCAAACGTTCTTCTTGTATGGGTTTCAGCCTACTCAAGAACAATTTTTCGAAGAGTTTGCTTTGGAATCGCTTAGATTGCTTAGAATCGGAAGCAAACTTATTGGGTGGTAGGATTTTACTTCTTCTATCGGTGCATTCCGAGATATTTTCCACAGTCTTCTTACGGTAGTTGATGATTGTTTAACTACATG
Organism: Agriotes lineatus; assembly: GCA_940337035.1. Lineage (NCBI taxonomy): Eukaryota > Metazoa > Arthropoda > Insecta > Coleoptera > Elateridae > Agriotes > Agriotes lineatus. Next base: position 123,692,054 of record OW679198.1, on the reverse strand, counting down.
TGTGGACATGTCTCTCTGCGTAGGGTGAATGTAACTGGAGTTGATTTTGACTCGTTGGCCTTAAGTCTCCACTTACTCAGCCAGGATCGTATGTGGGTTAGTGATTCCTGTAGTCTTCGGGAAGCTATTGCGGAGTCTTCGTGCACCATGACTACAGCTGTGTGGTCAGCATATGCGGCTGTGCAGGTGTTTACTGTAGTTGGGATGTCTGCCTTGTAGATCAAATCAAGTAGAGTGCAGCAAGTTCTTCTTGGTATTTTACTGAAAGTATTTTTCAGATAGGTACGAGTTTAGGACTTCATAGTATGGGTATGGTAACGTCATCTTCAGTTTATATCGGAGTCTCTCGTGCCATACCCTATCAAAAGCCTGGGTAAGGTCCAAAAATGCCACAGAACAGTATTTTTTCTCTTCGAAGGCTTTGTGTATGGCTTGCACCACCTGATGTATTTGCTCTACGGTGGCGTACTGTTCCTTAAACCCGAACTGATGTTCAGGGGTCATCAAACGTTCTTCTAGTATGGGTTTGAGCCTACTCAAGAACAATTTTTCGAAGAGTTTAGATAGAATTGGAAGCAAACTTATTGGGCGGTAGAATTTCACTTCTTCTATCAGAGCATTCCGAGGTATTTTGCACAGTCTTCTCGTGGTAGTTGATAATTGTTTAACTACACGTGTGGACATGTCTCACTGCGTAGGGTGAATGTAACTAGAGTTGATTTTGACTCGTTGGCCTTAAGTCTCCACTTACTCAGCCAGGTTCGTATGTGGGTCAGTGATTCCTGTAGTCTTCGGGAAGCTATTGCAGGGTCGGTAGGATTTTACTTCTTCTATCGGCTTACCGGGTTTCTGGGATGCGGATTATTTGTGCTACTTTCCATTGGAACGGCAAGTAGCCAGTCCTCAAGATGGCATTAAAAATGTAGGTCAGGCTTTTTCTGTAGCTCCCAGTATTTAGGTCATACCCAAGGGCCTTTTTTGTATTAAAATTTCTTCCAATCAGGTTCTTAACTTCGCAGAGTTTAAACGGCTTCAAGGTTGGTAAAATTGAAAGGGTATTTAGAAGGTTGCCTCGTTCCCATTTAAACCCATAGCTTGATTATTTTACCCCGCAAAAAGTATCTCATTACGTCACATGAACCGTACGAAATTTAGGATCGTAGTCTCCATATATCAATGTCAAATATAATCCATTTGGAAAATTCCCGTGACATTTACAGTATCAAATGTACAATTTTGAGTATACTTGGTAAGTACTAAATACCTACTATTTTAGCTGATTGTACTTAACGGTCAGTAGCGTCAAACGTAAGTAAGGTTATGACAAATTACACTGGTCTGCATGAAAACCGGCCCTGGCACCATTCTTGCTGATTCTTACGTAAAATGACCTCCTGAATCCGAATATGACCCCCGTTTTCCCCCATTACCCGTCGTTTTCGGGGGAAGCCCCCCCACCTATTTTTATCACTTTTCGATAGTTTTAAGGGATGAAAAGGATTATTTTAGCCTTTACATTTCTTATGAGGAGCTAGAGAGGAGAAAAGTTCTAGAACATGAACGTTTCTAGCAAGGAGGTAGATTTGGGGGGGATTTGCCCCCTTAAATTGTTAAATTAAAAGTGATCGACTTTTTCGGTTTTGTTTGCAATTTTGTTCACTTATTTTCTACATATTCCAGCTTTACACAATTTAAACAACTTGGAAACACAGAATCCCCGCCTAGGACACCGACAAGTTGACTCTACGATCGCTACTGATGTACTGAGGGAAAATTCCTGTGCGAACCTGCGCGCACACGAGGTATTGAGAGTGCGGTACAGTGAATCTTCCGAACTGTTGCTATATATTTTTCATATATGTAATACTTACTATATTGCTAGCGGCTATGAGTAGGAAACTCACGAAGGAAGTGATACAGACAACCAACTCTTAAATGTATATGGTGAGCTGTGCACAAGCACGTCGTCTGCGCGGTGGGGAAGTGAACCAACCATCTTTAAATTTCGCTTCTAAAGGCGGAGTTCAAATTCTCACGCATGCGCATGAGACCCGTTATACCCTAAGTGACACTATGTCGGCGCCGTAATGTTTTCGGACGTTCCGAGGCCCTACTAGCAATATATGTATAATACATATATGATATTTTTATTATTGTTGCTATATATTGCTGCTATATATTTTTATTCTTTGGAGATGTTTGGGAGAGGGCGAGGGGGGCTGAACGCTGAAATATGTAAATTCACTGTATCAGGCTGGCGCTCTCAATACCTCTCATGCGGGCAGGTTCGCATAGGAATTTTCCCTCAGTACATCTGTAGCGATCGTAGAGTCAGCTTGTTGGTGTTCTAGGCGGGGATTCTGTATTTCCAAGTTGTTCAAATTGTGTAAAGCTGGAATATATAGAAAATAAGTGAACAAAATTGTGAAAAAATCCGAAAAAATCGATCACTTTTAATGATTTTTTTACAATTTAAGAGGGCAAATCCCCCCCCCCCCCAATCTAGCTCCTTGCTACAGATGTTCATGTTCTAGAACTTTTCACCTCTCTAGCTCCTCATAAGAAATGTAAAGGCTAAAATAATCCTTTTTATCCCTCAAAACTATCGAAAAGTGATAAAATAGGTGGCGGGGCTTCCCCTGAAAATGCATTTATTTCCAAAAAAATTAATTGCTTCGTCAGCAGTGGATTGAATTTGTGACTGCGATTGACTCTTCAATTCAGAAACTTGGAAAATATGTCCATTGCATTTCGACGAAAACGATTTTGAAAAGGATCTTTACGAGGAGGTATTGAAATACATACCAAGAGGACGAAAGTTAAAATTCTATTCATGGACAAAGAAATGACACGGACGTTGATGGTTCATCTATGCACTGAACCATCTTAGACCACATAAGAATTCATAGAGGTAGAAACTTCAGAGTTGCCATATGAGGAAGAAAATAGTACTATAATAATTTTACAACATACAATTGAAGACTATTCTTGAAAAGGATAGGAAAATACTTCTTCTTCTTCTTTCACGGATCCTTCTGCCCTTTCAGGCATCGGATTGAGGGTCCAGTCCTTTCACCCACTTCTTTCACGCTTCACTATCTCCGTTAATGATTTCCTCTATGATCGCCCCAAGTCCCCTATCTGGTCCAACCATCTTCTTCTTGGTCTACCTCTTCTTCCTCTTATTGGTTTTCCATAATCCGGTGCGTGATGTTACTAAATTCAATAAACTTATTTATTATTATTATTATTATTATTTTGGTGTTAATTATGTTACACGCACATCTCTGGGGAACCAGGAATGAATGCTAGTCTAGTCTTTTTATGGCCGATGGGCTGACGTTTAGCTTCCATTTCAGGCCTTTTCTTTTTTCTGTTACCGTCTAATTATTGGCATTCTTCGTCAATAAACGCTACTCGTCACTGGGGCTGTAGTTAACCGCCTTAAGTGTTGCCCCTGGCGTCGCAAATTGATCCAGCCGCCGCTTCTGCATGCATTGTGGCCCCCTTGTCTGCGAGCTCTCGAAGACGACGTCGGCCATCTGTCCACCACGTGGAGGAGACGAAATAGCTGCCGCAGGGCCCCGCTCCTGGTTCAAAGGTTAGAAGTTTCTTGTAGGGGGCGTCATTGAATTCGTTCACGGTGATACCCCGAGCTCCAGCTGGTGACCGCAGTTCAACCTGGAGGTGCCGATAGCACTTCGTATCGTGCCTGCGCGCTTACCAAGTATTGTGTCAGTTCATATCTTCCACTTCATAGCAACCTGCAGTTGCTTTATGCTATTAAATTTGCCATTTTTGTATTGCCATGGCTAGTTAATTGTAAAGCACCCTTCAGTTGCTTTACGCCGCTATTTTTAATTGTAAAAATAGCAAATGGGACTTATTTGGCACAACTCATTTTAAGAGCGCCCTACTAGCGAAGACATTGTTTGCATTATCTTTCCCAATTACACGAGAGCTGCATTCAAGCGCACCAATTAGCGTATCAACACTGTCGAGGCGGTTCCGGGTACGACGTGATTAAGAAATAGCTTATCACAGCAGGTTTGTCTTGTGCGCTTTACATAACACACTCAATTTAGGGCCCCCTTCGCTGCCGGCTGTTTGCGCCTAGTATTCTAGTCTTGCCTGTTAGCTGGCACGAGACCCGTGTGCTATTTCAATTCAAGTAGAATAGATCAAACGTAACTTCTCACACCTGGACTCATCCTGAGCTTAATGAGCCCAGTTCTAAGTTAATTGAAGAGACACTTTAGCGCGGAAGAAATATATTGTTGACTTCTCACTTGCACGATATTGTAAGCTATGGCGATGCTTTTATTAGAATTGTGATATATGTACCTATATATATATATTTCGGAGGAAATTTTAATGTGTTTGTATAGTCATGTGTTTTTGTACGTATTGCGGTAGTATTAAAGCTTCGGTACTCGATTTTATTTTGTTGATTATTATGGTAGTAACATTGCAGAAAGGTTCGATAAGGTAAGTGGGTTTATTTTGGATTTGTTGGTGAGGTTGTGTCGGCTATTTAGGACCAGTAGCGTTTGCTTCCCATTGTGCTTTGGGCATTATAGATTCTTGGCGCCCTGGCTGATATTTGATTTACATTGTGATAACGCTGAAGCTGGATCGAGATCCACACCCTCTTCGAGCTAGCCGAAGCACTTCTTTATTAACGCCCTCCTCACAAACCAGCATTTCTCAACTCCTAATAAGGCTTAGCCTCAGCCTCGTTATAATCTTCATGTTTTCTATTTCATTGGTCCAGTGGTCTATTAGTTTTTCCTCTCCAGTTGGCCACTAATACTACGTCATCTGCGTATATCAAAATGCTTATTGATGTGGGCTGTAGGTTCTTGTACTCTACCACGGTGTTTAGCTCTGTTTTGGCCTTGATTAGCTTTAGTATTTTGTCGATCATGATCATCAATAGCAGTGGACTTAGGCTGTCCTCCTGCTTTATTCCCTCTTTCATCTCGAATACTTCTGATCTTTGTCCTGCTATTTGCACTTTGCCCTTCACTTTATTAATCATGCTTCTTATTATTCGTATAAGCTGGTTCGGTACTTCTAATTTGGCGAGAGGGTTCCATATTCCCTGTGTCGAATGCTGTTTTTAGGTCAATGAAGGTTATATACACGTCTTTTCCTTCTTCTATTGCCTTATGTATTGAGGTTCTTAATATGAAAATGTTTTCATTCGCTTGTCTTCCTGGTCTGAATGCCGATTGCTCTTCCTCTAGTTTGTGTTCTACATAGCCTCTTAGTCTTTTCTCTAGGATTCTTGTGTATTGTTTATGTGTGGTTTGAGCTAGACACATGGCTCTGTAGCTTCCGAATTTTTATGTTTCATCTTTTTTGTGAATTAGGATGATTAATTTTTAGTTTCCCAGTCTTTAGAGATTCTTTCCTGGTTCCAGGCTTCTTTGAATACCTCCCATAACCGTTCCTTTCCTTCCTCTCCTAACCATTTTACGATTTCCGGAGCTATCTCATCCTCTCCACTTGCTTTCCCAGTCTTCAGATATTGGATTGCTTCCTGTAGTTCTTCTTTTGTTATTTCTTGGATTTCTTTTGTGTCTTTCTTCTCCTCCCTTTCTTCCACAACTGTGTCTCCAAATCTTTCCCCGTAGAAGTCCTTCCATGTTTCCAATATTTTCTTCATTTCAGTTTTGAGTTCGTTATGTTTATTGTATATTGCTTTTACTTATATTATGTTTGATCCCTTTAACTTTTTTACGGTTGTCCAGAATTTGTTTGTATCTATTTTGTAGTTGTCGTTAATTTCTGTTCGAAACTCTCTCCAGCTATTCTTATTCGCTTCTTTAATTGCTTCCTTTACTTTATTTCTTTTTTCTCTATAATTTTCCCTGTCTTCCCTTGTTTTGATTGTATGTATTTCTTCCATGCTTGTTTCTTGTCCTTCACTAGTCCTTTTATGTCTTTATTCCGCCACTTTGTTCTCTTTAAATATTTGTTGAATTTTCTTCTGCCGCCTTTAAAATTATTTCCATAAATGTTTTCCATTTCAAATCTAAGTTCTCTTCTTGTCCCTCTTCCTTAAGTCTGTTTGTCTTTTCTTAGTACTTCAACTGATTATCGGGTATTTTTAGCTTATAGGTTGCTATTTTGCTATATGCTATTTCATCGGTTTTGTTTATTTTGGTTAGAAGTTGTGCCATTACCAGTCTATGATTTGTGCCTATTTCCACTTCTTTCCTTGTTCCAATATTTTGTATTACCTCGTTGAGACTTCGTGTGTGCACTATGTAGGCTATTAAGCTTTTTGCATTTCGTTCTTCTGCCACGAAGGTACTTCCTATTATTAGAACGTTGCTTTGGCAGAACTCCATAATTTTTATTCCGTTATTGTTTAGTGTTTGATCTCCTTGGTTACCCATACAACCCAGTCCTCTATTGTGATCCTTTTCAACTCTTGCGTTCCAGTCACCCATTATGATTGATGCTTCTGTTTCCTCTCTTGCTTTGTCTAATACTTCCTGGAGTGTCCTGTAGAATTCCCCTACTTCTTCCTCAGGTGTACCTTCTACAGGTCCGTAGATTTGTATTATATTAATTATCTTTCCTAGTTTAATTGTTAAAGACAGGGGTCTTGAATTAACCGTTCTGTATTTTAGTACAAGTGTGCATATCTTCTGTCATTAGTAGACCCACTTCTTCGTTTGCGCTGCTTTCTGTCTTCACTCCTGAGTAGTACAATGTGTGATTGTTTGTGATCTTTAGTACACCGTTTCCTTTTTTCTTATGCCTAAAATATGGATTTTATTGGCATCCATTTCCTCCACTAACTCCATGTCTTTCCGAAGTGTTTATATTCCATATCCCTATTCCCCTATTCCTGTGTTTTTCTCAATGCTTCCCTATTTTCTTGCTTGTGTCTTTGATTTGTTCTCTCTTGTCCTTTTTCATTGCTTTTCGTTATAGTTAGTTCCGCCCGGTTGTTAAATCCTGCTAGTTTTTTGGAGTACGTTGTTGTCGAGTTGTCTTCGTAATATTCCTGAGTGTTTTATTTAATTCCTCTTCTTCTACTCCTGGCCCTTCTCTTCCGAGGGGTGAAAAATACTTTGTTCAATTTTTCTTCTTTGGGATTACTCCTTGAGGGGTTTATCTCCCTTCTCATCTACTGATCTTTCTCTTTTCCTCCGGATTCGTGGTTTTTGTTGTTTCATTCTCTGCTCTGCTTTGTTCTTTGATATCTTCGATCTTCCACTCTTCTCCATTTATTAATAGTTTGTCTTCTCTGATTGTTGCTCTCATTCCTCTTTTCCTCGCTTCTATCATGTGGAGGAATAATTGTTTCTTCATTTCTCTTGTCTTCTTGTCCAGATCCTCGCTCACTCCCAATTTTGTTCCTTTCAGCCTGTTTGAGTTTCGTAGTATTTCCATTTTCTTCAATTTTGTTGTGATTACAACCTTTAATGGTCTGTTTTCTTTTCCTCTGTGCTCTTCTAATCTATTTATGAAATTTGTCTCATTGTCTGCCATTAACTTTTCTCGTAATGGAGGAAAATACAAAATATGCAAAAAAATCAATTTATTCATAACTTAAATAATTATAGACATATAGTTGTTTTTATTACATTATAAGATACTCTCCCCTCCTGCCAGTCCCGGGTGTTTGAATTTTTCGAATGTTGAGGCAACCTCTTTTAGTTTTATCAGTTTTACCAACCTTGAAACGGCTTGATAGGGAGCGCCATCTGGGTGGGCTTTCCAGGTAGGTTGGTATTGCTTGCTCTTCTTCTGGGGTCATGCCTGAGGAGAAAGGCTGAAATACATTTGCTAGGTGTTCGTGAAAGTTTTCGCCTTTTCCATGTCATTTTTTGCCCAGCTTCCGTTAGTCCTTCTAATTGGTGGGATGTTTACTTGTGCATGCTGCTTAAGCTTCTTGGTGGTCTTCCACAAGGAGTGCTCATTAACGTCGTTGGATGTTAAGTTCTCTAGGTATTCGCGAATGACACTGTTCCTTTGCTGGCTAAGCAGCTTCTTGAGATCTTTACTTGCCTTGTTTTATCTTGCCTTATTTTGGGAAGCTTTAGTTTACATCCGTATTCTTCTGATCCTCCTTTTTCCTATAACAGCTTCTCTTGTCACGCTTGAGCAGTTGTGCTGTTTTGTGGTTTGCAAGTTGGTGTCTGGTGTGGATTCCCATGAGGCAATTTGAATGATACTGGTCAGATTTTGGAGCGCCTCTTCTATTTCTTCCTTGTTATTGAGGGAGATTTCCATGTCAAGTTTCTCTGAAAAGATCCCAGTTGGTTGTCGTGCTTGTTAAAGAAGGTAGTTTTTGTCTGTCAACGATGCGGATACCTATCGCAATCATAATTGGTGTGTGGTCGGATGACAACTCGAGGTTTTGTTCCACTGTCAGGTAGTTTAAAAATATCCCTTTTGTCACTCCGACGTCTATTACGTCTGGAATCTCATCTCTATCTGTTGACCAAGAGGTTGGCTTTCCGGTTGAAGCACAGCAGAGGTTGTTCTTATTCATGCATTTTACCAATTCCCTGCCTCTAGGAGTGGTCAGCCGAGATCCCCGCTTTCGTGTTTTGCATTGCAGTCAGCGGCAACTACAAACCTTGGTCCCAACGTATTGAAGAAAGCAGTAAAATGCTCTTTGATATTATTTCTTGGAGGGCAGTAGATCGCAGTTATAGTGATTGGTCCAGTCCAGTCCTCTGCCGTTACGTTTGTGGCTTGAATATGCTGCTGTTGATATTTATAATTTTCAGGATGTTTAATGGTATTTCTGATAATAACAGCAGTTCCTCCTCGAGCTCTTCCGTCTGGGTGCATAGTATTGTAGATGGTGTAATTTGGTATGCGAAAGTAACTCTTTGCAGTAAGTGAGTCTCCAAGATTAAAATTATGTCAAGTTGGTGAAGATTGAATGCAATTAAATCATTTCCGTGTTGTAATCGCCCATTGGCATTCCATACCACTATTTTGAGTGATTGTGCCATTTTATATTCTTGATAACATTTGTTTTAAGAAGCTGAGTAGCGCAGATGGGTAGGCGCTTGCCTTGCATTAAGCAAGTCCTCAGTTCGAATCCCGCGAGGGTGAAAATTTTTCCGTAACCTTGGCGATTGGAATCGGGCTCGGTGAGACCATTCACAGTTGGGCACCAAATTAACTGTGCTCTACTCAGAACCACAGACCTAAAAGATAGAGTAACAAGGTCAACATACACCAATACACACACCTAACACACAATGGTTGCTATGCAAGCACGAAAGGCACGCTCCAACTTTGTATCTCGTAACTCGGGGCAGGTTGAGCATTACACCGCCAGAAGCTAGCGTACAAAGCACCAGCCTCTACACCGCTACGGTAACGAGAGGTTAACGATTATACATACATACATACAACATTTGTTTTACAAGCTCTTCACTCATACTGTTTATTTGCTGCTCTAACTTATCGATTTTACTCATTGGCTGTAGCGATTTCATTGCCTCAGTTTTCTTTGTTGCGTCCTGCCACAATTTGCACATAGGAAATACCCCGGGTGACTTTGCAACTTTCGAACGTCGCATAACTTCTTGTGGGAGAAAATTTGAGGGGCTCCTTATACACTCTACATCCTTTGTAGTTGACGGGATGTTGTTCATTGCATAATGCGCACTTGGGTTTTTCTTCTTTTGGTTTTGTACAGGCTTTGCAAACATGGTTCCTAGCACAACGTATGCATCTTGGGCTTTTGAAGCAATACTTTTTAGTATGGCCCAATTTTTGGCAGTTGGCACATTGTACTATTTCTCTGAATTTTCTCAGATGTTGAAAGATTACCTTCTTGTTGCGTAGGAATTTAACATCGTAGATCTCTGTTTCTTGGGATTGGTTTTAAGTCAATGAAGAACATAAACAGGGGTTTGTCAGTTCTTTTGCTTTATGGGTTATGAATGTTTTCTAATTTAAGTCCAGAGCATGTCTCAATTTCATCTTTTAACTCATTTGTGTCAATTCAATTGAATGGTGCTTATTTTTTAGTACGATACGAAAGTTTCTTGTTTTAGCTGAAATGTGTGATGCAGTACCTCATTAGTTTTTAAGGTTTGAATTATTTTTCTATAATTCTCAGCACAACTTGGGGTGATTTTTGCTTTTTTCCCTGTTAGTTTGACAACGAATCCTTTCTCTGTCACCGCATCTACAATCATATTGTGAAAAACATTGTAGTAATCTATATTATCCACAAAGATCGGCGGTGTTTTGTGTTGCTTTAACTGGACTGCCGTCTATTCTATTAGAAAAGCAGCGTTGTCAACACGTCCTTGCCCTGCGCGCACTGGCTGTGAAGCTGCGAGTCTCATAGCGTTCTTTTCATCACCTCTTATAAATTTAGTAACTAAGCAGAGTGCCATGATATAAGGGTATGAAAAATAAGAAGTTTAGTTTGGTAGTAACTAAATTGCACGTCCTAACCTGATGATCAATTAATCACTCAGCTAGATTATGGAAAATTAACTAGTCGTAATAATCATACGTGATGAACACTAATAGGAATTATTATTGATTTATTAAAACTATTAACAAACCTTTCAACATGATTTAAACACTGCACTCCATCTTGGCCCCCTACAGCATACAGCATGTTGTCGAGTACAGCTACACCAACACTTGTACGGCATGAAGTCGTCGGTGCAACATCACAGGACCATTGATCAGTTTGAGGATCGTACCTGTAGACACATTATAACTTTAATTACACACAAACAAATTTTACATTAACAGTGTGGCCCAGAAAGTTCACTACAAATGGGTAGGTCATGGTTCAATCCCGGAAGTTGTTCATTAAAGTGGTCAGACGAATTGCCTTGGAAACGTAATGCAACATATAGCGTGGTTGTAGTTTTATTTTATTTTTTATCAAATATCCAAACCAGTTTCAATACAGAATTGCTTTGAATTTACGAAGAAATGTTCAAATTGGCGTATTTGGGGAGCGAGGGTAATTGCCACACACCTAAGGGAAATTGTCGGTATAAAAAACTAATTAGGTTATAATTTCTGCATTAACACAGTCAATAAATGTGCTACAAGTCTGTCTAATAGTTATTTACTATACAAGTGGGATAAGAGCATCATTAATATACGTGTGTGTAAGTTACAAACGAGTGCATAGCACGAGTTACGCCTGAATCTCATCGCAAGATCTATACCAGACCTAGAGGAGGCCTACAACAAACTGGAGACCAAGGCAAAGGAAAGCGGCCTAGAGGTAAACAAAGAAAAAACAAAATGTTTAGCTATAAAACCATCTAGAAGACAAGGGCAAAACTTCACCATAGAAGACCGAAACTTTGAAGTAGTCCAACAGTTAATTAATTACCTGGGGTCGCAATTAAATGAGAACAATGATATAACACAATAAGTACAACAACGAATAATAGCTGGCAACAGAGCATACTACTCACTTCAACATACGTTTAAATCAACAATGATCAGTTGAAACACGAAGATAAAAATCTATCAATCAATGATTAGAACAGTCGTAACTTATGGGAGCCAAGCCTGGACGCTGACAACACAAACCGAAGAAAGACTCTTCAGGTTTGAGAGAAAAATACTGTGGAAAATCTTTGGCCCGACGCAAGAATATGGAAGGTGGAGAATAAGATACAACTACGAATTAAAAGAACAGTTATCAAGATAGTTATACTGAACTGGGCTGGGCATATGATTAGAATTCCATATGGAAAGACATCAAAACGGCTATATAAGGCTCACTTTGAAGGAACAAGGGCCTGGGGAAGACCTCGAAGACGATGGACGGAGAACGTCGCTAGAGATGCAGCCGAGCTTCTAGGAGTAAAAAACTGGGAGGGAGTAGCCATGGATAGAGACAAATGGAGAAGGAAGATAGAGGATTCCCGGGTCCAGTAGGACTGTAGCGCCATGGAGAGAGAGACGTATGAATGTATCGAACACCATTTACATTCACCCCATGAAATTGATTAATTGGGTAAAAGTAAATAAAGTGGTTGGTTAATTGTAAATTCATTACTTTCATATTGTTCGCATTTTTCACAGAATAAAAGGCGGAAAAGTGTCACTGGATAAAATGGGTGCAGGTAGATCTACTGTTTTACAACTGGACGTTGAACAAGAGCTGGAAAATTGCATCAAAGTGAAGACCCGAATGGGATACCCATGCAGTAAAGAAGACATCAAAAATATTGTGGCAGTATACGTTAAATGCAACAATTTAGAAACACTATTTGCTGTAGGCATGCCAGAAAATGAGTAAGTAATCCATAAATTTTATGACGAATTGAAAAAGCTTGTCACAGAGAACAGTTTGATCCTGAAACCACAATTAGTATTTAACTGTGATAAAAGTGGTTTTTGCACATATCAACGTCTGAAAGCTATCGGGGAGAAGGGAAAAAATTTTGCCAGGTAACTGGTGGCTTTTGCTAGTAGCTCTTTCATGCCACCCCTAATCATCTTTAAAGGGGCTGCAATAGAAGCACGTTGGACATTCACAGCAGCATACCCAAGTTCTGTGCACAAAACATCCAGCAATTGGTGGAAGCACCACATCTTTTATTACTCACATAGAAACCATAAGACAATCTGACAATACCCCTGAGCAAGCAGCAATTCTAGTGTATGGTCATTTCGCCCCAATAGCCGGATCATAAAAGCAGCTCAAACTGCTCAAATTCCCTAATCATTTGATTGATAAAATTCAGCAGTTTGTGTATTTGGCCTTGTGAAAATCAATTGGGCAAAGAAACTAATCACTTTGACAATGCAACAGCTTTCAACAAAAGAGCCTGGACACCTTTGTAAAAGCAAATTTGTTGAAATTTACAAAAATATCATCAAGGGCTTTAATTCTACGGGTACTTATCCTGCAGAAGCTTATAAATTCCCGAAACATGACTTTCATCCAGAAGCTCTTAGGGCAGAGGTGGCGAACCTTTATTGATCTACGTGCCATTTTTTCTAAAGAAATGGTTAATGAGGCCATGACGTGCCATCAAATAATGCCAGGTAGATATAGGCTAAAAATACATATTCCTAGATACGTAACTAAGCTAAAAGGCGGGAGCTGAAGAAGACTAACCTGGAGGTGGCGGACAGCCTAGAGTGCCCTGCAAACAACAATAGTGGGCCCCAAAATTCCGCAAGAGCGTAGTGAACGTAAGGATTGCAACCATAAACAATTATCCTAATGTTCAGTGGGCTTTCGTTGCTTCCAAATTTTCCCTCACAAATGAACCAAGCTATAATTAAGCTGGTTAAGCACGAAGCCGAGGGGCAACCTACTTATTCAAGCGAAGGCTGGGATGGAAAAGGTCGAGAAATACTACCACACGCAATTCAACTCAGGTTATCAAAATCTCTCAAAAATTGGAAAAGGACCACTAGAAAAACTATTAGAATGCAGGGTGGTCTAAATTGATAGCAACATAGCTGTAATTTGCTGAAAAATGTTATCACAAGATGAAAATAAGGTTGCCTAGCTGCGCAGGGGAAAATTGATTCAATATTTAAAAATAAATGTGGATAGGGCTGCCTAACGATCCAGGGGAGAACTTACAAAATACGAAAAAATAAATTGTTTCGATGAGGTACCTAAATTTCTTAATTAAGGCCGTGCCCAAATTATTTTGCCGCGTGCCGTTGGTTTGCCACCCCTGTCTTAGGGAGTATGAACTTAAGCAGCAACAGACAAACATCCAAGAAACTGCTGATATAGATATGAACTTAAATACATTCGCAACATCTTCTGTTACTGACACAAAAACCAGGCCGCCACTGGAATGTGCTGTCTATAAAATGCAGCATTTGAAGTTCCTTCTACTTGCTTAACAAAAATAAATGAAGTTGATGCTGGATTCTTCAGTGCACACATGTGACACACAAATGATCAATATTTTCACTAGTGTCGTCATTAATTCCGTTCAAGGTAATCCCCAGGTTGTAAACGTGAAGCGTTGGATCATCCCTTGAACGATGTGAAGTACGGGAAAATTTTTACCACCAAAGGAATATCAATGAAACGTCATGAAACTAAATTATTGAAAAAAAACCAAGAGGAAAAAGTTGATTAAAAAAGGACAAGAGCAGGAAATAAGAAACAAAAAAAAACAATAACTGAGGATAATGATGATGGGTTGGAGAAAATTAATCCAGAATTTGATAAGACACGAAAACTGGCAAGAACCACTCATTGCAGTCGATTCCCGAAAATTTCTTATCAAAAACCTTATTGGGTCTATTTAGAAATCGGAACATTTTTACTTCTTGATTTTATAGGAGGTATGCAAAACGATGCACTACAAATACGTGTGTTCTGCGGAAGGCCTTGATGATGCAACTGGGGATATAACAACTTTGTGGTACAGGAGATATAAATTTTCCACAGTTTTTGTACAACAAAATTGGATTTGTCTACAATTCAATTTGTGAAAACATGTTGAAGCTATTTTACCCGACCCAGGTGTTGTGGAAAATTGTGTGTATGTTTTTCCAGGAAGTATCAATGTACATATTTGAACAATTAACATTTTGTTTTTTTTTTGTACTTAAAGTATATTTAGTTAGTTGTTTGTTTTGTATGTTCTTGAACATTAATAAAATGAAAATAGTTTTCACAATAAAAGTTATTAGAAAAAGAAATAGGGAAATACTCTATGCCAGACTTTGTATTTGAGCCTTTAGGCTTGTTTCATGATTTCCATTTTTTTTGTTTCCCAGTCTTCAGTCTTTGTATTTTTTAAATTTTGTTTCCATGTTTATTTGAATTTTTATGTATCCCAGTATTTGTTTCATTTACTCCTTTAATTCCAGCTCTGAGTGATTTTCCCAATCCTGTATTCCTTGAAAAATGATTTTCCTTTTTCCAGTATTTGCATTCTATCTTCTTGTGTTAATTTTTCTTATTTGACGTTTTCCTCCCTCAGTTAATCATTTACTGTAGACTTTTTCTATTTCCTGTCGATATGTGTCTAGTTTATTTACCATATGCTGTGATTTATTGCTCATATTTAATTTCTTATTGATTTCGTCTAGTATTTTCCCCATGTTTCTGTTTTATTAAGTAGATGTTTATATTTACATGCAACTTTGATAAATTGTTGTTATTAAAGTTATTTTCCAGCCGTGACCTTTGTATGCTACTATTTTTGTCATTGGCTTCCTCGCATTGAATTTTGATAACACGACTGCGATAACTAACACGTACCAACACCGCACTGCATTTATTTCCTATCTTTACTTTGTTTACCCTTTTTTATTAGTAATTTTATTAGTAATTAGTAGCTACTATTCTTTTAAACAAAACGTCAATTAGTTCCAATTTCATAGACTTTTCATGATGAACTAGATGAACAAATTTTTCTTCTATTCATCGCCATTAAGAAAAATGATGGTTAATTCAAGAAGTTTTTTATAATAATGTTGCATTAAGTTTTTTCCAAATTTAAGCCCTTGTTGGAACGAGAGGACTGAAATGTTGTGTGTTGTTTTATGCAAAATCTCTTTAAGGGGTGAAATCTAATAAATTTGAGAAACGAACATATGTATAAATGAAACACGTACCTTGTACCTACCTTTCACATTCGCGTGCAGTAATTTTATATCATTATAATACTTAGACAGAACTATTTTTTCCATTATTTGTTGCAAACTTTCTGTGTCACATTGTGTAACCTTCTAAAATTCAATAAGAACTGTATACTAACACACCAACCTTTCAATACTGTTCAAATAACTTTGACCATCGTGTCCCCCGACAGCATATAAGAGATCATTAAGTACGGCTACCCCAACTCCGCAACGTCTTTTACTCATTGGAGCCACCATTTTCCATTCCATCGTTTGAGGATCAAATTTTTCCACAGAAGCAATTGCATCCCCACTACACCATCCACCGACAGCAAACAGAACCTCACCTGAAAATAGATATTGACTTTACTAAACTGCAGACTAATTTCCTTTCTATTTTCTAACCTCTTCTAGTTGGTTTTCTAGGTCTTGTTCTGGGACCTTGCATTAGCGGCCGCTCCTGGGGCAGTAACAGATAGTTCTTCGCCTCGTCTACTAAATCTCGACACGATTCATCAGAACGTACTAATAAATCAGATCCAACAGTGCCAACTAAAAATTTGGGACTTAACAACGGCAGACGCACATGCTGCAACACTTGCGGTAGGTGCTGGCGCCTCTCAGACACATTATATTTGACCCAAGACATGACAGCATTGAATACTTGCTCTTCGCTTCGAACATTCAGTTCGTCGCTGGAAATTATATCTACTAACTGGCTAACAGGAAGAAGTAAAAACTCTTCACTTTCCATAACTTCTTGGAAATTATGTTGAGTGAATTTGTCGGCAATTCGAAGCAGCTCCCTGCAGGAGTGTGTGTCTGCAAAGGCTCGAATGCCCAAGCAGTTGGAAGGATCTAATTGCCGCTTGAGGAATTCGCAGCAAATATCTTGTATTTCTGTCAGCTGCAACAGGCATGCTGCTGGTAGGAGTGTTTGTACATTTGATTCTTCAACAACTATATGAGACGTATAACAAAAGTCTATTAACAAATCCATAGCTACTTCATCAATATCACGAATCGTTACTTCTGTTTGTCGAGATTCAGCGAGTTCACCTGTAAACATGGCTCTGAAATACGGACTGCAAGCACTTAGGATGACTCGATGGGCAAAAATTTTCCTATTTCCTACGTTTAACACTACATCACATAGTTCTCGATGTCTTCTCAATAAATTAAGCTCCGTCAGGGTGTTTTTTGGATGCTTGTCGGATGTGTGGGATAACCTGGCAGGTGATGGGGGCCGGTCTCCAACAGACATCTCCCCCATTCTGCAGGTCGCCCGAATGTGGGAGGCCAGCTGGAGGCGCAAGGGCGGGGACGCCCAACCCCACACTGAGTCTATCTATAAATGCAATTAAAAAAATGGTAAACCACCAGCAAGAAGAATGGTTCTTGATGACTGGCCATCACAGTGGCTTTAGTTCAAAGCAAAACAAAATAGTAATGCTCGTTATTATCGTACCTTTACGTTTTTTATTTGCGCAATCCAAAAAAGAATTATATACAACGAGGTAATAAAGCGATCAAGCGAATTAGGACCAAATAATTAGCCACAAACACTTTCTTATTGACATCTGCTTGGTGGTAAATAGAATTGTCAAACGTCAAGATGACAGTGAAGGAAAACTGACAGCTGTAAACATATTGGTTTGCAACATGACTAAATGAGCATTCACCAGTGGCGTAACTTATCTACCCGCAATAAGGTTAGAGAATTTTAATAACCACAAAACTTCAACTTCAGGTACACAAAACAGAAACTTGTTGGACAAAGTTTACCACAAAAGCAAAATTAAAATAGTTTTTAAGAGATAGAAACTTCATTAAATAAAATTGTCTATATCTTATATGATTACCCCTTTGTGACAGTGTTGGCTAACCATGCTAAGAGAAATAATAAAGAAGACGCAAGGAAGAAGTGCAAATATTACAAAGGCTAGTACAGGAAAACACAAGCCCAAAGAAATAAATTAAGAAAGCGGTTAGCAATCTGAAGGGCAAGAGCATGCCTATTATAACTGACTTTGTGGCAGAAGTAATAAGCGAGCTGAAAGTAGATATGAGTGACAACAAATTCATATTCTTATTTGGGTATTTCGCCACTCTGCAAATTAAAAATATTAAATAACGTCAATGTCAAACAATTCATTGGAGGTTGGTCGTTTTTCCTTCCAGTAAAAAAAGCTAAGTTTCTTGTTCGTTTTAATTGTTATTCGTTGATAACGAGGGCAGATTGTCCCTCGAAACGTTCGTTATTAATATTTTCGTTATTTAATATTTTTAATTTGCAGAGTGGCGAAATACCCAAATAAGAATATGAATTATGAATTCACGCCACAAAGAAGTTTCAGAGATTATCTTAGTGACAACAAAGATACAACAAAAAATACAACAGACGCTGAGGCACAAACAAAAAGCCGAGAACGGGAACAAACTGGATGAAGACTTAGAGGATTCATAGAAATGAAGTGACCGAAAGAAATATATAGAACGGGTCAGAACATCGGAAGGGTTCCATTGAGAAACAAAAAGGAGAAAATGCGAGAGAAAAATAACAACGATACAATAAGAAAAGTCATAGGAAGAAATCCACAGGTGTCTACAGTAATGTAGGAAGGAAAGTTACAGCCTGGAAAATTGATATGCAGTGAAATAACGACATATTTGGGGAACAGAACGTGACATTGTGACAAGCAACAACATAAGGAGGTTTACTTAACTGGTTACAACTAATGCGAATGATGAAGCCCTGCAGAGCATAAATAACCTGAGGACAAACTTGAAGAGAGTAATTACCATAACCAAACAGAAGAAAAAAATCAGAGTAACGTGCCTGATGGACAAAAGTGTAATAGAAGTACACGTGGGAAAACTAATAGAGTACTTATATAACTAGAAAAGAAAATATTGAAGCCACAATGTACAGTAACGATGCGGCCAGACAAGGAATCAGGTCAGGAGAAAGAGGGGATGGAGATAGAATGATGAAAACACAGAAACACAAAGATGATGCAATAAGAATCCTTAACCCACCATTGGAAATTCCTGCACAGACGTGATTAGAAGAATAAAGAGTAACGTGGACACAAAAGGAATAAAAATAGACAATGGTAGTGTACAGTTAAAAATTAAAAGATTAGAAAAATAGGTTAAATAACACTTTGCAACGAAACTTGGAAAATGGCAGAAGTGAGCATTAAACCAATAAAACAAGCACTGATGATTTTGTATATAAAGGAGAATACCTGAAAAATGCAAGAAGAAATCATGGAAGTTATCAAGAAGGAAGTTAACGAACCTGAAGGCACACGAGAGGATATACAAATCAAACTCGTAGAATAAGATAATGTGGAGTGAAATATGCTTCTACCACAATGAATGAAAGCTTGGCCGAACAACTAATAGAAAAGAAAATAATTGGCCAAAGATGGGATAGGTGAAGAGTTAGAAAGGTAAATACACCATCCAAATGCGGTAGTGTAATGCTCCTCTTGCTTACTCCGGAATTTTACAATTTAATTTCAAATCCGTGTGAAGAATGCTTATTTAAATTTGACCAATGCTTGATAAATTTAGTTTCAAATTGGTTGCTTCGGGTAAAGCTCAGATGCCCAGGATTCGTTCTACTCAAATGTATAAAATACAGGAATAATACAGTTTTGGAATAAATTGTATAATATGTTTAAGTATATACAGAACAATTCTTAATTAATGAAAATATTATGTACATAAATATTATAAAATAAAATTCTTTGGCCGTTTGGTTATTCTTGGGACGTTCGGAAAACCACACTGCACGCTGGCTTGGCACGGTTGCTGTCCCTGGATTCTCTCGAAGACGATAGGCTCGTGTGATCTGTAGCTCTAATGTACTGGTACTAAGAGATCTGAAGCAGACTATATTTGCGCCGGCAAAGATGGCGTTTGTTATTTATAGTTGACGGGCGGAGAAATTCAATGGAAAACGGTGTTTTACGGTGTCGGTGATATTACGGCTAATGCGTAAAGCAATAAGTTTGGACCATTCGGAATAAAATAACTGGACATTTTACCTTTTACAAAGTCCGGCTCTTTGCAGCTAGAATCGCCTGTGAACGCTGGAGGTTTTCCGTCGGTCTGGACTCACGGCAGGCGAACCATTTTGCCTGCGTCCAGGCAGGTGGATTATGCCGGCGGCCTGGAGGTTCAATTTACTACGTAGGTAAGTCGTGTTTTAGGTTAAATTTATTCAAAAGTTATGATAATAATGGCTTGGGGGAATCAACTGGTGCGGGCAGGTGTAGAAATTTTTTAGCGAGATGGAAACCAAGTCCACCGTAGTCAGACAGGTAAAAGGAATTTTTTAGAGAGACGGGAACCAAGTCCACCGCAGCCAGACAGGTAAAAGGAATTTTCTAGAGAGATGGGAACAGGTACAGGAATTCTTAACAAGATGGGAACCAAGTCCACCGTCGCCAGACAGGTCAAAAGGGATTAGAAAAGCGGGGGCCAGGCGCCGAAGGGGACCTGGTGATCAAGATCGGGTTCAGGTCTCAAGGCTCAAGTGTTTTGAAATGACTGCGGATTCGTTTTTTATACTCTTCGAACACCTCGTTATCGGTTAATTTCTAGAGGGAGTTGGAAACGGAACTGCTTGGTGTACCGGTTTACGCTACATCCGCGCATAAAGGCTAAGATCGCCTTATTGAAAATCCGAACGCTATGGAGATGTGAGTGCAGACTGTAACGGGAATTAGGGCTATTCAAATTTCTAGCACACTATTTGTGCCTTAGGTAAATTTAATGCGAGGGCTAACGTTACAATAGATGCTACAGGGGAGACACTTAGGAAGAAATTGTAACACAAAGGAAGTAGTCACAAGTTCGGAAATGTAGGGCCCAAAGCAACAGAGGTGCTACTTGTGCGACGTCGATAGAGATAAAACTGAAACTATGCGCTGCCTAGAGTACAGAAAGCTGGAGCAGATTCATAATAAGAAGAATAAAGGGCGGAATTCAGCAATATTAGTAGATGAAGATATTGCAAGTGAACATAGACATGCGCAAAAGAGCAATGGATGGTCAAGTGGGGGAGAATCCTACATCGATGTCACAATGTGTTCAATCAGCTTAACGGAACACGTCAGTAATTGGAAAGTCATGAGGGGAACATCTGAGCTGCTACAGAAATATCGAAGTAGAAATCCTGGAAACAAAACAAAGAGCCTATATAAACACGCAACGGAAAGAGTGGATCTTCAATAATGATAAAGCTGAGTCAATGATATACCTATAAAATAGAAAAACGAATAAATTGTCTCGATTATGTATAGTGCGGGTTAACTTTCAAGAGCGCTGACAGACGCCTGCTATGCGGAACTGAAAAGAAAACAGACACGAGATAATCGTAAGCCGGCTTACTGTTGGAACAATGACATTTCTAAATTGAGTAGCATGAGCCTCAAAGCAAGAAGGGAGATAACAAGAGCAAATAGAATGACATGAGTGCAAATAGGAGAGCAGAATTACAGTGAATTTATTTTAATGCGCAATATGGTATTTCCGTTTCCATGAGGACCTGATTGTTAATATTGATTTCTAAGGGTACGCCACGCCATGTGTAAATGCGTTTATTTTTAAAATACAATATATGAGCCGTAATTCTATTGAAAAAGAAGCATCGGAGAGTGCAACAGGGCATGTAATAACCCACATACTTGCTGCAAACTGAAGTCTTTACCCCATTTGATCAACAGAATTCCTTCCTTCGTAGAATATATATATATGTTTTTACATACTCAGTAACGTTTCCATATTGCATTTTAAAATAAACGCATTTACACATTGCGCGTTATAATAAACTCCCTGTATAAAATAATTGCAGTGATCAACATCTTACCTTCACTATCTCTAGGATTAAAGTTTGCTTCTCTTTCTTTCTTTATTACTGTTTAAGTTGAAGAAGTAATATTTTACTTATTGTAGTGTATTATTATGAGGGCTTTTGCAGTAGTGTGGAAGAGGAAAAAAGTGCACATCATATAAAAACAAAAGGTAGTCCCCCAGATACACTGTGACACTAGCCCCTTCTTATAAGGGTGTCAAAATTACTGCGAACGGGTAGCTATCAGTCGGAGATGGTTCGCTCAGATATACCATAGATTAACACACAAGACACCATAGAAGTACATTTAAGCAATTAATTTTTTTTAGCTATAGATACATTTAGCATTTACTGGAAGTTTGTGAATTTAAATTGTATATTACAATAAAGTGGATCTGGTTCTTAAAATGCCGTTTCGCATCTCTGGAGGATCTTCAACCAATGAAACACGGACAGACGGCGGGTGTTTCAGCGTTGTATTAAACCCTCGGAGGTAGTCGGATGTGGCCTCGCGGATTTGCGGAAGTTTGCGCCGCGTCGACGCTCTGGAACTCGTGCTGTCAAAACTTCTGCCGGTTCTATTTTAACGTCTGTAAACACGTGAAGAAATTAGGTTAATTACTGTATTTCTTACCCCAATTGGGCTGCTACGATTTTCACCGGGAGGCCGCGGCGGCCGCTGAACCGGGAGTGCGTTTCTTCAGCGCGATGTCGCTGCAGGATAACCTCACTGGCCCTGGAAGTTTTCGTGCCTTGAAGATGTTATTTCCCCATGGACATGCCAAGTACGTAACTAGCTGTAATCTGAATAATTAGTAGCGGTTTGCGTGCTTACGAATTTGCAAATCGAATGCGGGCTATTTTAGTTAGACATTGAAATTAAAATAAACTGTTTTGAGTTGAAACTCGAAAGTTTATGGCAGTTCTTGGCGAGACAAGGAATTAATCTCGCGGCTGCTTACAACGGGTTTGAGTTAATGGGACTGTTAAGCCTAATTAATGTCGGGATTATTTACAAGAACAGTTTAAGTTTGTGATGTGGGTCTCTGTGAAGGAGGCCTCCACGTTTAACAAACTGCAGGTTTATTTACAGGAACGGTTTAAGCTTGTGATGTGGGTCTCGGTGAAAGAGGCCTCCACGTCTAACAAGCTGCAGGTTTATTTACAGGGGCAGTTTTAAGTTTGTGATATGGGTCTCTGTGAAAGAGGCGTCCACGTCTAACAAACTGCAGGTTTAGTCTTCTAGCGAATATCGGGAGGGAATCAGGAATTCGAGGTAGAAAAATAAGTGAGAATTTGTCTGGGCCGGACGGAAAAAAACTCGCTGGAGAATCTATCTGGAAAATCTGAATGGAAAATCTCTCTCAAATGAGCTCTGCAACTCATTTTATATGCCTTGCAAAGTTTCTAGGTGGGGAGGCGGCGCGTGGCTTTTCATTGTCTATCGCTGCCGTTATCTTTGGGTGCGGCCTGGGCCTGCGCCCGTTATCTTCTGGGACATTGACACGCCGTGTTTCTTGATAACGCTAAAGGTCGGCGACGTTTAAATTTGCATATATTATTTAATATTGAATTAATCAAATTCAAACGGAAGCTAGCGTTACAACACAAGCTTTGCTTCGATCTGTTCCGCTACTATGATGTTTAGAGAATGTAGAACCATCATCAACAAGGCTATAACAGCATCCAAAAAACAAGAATGAGTGGCATTATGCCAAGAAATCAATAAAGATATGTGGCGTCTATGATATAAGATGTGACGGGTAAGACAGGAATGAGAACCCATACTAGACTTGCGAATGAAGAACATTGAGAATAACGATGACACTATTTCCAGAACAAGGTATCAAAACATGGTCCATGATAGCTGTTGACCAGGAAGAAATATTGATATGCACTATTGAAGAAATTCAGGAGACAGGGTGGAAGATTAAGACGAAACGAGCACCTGGGGCCAATCTGATTCCACATGAACTAGTCAAGGCAGTTAGAGTGGAAAGGTCAGATATACTGCAGGCTAAATAATTTCATTAAAATACGCTTATTTCGCTAAGGAGTGGAAGGTCGGAAAATGATTCTTATCAAAATACCCCAGAAGACTGATCAAGAGAAAGCCTCTAGACTATCAACGTTGCTTAACGAAATAGGAAAACTACTAGAACACATCATAGGTGACTGGCTGAAGAAAGCGATAGCTAGGGAGCACTTGCACAGAACCAATTCGGCTTCAGGAATGCACATCGACGATGGACGCAATCCGAAAGATCCGGGACATCGTAAAAAGAGCCAAGGAAGGCGTACAAAAGAAATATGTGGAATTGATGACAGTGGATGCTAAAAATGCCTTCAGTATGGCTCCCTGGACAGGCACCGAAATGGTAGTTTCTTCTTATTTAAGAAAAACCTTATGTAGCTATCTGGAGAATCGAAAACTGATCGTCGGAGAAACAAAAAGCATGAATATCACTTGTGGAGTACCTCTCAGGGATCGATTCTAAGTTCCACATAGTGGAATGAAGGAAGGAACGCGATTGAAGAGAGCATCAACTGGACCATGGAGATGGTTTAAGTGTGGATGGTGAAGAAGGAACTACAGATTGCTACACAAAAGATGGAGACTGCTAGGCAGAAATACTCTAAAAGCTGTCACAATAAAATCATGTGACATGGAACGAAACTTCTAAAGAAGCCTGAAATATCTACAATTTGGACACAATATATAAATATGGGTGTCCATATCAAGTTGGCCACGGTGAAAGCTGAGAGGGCGTTAACAGCCCTAAGCTGACTGATGTCCATCATTGGTACATCAACGCTGAGAAAAGACTAATAATAAATAGCGTGGTCAATTAAATCATATTGTGTAGTGCCCATTGTAGAGCAAATTGGTCTACACAACAAAATATAGCGATAGGTATCCTAGAAAGGGTTCAAAGCTGCCGTTAAGATAGGTAATGCTCATAGGACTGTAGCAACAAAGAGTATGCAGGTGGTTGGAGGAACCATCCCAAGTCATTTGTTAGCTCTGGAACGCAAATACGTTAGGGATGAAGAAAAGAAAGCAAAACCAGTAAGGGCCCGGCTGCCAGCCGTTATGTACCATTTAATATTAAAAAAACAAAGTCATTTATAATGACGCCTGGCTGTTAAGAAAGAATCAAGTGATCTTTAAATTATGTTTAATAGTTATTCTTAAAATGTATCACAAATGTGTTGAGAACAATCTTGAACGACACACGGCCGCTACGCAAATAACGGACTTGGTTGATTATAAACCTCGGCTATTGCCTCGGATTACAAAATTCAACCACGTCTGTTAGGTATTTGCTATATATCAGCCTAATGACGTTAATAATTATTTACATTTTATTAGAATTTATTTCTTCGTAAAGAGTTTTCTAATCGCCAGTTGACTAGTTGATATATGTATAAAGCAAAGACCGTTAACTTATGTCAACACTGCAATTGCCAAAACCCTATTAAGAAACCACTAACATTATTTTGTCGTGCCTTCTAGAATAATTAATGGCATTTCTCTTTTTTTAGAAACATTCGCCGTGCTATTATTTTTTTATCTGGTGAAATAACATAAGTATCGTCGTCGGCTTTTATTATTATTATCTTATCTTTGCAAAAGTATAAATAAAAATTCCACATCCATATGTACTATTGATGCAAATTAACTAGTGCAATTTTTAAATCTATGAACCAAGAATTCTTATTACTTTAGTTGATTAAAATCTTAACTGTCATGTGAATATGCAATTCAAACCTGTCATATGTCATATCAAATTTTAATATCAAGAACTGTAATATAATAGTAATTTACGATTCAAGTAACGTTATCAAGCTTTTTACATTACGAGAGAATAGTTTGAATGAACGAGCGACGTTAGGAGCGAGTTCTTTAAAATTCTCGAGTACTGTAGAAAGCAGATAACGGTACGTATACCGTAACACGGTTTATTTTATCCTAAAATACTAATCTTAAAAAAATAGGAAAAATTTTTAGGTTAAGTTTTGCGTCAGTTTGTGTCAAATAACAAACAAAACGTAACCTACTAACATTGAATTTGACATAGACTGACAATACACTTCAGTGCTGTCAACATGTGATTGAATGCTAATAAAGTATCGTTATGTTATTTTTCTTAACAACACTAGTGCTGTTAAATGCATCTTAACGCAACTCGTTGCTAAGGAGTTATTGTCATAATAACATAATAGGATAAAATAAATATATAAAACAATTATTATAAAACTTGATAAATGTAGAGTATGTTGAAAAGTTATATTGTTATTTAAGCAAGAAATAATCTTAGATATTGGAATTCAACTTGCTCTAGGCATAATTAATTATTTTTAAATAAGTAATTTCTTTTTCATATTTTAAACGCCAATTAAAACTGTAGAGTCACACAGGTAAAAAACGTTATTCTAGTTTTTCTGGTAGCAATAGTACATCTGTTTTAACGATAATTTTTGTTGGAAATTATTATCTTGTTTTATTCAAAAAGTCTCTCTAATACTGTGATATGAATTTAATTTTGTAATAATAATTCCTATAGTTTCTGCATTTGATATATTTTTTTACTTTTTCTAATCATAGAGCTCTAAAATATGGTTACAAGACGATGCCCATTGGAAAAGCTACTACAATATTTTGTTACGCCACTGGGTTTTCTCACTGCGTCTTGCGATAATTTTTTTAAAGACATACATTAGTAATTACTGAAGCATAGACAATATATAATAAATATTGCACCGTCTATTTTAGAGTAACTCATATTGTACTATTACAGTAAAATACTACAATCAAGAAAATTAGCAGTACGTGTAAACACCATCGACAGATGGCTCTGCTTGTGGAAGTGGTTGTAAAACATGCTGAACTGTCATTGTACATCTGTCATTTGATTTTGGGATAGTGTGAGCTGGTGCCGATAACCGAAAATGGTAAATAAATCGTATTATTCAATCGCTATGTTTTAAGTTAAATCACTTTTGTATTTTTAGTCGTTTACGGATAAAATAACGTCGCTTATGGCCCGTCCAGGGCAGGACGTAGTGCCAAAAGATGATGTACCTTGGTGGATGAGGTATGGAGGTAGATCTGTAGGCACAATAGGAGGCTTCAGTAAGTGCTAAATTACACATAACTATGTGTAAACGATCTTCGCAATCGTCTAATTTACCATTTGTGCGTTGCAGTTGCAATTTTTCTGGGCGTTCTTAACTGTGTTGGCATAATCACTGCTAATGTAGACTGCCTTATTAGCGGCATATGGCAAATACTTGCCGGATTTTGTACGATTGCATCGAAGCCCCGTGCTGCTGTTTGTTCGTAGAATTTGTACAAAATTTAAGTGATTGGGTCGAAAAGCGGCCCTATTGAACAGGGCTGTGGCATACGTTGTGTAAGTATGAGTGCAGAGTGGTATTGTTGCAGTCGAAATGATAAGCCAAGAACTAATTATAACTTGCTTTGTGTACACTACTATTTTTAAAGGTCTTTGTTTTGTAGGTTAGCGATCCCGGCCATAGTTTTGTGCCCATCTTTTAGTGCCATATTTGGCAGTGGACTTATCTTTTTGACGGGTGTTATCTATGGAATGATGGCGCTAGGCAAAAAGTAAGATTATTATCAGTTATTTGTTACTGTTATCAGTGTGTTTGTCAAGTACTCATAATATTAATCATGGATTAAGGGTAACGGAAAACTTATTGTGCCATAACTACTACCATTGTTTGTGTCTTTGTTGCTTTTTAATGTTGCGATTAACTACACATGTTGCTTAACTATAGAGGGTCTAGACAGGACATGGCAGCAATGGCATCGCCGCAATTGGCCACCTCTCCAACGGGCATGGGGGGCCACGTGGACCAGCGCTCCACCTTAATGGAGGACCCCGACGTTTGGCGTCCTACATAAACATTATCTTCATTAACTTAAAAAGTACTCGTTTTTACATTTCTTACGGTAGCATTTAATTCGTTACATGTTTCAGTTCACCCAATTTTCGTTATGCATGTCTTTCAGGTTTTACCTGGACCTAGTGATCAGTACTGTATATAGCTGTATGACCCGGTGTAGGAATTTATATTTATGTGTTGTTTGCTTGGTTTCCTGTTAATAATGCATTTGATTTAATTTGTTTATGGAACGTTGCGGTTGTGGTTTGTTAAGTGCTTTATTTTTGTTATATTGTTTATAACTGTAGCATGATAGTGTAAATAATTGTGTTGCTATAGTTGTATTAACGTTCTAATATAATGTTTCAGAGTAGTGGTAGTACTACTTTTGCCTGTATTGTTTTTTTTTTTTTAGATAATCCACGTCATAATCACTGCATTTAAAACCAGTAAATAGTAAAGATGCAAATGTTAAACATTTTAATAGTTATTCAGGTTTGATTTTAGCTTAGGATGGGATAATTTTTAGTCATGGATAATAATCGTGAAAAGTTTTTATGTATGGAGAACGGTCAATCAGTTAAAAATTTCTGCATTTTGATCATTTACCGTTCAGTACGAGTTAATTGTAAATTAATGTAAAATTAGAGCTGTCATTTAAACAAGTATCATCATATCCTTGTTTTTTAATTGTCTTTATACAACAAACTAAAATGTGCTTCCAGGACAGATAGAAGTTCTTCGTAATACAACAGTAAAAGTATGGCACAAAGCTTTTTCTCAGAGCCACAGAATGAAAGCAGAACTTTCTTCAAACTGTTTTTTTATACACTATTTTGGGTTAGGGTTTGCAATTTAAAAATGTAAATCTAAAGATAAATAGTTTGAAAAATATATTTCAACTTTTAATTATTAATAAAAGTGGTAATAAAGTGCGTGGTACCGTATTCTTTATTATTATTAAATGAAAATTCACATAACCAGAAAGAGTAGTACATTCAGTAAAATAAAATTGAGTAAAAGTGGTGCTGTTCGTAGTAACAGTTATATTAAAGTGATGTAACACATAAAACTGAAGCATCATTCCAATTTAAGTAATTAGCTTACGGAAGTATCAAGTATTCTATGCATGGTGCACATCAGATCAGTGTGGAGGTGGTTAAGTGTGTTCTGTCAAAAGTGCTACTTTTTCTGTAATTAATATTGAAATGCTCAACTGTATGACGATACCAATCTTTGTTGCATGTAGAAATATTGGAAATAGTTTGTGCTATTACTGAAGTTGTTTCTTTTTCAGAGCATCTGCAGAAGAAATGCGTTCTGCTGCCGCTGCGGATGCACCTGTCGCTCCCCCCAAACCCAACACGATGCGTTCCAACCTAGTAGAAAATGCTCAGCCCATTAGTTTCACTGGAGCTCCGATTTATGACAGTAACGTGTGACCTTCCTTAATTTCGAGATTCATGAGATTACATATCGTAACAAACCCATACATTTTTCATATACATATATAAATACTGTCTGTCTACCTGATAATGTTATTTGTTGTACATAAGGATGTATAGGGGGTACGTACTGAATAAGTCATTTACGTCTTGTGCTCAGATTTATGCCAGCAAATACTAGTCAAAGCAGCGATTAAAATAATGGAAAAATAAAAAACACATTTTTGGCGAAAATTAGAAAAATAAAAAATGGTATTTTTAGTTATTGTTTGTTGCGATTCTGTTTTTAAAGCAACTATATTAGGCAATTAGTCTTAAACGATTTATTTTTTAAAGTCATTGCAGTATTTTCCAGTGAACGAAGTAAATAGACCTGGACCAACCAGAATCCGTACTAATTATGTTTCGAGATAAACATTGTTTGAAGAGATTTATTGTAAACATACTATTGTGTCTTTACAGGTACTAGAAAATAGAACTAGCAGCGCACTAAATCTAAAACAATGTATTGAACTAATGGTAAGAAGGAGATACTAAATGACTTATTTTGTATAAGAAAACTAGTAGCAGGAACATGAATGGCTAATGGTTAGTATTACTCTATTGGTATATTCCAACAAATATTAATGTCTCTTTATTCTTCCCCTTTAAAAGTGATATGTGCAGGAAATAGGTAGCTTCCACCTTTATTTCATAATATTTATTATACTTTAAGACTGTATAGTTTTATTATAATTGTGTAGTATTTGCAATTATATTTTTAATTGTATTGTAATTTTATTCTAAGGTGTTATTTATAGACATTTGTTATTGATAATAATGGTCTCATTTTAGCATTGGTTTGCTCAATGATTTGAAACTTAATAAATTTGAAAGTGATAGTAACCAATATATAGGACATGTAGCGATATATGGAATTATTGCAATTGTATGTACTCTGTGTGAAACGTAGGTCAATTGATTGTAGATAGTTTGTGACACTATGGCTCTAAATGACTAATTCCGGTGTATAATTCGTCGATCTTTTCCCTGTAAGCTTCTCCCATGTGAAACTTCCAAATTGTCAAACTTCCCATCTTAATTTGAACTTTCCAAATATTGGCACAAATTTATCTATATTGCGATGTTATAAAGACAAATTCATGCTTCTTTGTATGTACATAGAGTTTACTAAGGAACGCTGTTCATTCTTCATCTGGGTATCTAGCAGCATGCCCTCTATGTGGTTTTGAATTGCAATAACAGACTTCCATGTACTAGTCTAGTAGACCTAATATCCATTCCATTTTATTTTAATGTGTTAGCACGTATTTTATCATCCCGTCATTTCTCTTAGATCCAAGCAACGATGATGTATAGACATTTGTTGCTTTGCAACGTAAAAGCAGTTATCTACACTGTTATTGGTTATTCATATGAGTTAATTCTAGTGGACATTATGATATGAGATTGCTAATTATGATTTCAATTGTGTACGGGCACGGCTGTTGTTATTATAGTATAATTACTGTGTATTGACGTAATAATAAACTCTTATACAAAGTGTTTTGTTTGATTTACTACTTACGGCAAAGGCTCTAAGATACACTACAGACTACATTATCTGTTCAGTCTCACGACGTACAGATTTTTTAATAATTGTTTTTATGTGAAAGTTTTTGTTTTCTTCAGTAGTTGATAAGCATAATATTTCAGTACTGCATTTCAACCTAGGATTGAAGAATGCAAACTCAGCTGTGTTTGGTTTCGCTGTGGTAATCACAGTGCTACTTGTGCAATACAGAAACTGAATAAACCAGTGTTCAGACCAGACCCTCAGAAGCCTCAAGGTGCAGTTCTGTGCAAAGGCCTTCTAGCTGGGTCTTCAAGTCAGCCTAGTAGTAGAAAAAGTACCATTTCAGGAATCCACAATATCCAACATAAGTCAGGGGTCCACCTAGTCTCATCTGGCCATCATGGAAGAAATGAACAAGTTCATCGCATCTCAAGAGGAACTTAGGCAGAAAATTATCCAGGCATACAACATCAAAAAGGATTCTCCATCAAAAGAAATCGAAAGGGGATGCTGAGAGAATTAAGAAGCAGCATGGCGAAGAATCATGAGGTTGGCGAGCTGAACATCCCAACTCACAGTTACCTCATCAAGAAGTACACTCAAAACTGGTAAGAAGACAGCAATTTCGCATGGAGAATCTTCAGGTTGCCAAAATCAAGGCCGGAAAAGTAATCAAGAAGGGAGACGAACAAGCATTCATCACAGAGCTGAAAGAAGAGATTATCAACAGTGAAAATCATCCAGGCGTACAACATCAAAAAGGATTCTCCATCAAAAGAAATCGGAAGGGGATGCTGAGAGAATTAAGAAGCAGCATGGCAAAGACTCATGAGGTTGGCGAGCTGAACATTCCAACTCACAGTTACCTCATCAAGAAGTACACTCAAAACTGGTAAGAAGACAGCAATTTCGCATGGAGAATTTTCAGGTTGCCAAAATCAAGGCCGGAAAAGTAATCAAGAAGGGAGACGAACAAGCATTCATCACAGAGCTGAAAGAAGAGATTATCAACAGTGAAAATCATCCAGGCGTACATCAAAAAGGATTCTCCATCAAAAAAAATCGGAAGGGGATGCTGAGAGAATTAAGAAGCAGCATGGCAAAGAATCATGAGGTTGCCGAGCTGAACATCCCAACTCACAGTTACCTCATCAAGAAGTACACTCAAAACTGGTAAGAAGACAGCAATTTCGCATGGAGAATCTTCAGGTTGCCAAAATCAAGGCCGGAAAAGTAATCAAGAAGGGAGACGAACAAGCATTCATCACAGAGCTGAAAGAAGAGATTATCAACAGTGAAAATCATCCAGGCGTACAACATCAAAAAGGATTCTCCATCAAAAGAAATCGGAAGGGGATGCTGAGAGAATTAAGAAGCAGCATGGCAAAGACTCATGAGGTTGGCGAGCTGAACATTCCAACTCACAGTTACCTCATCAAGAAGTACACTCAAAACTGGTAAGAAGACAGCAATTTCGCATGGAGAATTTTCAGGTTGCCAAAATCAAGGCCGGAAAAGTAATCAAGAAGGGAGACGAACAAGCATTCATCACAGAGCTGAAAGAAGAGATTATCAACAGTGAAAATCATCCAGGCGTACAACATCAAAAAGGATTCTCCATCAAAAAAAATCGGAAGGGGATGCTGAGAGAATTAAGAAGCAGCATGGCAAAGAATCATGAGGTTGCCGAGCTGAACATCCCAACTCACAGTTACCTCATCAAGAAGTACACTCAAAACTGGTAAGAAGACAGCAATTTCGCATGGAGAATCTTCAGGTTGCCAAAATCAAGGCCGGAAAAGTAATCAAGAAGGGAGACGAACAAGCATTCATCACAGAGCTGAAAGAAGAGATTGTCAACAGTGAAAATCAAGTCACCCAAACCTACGTTAAAAATACAAAGCTGCAAGAAGAATATGAAGAGTTAATGTACCTGTTCTATAAATAACGACCACACAAGGAATATTCTACAAATCTCCCTCAGATGAAGTTGCCCACTTTTGATGGAAGTTTATGAGGATTGGATCACCTTCAAAGATCTATACATGAAGATGGTCCATGATAACAACCATCAGTTACACGACTTAACAAAGATGCATTATTTAGAAACACTTCAAAAGGGAGCCAGGTTACTCCTTTTTTTTCCCTAACATGCGAAATATGGACGGTAATTTAAATCTACAAATGTTCCTAGCAATATTTTACAAATACCAAAAAATTTATTCATTGATTCTATAGCATGATCAAAAATTATTTACATCTAGCATCGCTATGGTAGGTATATTTCCTAATTTATGAATGCAACT
>OW679198.1:123338986-123659275 GCA_940337035.1 Agriotes lineatus | reverse complement strand
GAAGCAATTTTCGGCGCATCCATGGCGATTTCAACAAGGGTTGTTGCCGTTTACGTCCAGCTTATGTTTCGAGGTTAGATAGTGCTATTCCGGAATTATTTGGCAACTTATCTTGAATACCTGGTTTTTCCATTTAAACATTTTAAACCCGTAATGATTTGGAATCTAAATTCATATATTTTGCCATTATTTACATGTAACGTTTAATTTTATACATGCTCTTGTATGTTCATATTTAAACTTCTACGCAAATATTTAATTATGCTCAGTTTTTAAAGTTGCCATTATGTGTATTTCGATCCTCTGTAAAAAGTACAGTCACGCTTTTTTATCTTCAATAGCCTAACAGAAGGTATTATTAAATGATTGAGGTATGCATATTCCATGAATAATTTGAATTTAGAGTTATTAAAATAACCCGAAAGGGGTTCTTAATTTTATGCGTGTCGCAACCTTCAGTTCACGTACACAATTTTGTTATTACATTTTTTTTGCATTTTAATTATTCTGATAATTTACTACTGACATTTCAAGACTTTTGATAATTAATTAAACACTAGTCACTTGCAGTTTGTTTTCTCTTATTATTGGAAATCTTTTGATTTCTGGCGCCCATTTCCATTTCCATTTTCTTTCCTTTTTTTTGAAGACATTCCAGGGTACATAGCTGATGATTTGAACCTACGATCTAAGGCCGCCGATATTTGAGTTAGCTAGGGCCATTGCGGTGATTAAAGAGTTTTTAGAGCTGCCGTGGTGTATAAACGGTAGGGGGGTTGATCTGCGATTTTTTTACTACCATCAATTATTTTAATTAGTCAATCGCAGGTCGGCTTCTTTATTGTTCCATTTTGTAATACTTTATGTATTATTAATTTAAATTATGGGTTCACGTGTAATATAATGAACTGGTGTTATTTGTGTAATCTTAATAATTTTCATATAAATGATTTATTTGGGGTTGCATTTAATTGCGTTTAGTATGTACATGGTGTTGGAACGCTTATGTCTTTGGAGTGTATAATACTGTCTCAGCGATCTTTATTTGCATTTGTACTACATTAAAACTCACCACTAGTTGTTGTGTGTTTATGTGTGCTTTATTAAGTTTTTCAAGTTTTTCTTGATGCATGTGTTTGTATTTTCTGATATATAGTTCTAATTATTGTATGAGTTGTACGGGAAATTTTTATTAATTACTTTAGTTTACTTTTGCCTCGGGTATGCTTAGATGCCCATGGGTTTGTTACCACTCAAACGTATAAGTACAAGAATAAACAGTTTAGAAATAGATCGTATAATGTTTCTAACTAAGTACAAAATAAATCTTAATTAGTAATATGTACATACAGGGTGTTTCATAATATATGCGCAGGACTTCAGGATGTGATACCTCGTCCAAAAAGTTGAAAAAAAGTTTTTATTAACGTACCCTTTAAAATGCACAATTTTCTACTTATAATAAGCTATGTTTTGTGTGAGAAAGAATTTTTTTAAGTCATAATTGGTGGAGATTTTGAAAGGGTAGTGGGTGTTTTTCTCCCTAACTTCTACGCCACTGGAAAAAGTACGGTTTTGAGACTCTCATTTGATCCTCCAATGTTTTCTACACGAAAAAGGTACTCTTGGTCATAAGCTCTAAAGTTGACCGTTTTCGAGAAAAATCAACTTTTATGTTGAAAAACATGGTAAATTTTTTGTAATAATTTTTTTTTACTAATTAAACAAAATTTATTTAAACGTTAGAACAAGTAACAAAACCAAACGTTAACTTCATAATTGCAAAATTTAAAAAAATAACAAATCATACACAGTTAAATTAAATGTTGGAAGTGTCCACCGTTAGCTTCAATGCACGCAGCAATTCTTCGACGCATTAACTGTCTAACACGCAGGAAAATTCCCGGAGTGTTCCGAATTATGTAACAAGATGCAACAATGCGTTCTCTTAATTGGTCAACATTTTCAACCGGAGTAGCGTAGACTAGAGTTTTGAGATGGCCCCAAAAGGTGCGGACCTCCTCGACCGATCCAACGGTCTTGGTATTCGTCGTCCAAGTATTGGCGAGCAACCAAACTAAAGTGGGCCGGAGCTCCATCATGCATAAAGTACGTTTTGTTTTACTTGAAGCGGTACATCTTCCAGAAGTTCCGGCAGTACATCTTCTAGAAATTGTCGATAATCTGCACCGTTTAATCTGTTCGGTAAAAAATGTGGGCCTATCAAATGATCACCGACGATGCCAGCCCAAATATTCACGGAAAATTGTTGCTGATGATGGCCTTCTGCAATTTCATGTGGATTTTCTTCCGACCATATGTGGTTATTGTAGAAATTTAAAATACCATCTCTCGAGAAAGATGCTTCATCGGTAAACAGAACTTCGGCTTCAAACTGAGGATTTTGAGCTATTTTGTCTTGCATCCATCTACAAAAAGCCAATCTTGGCAATAAGGCTTGTACTCTTTGGATATGGTAGGGATACAAAAGTTGTATTTTCAAAATTCTCCAAACCGTCGGGTGAGGTATGTTTAAGTTGTGAGCAATTTTTCTGGTACTGGTGGTCGGATTTTCTTCAATTCCGTTGAGGACAGCCTCTTCTACTTGGGGATTTGCAACTTCCATATGCCGCCCATTATCAGCAGTATTCTTTTTAAAACTTCCATTTTCCCATAGTCGCTGGTGAATGCGTTGAAACAAGTTATGGTGTGGTACTTGGCGATCAGGATGTCTTTCTTGATACAACCGCCTTGCTTCTGCCGAATTACCGCTCGCCATTCCGTAAAGGTACTGCATTTCGCACATTTCAGCGTTTGTGTAATTCATTTTTAATTTTGTAATACAAATTTACTTTTTGCAGGTACAAACTAATTGTTATTTTGACAGGAAGTAGCTTTCGTTTTAAAATTTAAAGCCTACTTGATAAAAAAAATATACATTTTTTTACACAAACGCTGAAATGTGCGAAATGCGTTACCTTTACGGTTTGGAGAATTTTGCAAAGACAACTTTTGTATTATTTCTGGTCGAAGTGCGCTCACTTTCTTTCCCGAGTAAGCTCGCTGACAGGCAGTTGAGTTGCTCGATTATTGATTTTTCACGGAGCGCTTTCGCAAAATTTGAAATTAACTAAGCAGGCCAAGACCGCTCTTGTTTAAACAAATGAAAACAGTTACGGACTCCAGTTGAAAATGTTGACCAATTAAGAGAACGCATTGTGCATCTTGCGACATAATTCGGAATACTCCGAGAATTTTCCTACGTGTTAGACAGTCAATGCATCGAAGAATTGCTGCGTGCATTGAAGCTAACGGAGGACAATTCCAACATTTAATTTAACTGTGTATGATTTGCTATTTTTTTTTAATTTTGCAATTATAAAGTTAACGCTTGGTTTTGTTACTTGTTCTAACGTTTAAATAAATTTTGTTTAATTAGTAAAAAAAAATTATTTAAAAAAATTGACCATGTTTTTCAACATAAAAGTTGATTTTCCTCGAAAACGGTCAACTTTAGAGATTATGACCAAGAGTACCTTTTTTGTCTAGAAAACATTGGCGGTTCAAATGGACGTTTCAAAACCGTACTTTTTCCAGTGGAGTAGAAGTTGGGGAAAAAAACACTCACTACCCCTTCAAAATCTTCACCAATTATGACTTAAAAAAATTTTTTTCGCGCACAAAACATAGCTTATTATGGGTAGAAAATGCTTACAAAAGCTGTTTTCTGTACGATAAACGGTTCCGGAGATATTCGCAAAAACGAATTTTTTTTTTCAATTTCAACACCCTGTATCTCGAAAATTGTGCATTTTAGATGGTAAGTTAATAGAAACTTTTTTTCAAATTTTTGGACAAGCTATCACATCCTGAAGTCCTGCGCATATATTATGAAACACCCTGTATAATTATAACATAAAATTTCCTCCCTTAAACGAGCTGGATAATGCTACTTGGCGCTCGGCAACTCACTATACACGTTGGTTCTGTCCGGATGCTCTCCTGGATCCTCTACAAGAAAGTTTGGATGAGGTAGAGCTCCGGTGTACTTAAACTATAAACGATCGGTCTGAAGCAAGCTCTCTTAATGTCGACCGAAAATAGCGATTGTGTACGAATTTTGCGTGGGGGGCCAATTCAATAGAAAAATCAGTTTTACGGTGCTGGTGATGTGAGTAATCAGGGTGTTGAATAAGGCAGGCCGCGGGACTTTCTTGGTATACAAGTTTGGATTCCCAGGAATAACTTAAACAGTGCCTGTTCTTCTAAAGTAGAGTCCGCCTTTAAGACTTCATTTTGCGGGAGTCGCTGGAAAATTGCTGGCGTTCTACAGTGCGACTTGTCTTTGGTGAACTACCAAGGTGGCATCGTTAGACTAACAATGCTGTTGCTACAGGTACACTACTATTTTAATGGGCTTTTAGGTTACAACAACCTCTCGGTGAAGCCGGTTATTTGTGGTCAACGTAACGTAGTGGACGCCGAGTGTGAGGTTTAGGTTAAAGAAGGATTCCACGAGACGGGTTCCCGTCACAAGGCAGAACTCTATCAGGTCCGAGTTAGGAAAGGAATTTCTACGAAATGGGTTTCCGTTACAAGGCAAAACTGCGTCAGGTTCAGGTTAGGAGGGATACTCTACGAGACCGGTGCCCGTCGCAAAGCAGAGCTAGATCAAGAAAGTATTAGGAAAAGTGGCCACGTCAGAGGGGGACCTACAGCCGGAGGTCAGGATCGGGATCTCAGGTCTCAAGTCGCAAGTCTCAAATCTCATGTGATTGAAATGGATGCGGAAGTTGCTTTTATACTTTTCGGTCCGCGTTATCGGTGCAGTCGTTCCAGTTACAATTGAGTGCGAGTAGCGCTGTGCTTGCTTGTAGAAGACTTTGCGCACCGCTGGTGGACTTCTTATCTTCTATTCGAGTGCTAGGGCGATGTAAACGCAGATTGTGACAGAATAAGCGACGTACACATTTCTGGTGTAATGTTGATGATAAATTAGATCAATTTGCTACTGGAGCTAATGTTACATAGTCAGTTTCTTCGGCAATGTCCCGGTATAAAAAAAACACTAAACATCATAAAACATTGGCTACAAAACGATAATACTTTACATTCACGAATAACATTAAATATTCACACCATTATGGAACTTTTAACACTGTATTAAAACAACATACTTTCAACTAAACAATGAATTTGCAAACTAGGTTTCGGCATGGTAATAGATTCTTCGTTATCCTCCCTTGTCAGTAGTTTAGTGGAGATATGTCGATCATGCCTTTGCAATTTGACCCCATGATATGGGTTAGTTGAACAAATTTCTTGAAAACATTAACAGTAAAGAAACCTTCAGCAATTTCACATGAGATATATAGCAAGACAATCAGTTACCATTTCTTGATACACTAAGAGGAGGAGTGTCAAATCTGCTTTGGCGAATGCTTTCATTAAACTGAAAAGTGATAGAGTGTAAGGTAGATTACTTTGAAAAAATATTAGAGATACTATCTTGAAACATGATTAAAATAAAGATATTATGATATATAATGGTGCAAAATGTGCATATATATGCAAATTTACTATCTAGTCAAATTTAACAATTTAGGTATAATATGAAAGACAAAAAATAATATATTACAGGCGATTCGTAAATGTTAATAAATATATGGACATTAGCATTTTCCTAGAAATTGCAGTAAAGGGTCTCAGTTATTATGTGGTAAATAATGAGTTAGACAATATTGGAATTTTTAGAATGGTCAGTAGTTTTAATTTTGCATCTGTGACTCGATATGCAACTAAAATACTTAATTAAATGCAGTAAATGTTTAAGAAAATAGGCCATTTAGTGAGATTTTTAGATTTTTGCGAGATTTTGGTACGAATAAAACTTGCAATATATTGCAACACTATCGTATAACCCGTCATTAGTATTGTGTCCAACCACGAACATCTGCGTGACAAGCTAAACTTCCTCGTTGATTGCAGGACCAAGTTTCTCCTAAATGGTAAGATGAAAAACAAACTGCTGCCGAATGTTATTACCAGCACAATAAGGAAGTGCAACGGCCGATATACATTCCTCACAATAGGTCCACATTGTTTTTTGCAGCCGCAAGACGGAACAGGACTTACATAATTAAATTACGACTGACTTTTATAGAGAATTAATTGCTTAAGAAAGGAAACTGGCATGCCCTACAAATTGGCTGACTCTAAATTTTGAAATATTAGCTCGCTAATTCAATAAATTCGCTAACGATTGCCGTTTCAAGTCGGAGAAAACTAATCTAAACAAATATGCGTAGTAGAGTGAGGGCGTTGGAATTGGATCGAACCGTTAATTAGTTCTTCGCGAAACACATAAGTGTAATTTCCAAATCGACCAGGGCATTTTTTTGGGTTAAAGTGAAATTTATTATTGTTGCGTAATTAATTGATTGTAAAAAAACTAGAATTTATTCGATCCCAAAATTACGAACGCCCATTTTATAATTAAATTTCGTAAATCGATGTCAGTTCTAAGAGAACTACAAGCTTAGTTTAATTTATCTTCTAGGTGTTAATGCTAGCTTCTATTACGGTGGTATTTTGCAAACGGAAGTATTGAATTAGCACAAGTTAGTATGCTAATTAAGAGAACAATAACTCAATTTCATGTGAGCTTAGTTAACTTTTTGTTGGAACAAACAGATATAGGGTTCCTATTTATAGCATTGATGCAAAATATAGATGCCATAAATATAAACATACACTATAACTCTACGTTAGTATCACGTTAAATTTCCTGGAAATAGTAGCCCAGTGTCAGAAATTTTCAAACTGTTGTCTCATTACTCAGTGAAATAAGAGCAATGTTTTTGTTTACTCGTCGAATATTAAGACAGAGTAGCAGTAGAGATACAGGACAATCCGGGAAATTGCCAATCGCCACCTGTCGATCTAAACCCTGGAAGTGGAGTAGAATGGCTTTCAAGAGATATGGACTTGGCTGCTTTGGAACTTATTTAAATGCTTCAAAACATTTAATGCTTTTCTTGAAAATATTTCTGTCAGTTTCCAGCTTTACTCGAACTAAATAATATGTTAAATTGAGAGGTACTAAATTATACAAGAGTTTTAGAACAAACTCAGTGTAGATGCACGTCTGCGTAGTAAAATTACCTATCTATTGGGCAAAAGCAAAGAAACTGCTACGTTTACTTTTACGTACAATAGGACATTCCCAACTTGCAATTTTTTCTGATTTTTAAGAGCCTTGTATCTGAGTGGAGTGCACACCGAATAAAATGCAAAACAGTCAAAAGTATTTTCCTGAAATCGTCAAGAAAGCGGGCCATGTCAACACTTAGTTTGATCTTGAAAGTGTCACTTTGCAAGACTAGTCACTTTTGAGAATTTTGCAATACTACTCATTTTTACTTTACATCACCTAGGTAACCGGTCATCTTCACCATGCGCCTTGATTCTATTTTTAAATTTTTCAAGATGTCGGAGAGAAAATAAAGTCCTCCAGCTTCCT
Source organism: Agriotes lineatus (assembly GCA_940337035.1). Lineage (NCBI taxonomy): Eukaryota > Metazoa > Arthropoda > Insecta > Coleoptera > Elateridae > Agriotes > Agriotes lineatus. The sequence goes on along the minus strand of OW679198.1, from coordinate 123,651,753 downwards.
TCAAGACTCTTTTTATTTGCAGAAAGGCCTAGCACATACAATATTAAATAGTTTTGGCAGCGTTGTTCTTTGTTAGAACGTTGTCACTATAAATAAGGTGAATGATTTGCTGGCGCGAGGTTTTAAGCAAGCGCCGTTGAAACATGAATAGCGAGCGGTGCGCTTGGCGCCCTCTCTAGGCAACGGCTGGAACCGTGTAGCGGTGTAGATCCGTGCTACTGAAGCATTCGCGCACTAGGTGTTACAAGGAGATTTCAGAAAAAATGTAATACATTACACAGCATGAAAGTGTCTATACTTGACTCGGAAGCTTTGAAGAAATACTCGGACGCTTCGCGTCCTCGTATTCTTCAACAAGTCTTCTCATCTGCAAAGTATCACTTTCATGCCTTGCAATGTAATATACTATTACCGGATGTGACCATCTTCCAATAGTTGCGAATTTAACCGATAAATAGATTATGCAGGCATTACATACATGTATCAACTTTAGCTGTCAAGTGTAGGGAATTATTCCAATAAGCAAATTCCGTTCAAGCTAATGGTAAAATTTCGCCAGTGCGGGAGGAAGTGAAAGGGGCCAAAGCGCCGTATGGACAAGGAAAGTAACGTTGTAGCTCCTTGGAATGATAATAAGAGTCTCCTTAAATAGAATAAACTACTGTATTTCGAAAGGACGCGCATTAAAAAATTATATTTTAAGAGATCACATTTCGATAATGACCTACCAGTCCCTTTTTATTATTTTGACAAAATGCAAAATGGGAGTTTAAATAAAATTTCGGAAACTTAGAAACCGGCAACAGAATGGTCTACCAAGAACATTAAACCACAAACTCTTTCAAATGGGAAAAATGGGTTGCCCTTTGCGTGCCCAGAACAGCGTCTTTGCACAGGGTTTTAAAAATATTTGATTGTCATGAAATGGCAAAAGGATGATCGTCGAAGAGGATCCATTCTTTAAAATATGTACATTTTTTGTAGGCCTATAAGCACATAAAACAAGAAGCATTGTATCAATTTGTGTTTTTTGATGAGACGCGGATATTCTAAAATGGCACTATAGATTCGTTTTAGGCAAGATATTGATTTGAAAACCTTTACAATTCTGCTAACATATCGGCAACACCGCACAGATATGACGTCATGAAAGTTTATGACGTGCAACGGAAGTTTTCTTAGAAGAACTATAAGTAACACCAATAGTAGTTAGTTATGTCGATTATTGTTGGGGTCGTATCGTATAATCGACAACTCAAACCATTTTTTTCAAATTTGTTTATCATAAAATTGAATTGCGCACGATTTAATTTCCATAACGACAGTAAATATGCTTTTGGTATTCATAACGACAGTAAACATATTTTTGATACCAGTACCAGTCAAACCTTTGTGAATTTCTTAATGCACGTTTAATGTGAGATTTCTCAGTTTCTTTTCGCAAATATTGAAATGGATGCTCTGGTTTGGGGGATAAGACCCAAGAGCAAATGGACCGGTAAATTGAAGCCATCACATCAGTAAAACCCAAGTAGTTGCAGATTTATGTATGGAGACAGTTTACTAGATTTTGTGAAAAAAGAGATACAGCTTCAACGACAAAATGACACCTGAAGCGGTAAATAACATTTTGAAAAATTGAGAGGTAAACATAAAAAGGAAATTAAGCATTTGTGGATTACTACTGCTAAATTAATGCAAGATGTAATGCGGCTTTTCCCGTGGCCTATACTCTACTTTACTGTGAATCTATATTGCTCTTTATTTGTTAGTTAACTCAGTCGCAGAAGTACAAGACCCGCTCGTAACTCAGTGCAGCTAAGGACGATTTCAAGGTTGCACTTGACTGCCTGCTCGTGATCACCTATAATGCAACCCTGTCCAAACCAAACAGTTTACATAAAAATATATATACTCTCTAAAGGAAACAAAGACATGGAAATACATAAAAATAATACACAATGGTGGCATATAACTGTTATATGCGCCATTAATAGTACCACAGAATAGTTCGCTAGCTGAATGTTTAATCTACAGGCAATGTTTAAATTCTGCGCTCGAATTCACTGAATACGGTCCTGACCCCAGTAGCTTGAAATTAGTTGAAGCTATGTGTCAACAAGATGATGCAAGCGATTTGTCCTGGCGCGCTGGATCAGCACGTTCTTTGAGGCTATTGTGTTGTTTTTCTGCAATTCTGTCGTGAATTGTTATTATAGTTCGGCTCCCACGTTCCGGGCATTCAAGTGTGTGTTTTATATTTAATAATTAAACTTGCCTTTACCTTGTTGAAAGATAACGAGAAGTACAGCTTCGAGCATTTGGTAGTTGCTCCCACAGGCTTATGGCGTTATCAAAGTCGCGTGGCTTCCTTGAAGATCGAATGGCAGCAGGGACAGCAGCTTCTGGCTATGAACTGCTGTATCTCGGAGAGGCTTCCCCAAGCAGGGATTTATAATACTTCACGTGGTGTTTGTTTTGCTTTGGGCGACACGCACACGTCTCTGATCGGCAAGCAATTGCTCCTCGCTGCATACAACGCACCAACTTGCACCAAAACCATTACGTCACTTCGTCGCATGCAGTTCTAATAGTAGCACCCGGGATCGGTATTCCGCTGGCCTGCACTTCACTATTCGAGCGCGTAGAATATTCGTTGCAGGTTTGAAATACACAATACGTTTTTATCTAATTACTACAATGTAAGAATTACAGTTTAGTTTTATTCCTAGCAGAATAATGGTTAAATACCAACGTGATTACTAAATGCCAAGGTGGCACGAACTAGACCGTTACAAAGACAAGCATCCTTTTGCTGATGTGATCATTCAGTCAGCAGGGGCTGCTAGAAACGCAAAAAGAAAGAATTACAAATAATACCGGAAAAAGGGTAGAATAGCGTGGCCCCTCTCATTGAAATGAAATATGACAAAACGGTCTGCAGTTTTGACGACAACACCCAAGAGGGACCCCAGAAAAAGTTGTCAGGTCATTTTGTATTTTAATTAGCCACCTAGGCTTTAGGGCAGCGTGCCCGTATGTTAAACCCTTTTAGTTACTTATTTGGCTTCATCGCCTAATTCCATAATAATGATTTTGCACATATTTGGCCTCAAGCGCAGTATTTCTCGTCATCTGGGGCACCCCTTTGTTGGTACTTTGACAGCCGGGTGTTAGCGCTCGTAAGATTTCCGAACCTTCTAGAAATAACGCTGTTGGTGCGACTGCGAGGCCTCGCGCTCTCTTTGCACCGGAACTTATTTGTTTTATTGGGCGCATCGCCATTGGCTGTCGAGAGTCACGTGGTAACGCCGTTTTGGCTCACGCCACTGCGGGCGTCCTAACGCTTCTTGCTTGGGCATTCAGCCGAGAGCCGTCGATCTAAGAGGTCGGATAGTGTGTGCGTTCGTGCGGCGCTTCCGCCCTTGGCGGGGGCGTCAGCCTTTTCCGTCTCGTGCTGTTTCAGCAAGTGTTGGATAAACTGTCTCGCCTTAAGCGAGAGTCGGGTGTTGAACTCAGGCCATTGAACAAGGGAGGTGTGTGTCGTTTAGCGGCGATCTTATTACGCCAAAGCGTAGGTGTGATGGAATTCCATGCCCGGTTCTACGTCGTCACGTAAGGGAGTGTTCCCTTTAGCTCGTTGTGCGAGGATTCCGTTGAGGTAGGACATCACTTGGGCTAGTTTTGCCGTCGTAGCGGCGTTTGTTGAAGCGCCAGCCTTTGTCGCCATTTTGGGCGCATCCAGACCATTCACACGTCGGCCGTTTTAGCAGCGAATTAATTGCCACAGGCAACCTGTTTCCCGCCAGCTGGACCGCATGCCGATCTCTTGGGCCGTCACCAATAAAACTAAGGTATTTGTAACCATTGAATCATACTAACTTCTTGTGCGCGAGCTTTGCGCTTAACCATCTGAATAATTGCTGAACTCTTGGCATACGTGCTGTAAGGCGGCATCGCCAGTTTGGTCGCAGTAAAATTGCATGTGCGCGAACTTGATGTGAAATCATGTGCACCGTTAAAAATGTACCCTTCGCATCTTAAATTGTTGTCGCGAAGTGGCGTCGCTCGTTTTTTTTTTATCTAATCGCTTCCCTCACTTGGGCTTTGCTGTGTTTGCCCAAATTATCATATGAGCCAGATCACTTCTTATTAGGGCGGTACCATATTCGCCAAATTTTGTGCGAGACCTTTAGTATGTTAGCAACGGCGTCGTGTTCGGCTCGTTGAGTGTTACACGAAGTTATCGATCGCTTGGGCGGCGTAGCACCAGCTGTGTCATATTCTAAATTCGCCTGCGGGCGTTAGGCTATGTAAGCCCCCTTTTCGGCCAAATATATCTCAGTAACGCGGCCCCTTTTTGCCTTGCGAATTGGGTTTCTAACTAATTCGCCGCATCTCTTTGCGGCGCCGGATTCTGCCGACAGCTACGCTGTTCGCGTCGCCTTTGCTGTTGCGTAACTCGATTTTTATGAACAAACGTTCCCTTTGTGGGACTGATATGTCAAACTGCTCTTGATTTTGTACAGTTATGGGTGTTGTTTAGTAACAGTAGTGCGCCCATCAGCTGATGCTTATTTATAAGAATTAACGCAATGTTTGCGGCACGCTTTGCTGCCCCAATGTAAGAATGGAATAATAGACGCTTATCTAATTAAGAGACGCTTTATTCTTGGTCGATTTGTGCATGTTCTGTTTCAGTGTGCGCCCATCATTGAGAAGATAAATGTACGGTGGGGCCAGTGAGATAAGAGCGTGCAGGTAAGCTTGGTGGTGACATTGCCGTGGCTGAAAGAGCCCCACTTCATGATCTAAGTATTCTTGCCATCACGAAGTCGTTGTGTGAGTTTATAATTCACGAGTACTCCTATCGACGGAGTGTCTTGAATACTTCGCCCCCGTCTAACCGCCCAGGCCCGGTTATTCGGGTAAAGACAGGCTTGGTGGCGCCCTCTTTATTTTACCGTTATTTACCGACCCTCTGGCCGTTACCCTTAGATAATCTCGTTAAGAACCCGCCCAACTCCACTGAAAGTCTAGCCGGCCTATCTTGTTGCGGCTGGGTAGCGGCCTAAGAGAACTTTCGTCCCGATTTCGTCCATTACGGCACGCGCCGGCCGTTTCGTCTATGTATGAGCCGGTGCGGTGTCGTAAAGTCAGTTCAAGATCGTAACAAAGTTTTTTACAAATGATTTTAATGAACTGGCATGGTGAGGTGGAGAGCTCAAATAATATCAATACAGAGCGAATGTTTCTAACACTCAACCCCAACTGCAAGACATATTGATGGTATAAGAATTCTCCAGCTGGGATAAATGAGGTCGGGAAGTGTATCAAGTCCACGGTGGAGGCGGTGGGATTAGACGTTGAAAAAAACATCTGCAATCATTTAGATGTTCTGCAGTTTCTCGGCTGGCAAAAGCGGGAATTGGGGAGTAGCAATTCATGAAGATTACCGGACACAGCAACTCAAATTCTATTAACTCGTATCTTGAATTGGATGTAGATTATCATGAGACAATTGTAAGAAAAATGAGGCAAAAGCACTTCACTGGCTGACGCAGTTCGAAATATTACTGAAGCTACAGGCACTTTTCTGCAACAATGCAGCGACGTCAGTTTCAATAATTGTACCTTTTCTTTTAATAAATGTAAGTGTTGTTAGTATATGTTGCAATTTACTTTAAAAAAAATATTGAAACGAGTAGTAAAAATTGTCGATTATTTTCACTAGTGAATATTGTCGAATAGTTCATTTTTATTGGCGCAAAGACGTCAAATCTTGTATTTTTGTTAGTCAGTTATGGACAGATGGCAAGTGAGTTGAATAATCAGTTAAATCCCCGAAAGTGGGAGTTAAAATTTTCGCTATGAGGACACTTAATAATCTATAAAAACAGTAAATAATCCCCAAGAAGTGGAATGGAACTCACCTGATCCGACAGTCAAATATATAGGTGTTTAAATGGACCGTAAACGAAGGTGGAAAATTTACATTAATAGAAAACCAAATAAGGTTATGTTCGCCCAACTAAACTATAGTAGGTGGATTTTTAAAATGTTACAAAGCAATATCTGGAAAACGGTTTCAAATATTTTCATTAAATTTTGGTGAGGTAATATGGAAATGGGGGACATATTTAAACGTAGGTTTTATAATTACTCCCTTCTTCTATGTTGAGGGGTAGGGGGCAACTTTGGAATGATGTACTCCTGTTTATAAAACTCAAATCTTCGTAAAAAAACTAGGTATGTGCACAAAACAATTTTAGATTTGCCGTTTCCGTTGCCCCAGTTATGATTAACTAAATTTTGATGGAACTTAAAAAATAAATAAATTTTACGAATAAATCAAATTCACTTATTTCAGAATTATTATTCGTTTCTATGGAAATGAGTTAGTTTTACTTAAGTCAGTTGAGACTTTTGACGTTTTAACGATTGTTATTCTTTTATATTTTATAACCTAAGGAATCATAATTCCGTAACCGAAATAGCAAATCAAAAATTTTTTTGTACACATGTGTAGTTTTTTACTTAGATTCCATTTTGATAAACAAACATACATCATCCTATTTAAAATTCCAAAATTACCCCCGCCCTCAAAATAGATGGAGGAGGTAAATGCCAAAAATATGTTTCTATATGTCCTCACATCTCTCTATTACTTCACCAAAATTTCATCAACGTATTTAATACCATTTTTGAGATATCGTCTTGTAACACTTTAAAAAAACTCACCTAGTATGTAATTGCGTGTATGTATTGTCGATAACCTTATCACCTTTGCGGTGTAGAGGCTGGTGCTTTATACGCTGGCACCTGGTGGTACAATGCTCAACTTGCCCCGGATTCAAGTTACAAAGTTGGAGCGGGCCTTTTGTGTTACGCATGTGTCTTGGTGATGTGTTGCCCTTGTTACTCTATCTCTTAAGTTCCACCGAGCCCAATTCCAATCGCCAAGGCTGTAGAAAAATTCGACCTCCCCGGAATTCGAACCGAGGACCTGCTTAATGCAAGCAAGCCCTTGCAGATTCCCAGCTGCGCTACGCGGCTTCAGTATGTGTAATTATAAATAGTAAATCAACGCGCAAGATAAAATGTGGGTGTTTAATACTTCAAGCGTTAATGTTAAGACAACACTAACATCTGGTGACGTAGTTTTGGGGGCTACATCAGAAACTAATCTAAAGCAAGTGAAACGTTTCCAAAATAAAGTGTTATGGATAATCACTAGTGCTCTATGGTTTGTAAGAAAAACACAAATTGAACTGAATATTCCGACATGAAAATATAAATACTGATTTAATGTAAATGGAACTGTTGATAAAATAGCCTATGATGTTATAGATATTAACGATACAAGTTTGATTATGAGCATCAACGAAACGAGTTTCATAGCAAGAACGAGGAGGTGAGCCGAGTTCTGTTGCAATCAAACGTTTTCGTTAAGTGCCATAAACAAACGTGTATTATTCAATTTTTATCTTTATCAATAAATTATGGTTCAAGGTATTCTTCGTTTTGTAAACAAGGGGGCGGTAATATCATCTATAACCGCACTGAATGCAGTAGTATCCATTACAGCAATTTGTGCTGTAATAAAGCTCTTAACGATACTGAAATTAATTTATAAAAACAGCAATGAAGGTAAAAATTTAAACGATTTAGGTCCATTTCCAGTAAGTCTGATTTTCAGGTAAATTAAACTACCCAAAAAAATATTAACGCTGCAAAACACCGAAAAGGCATGACGCATTTAATATACGATTTGTAGAGTAGGTCATTTATATGAGTGTTATAATTTGAGTTCCAAACCTTAGAGACAAATGGGAGTCATTAATTTAATCTGATCTTTCTTTAATCATGGATAATAATATGTTGTTAAATGATAAGGCCGCAACTGCCGTTCTTTTCTGTGAGCTGAGATAAATTAAACGCGATTAGCGGTATTACTAGGGAAACAATTTCGATGAGTAATTTGTAACATTGCGTACTGACGTTTGAGACACGCAGAGCTATAGTTATGCATTTTTTGTGCTAGTGTGTCTAGTTCTAGTGCTAATATTTCCTTGCATATGTTATTACTACAACTTTGTTCCATTTAAGAAATATGTTTTTGAAAGTATATTATAGTTATTATTGTTATTAATATATGGTATTATATTCTAAATGTTGCTACATCTTTTAAAATTTTAAAAATATAGACAGTAATTCGAAAATAAATCTCATATATTCTTCTTACAGATGCACCTTTTGGTTTCCAACAGTAGCGTTTTAGTATCCACAAGAAACTAGAAAAAAATAGTTGTGTAACATATACAAAAACTGGAGTAACGAAGTTTGTAGGTTTGTAAAAACATAATTAAAGTTGTACAATAAAATCGAGGTATTGCTGTAATAGCGATTCGAAATAGGCAGCAATTTCTTTAAGTTCTAAACGATGCACTCAATATTGTGGCAGTTTGTCAACAATTCAGCTCATCGGTAATATGAAGACTTGTTCATACATTATTAACAGGTAGAATGGATTGGCAGCTTTATATCACTGTCCAAAATGATTATTATTAAAGGCAATAAATGAGCCTGGCAAGTTTCAACTGCTGCAATTGTCTCTTCGGGGCGTTCATTATACCAGTTAACGAAGTTATAAATTGGCCAATTAAAGTTTGCGCCTGAAATACGGCGAAGACGGACGGTCACATGTGAAGCAAGCGACAAAGGTGCGAAAGCGAAGTCGCTTCTCGAGAGGAACCGGACATCGACTCACTGTTTCGGTTGAGCGAATAAGACACGAAAACGCATAAGCGATTTTAATGATGCCAGGTAGCAGAACATGTATTTTCTGTTTTGTTTTAAATTAAAATTTATTGTTTATGGTGCAAGACGTTTCTTCACGTTAGAACTGAAGCTTTGGTTTTATGACTTGCTTTTTAAATTGTCTACAAATAAATGTTTTACGGAAGGAATTATTTGCAAGTGATTTTGAACGTGCAATTGTCAGTGTATCCACATAGAGTTAATCCATCTAGCAGCACATTTTTTTAGATAAAGTTATGCTAACATTCTGTAAATACAACGAAAAAAGTTATAATTTAGTCAGAAAATTAAGTCAACAATCAAATGTTTTCTGAGTTTTTTGTATTGTTCAGGTGATAACGAGCACGTGGCAGATTTCAATTTATGCCTAAAACTAGAAAAAACTACATAAAATTTAATAACTTGTTTTTCTAATTAGTTTAAACATTACAAGTCTAGAGAAAAGAACACGTATTCATTTTATTGCAAAACTATAAGCAAACTTTAAAAAATATATATTGATATGGAAGTGCGTTATTGTTTTCGATAAAACTCTATGCAAATAAGTCTTTCAAAAATAGATACATATTGTATATCTCCTTTAGTATAGAAAATTGCAATCTATATTTCAACATACAAACATGACCAACGACGTTTTAATTCAACACAAAGGGTAGAAAATAAAAAAAATCAATTGAATAGTGCAGTTGTCAATTCTTTAAGTTAAAGAGGCAACTCAATTGGCTGTGTACAGAAGCAGAGCAATTACTTGCATAAAAATGTAATTCAATACAAATTACATTTATAGTCGATTTTATTTCTATTTCGATTACAATTACTATTTGCAATTCAATTAAAAATAAATATTGACAAACGGCGTCTGGCAGGTTGAAATAGTTATTTAGACCAAAGTGTGTGCAAAATAAGCAGGCTAACAAGAGTTATCTATAAGATTTTTTAAATTTTCATTAAATATTCAAATTCAAGCCTATTTTGTATAGAATTTTATTTCCCTTCATTTTAGTCAGGTGCATTGGTCAGTTCTGGTAACTAAGGAAACGTCTATGTAAAATCGTTCATTCCTAAATTAAACGCAAATTGTCACTTTTTTCACTGAGTGAAAAAAAAGTGGCACTTCACACACCGAAATTAATTTAAAAAAGCCTACTTTTCCGAATAAAATAAAAAAAAATCAATTTTTAAATTACTTTTCCTATCCTTATCTGCCCATCTGAAAAATGTTGTTACAGATTTTATCCTGAAGACGAACTCATATTCTTCTTCTAAACTGCATTCACCTCCTGAAAGGAATTTAACATTTTGATATGCGTTTACAACTGAAGCCAAAACTGCTGATCCAGCCGAAGGCTTGAACAAACCTACTATAATTATGTTAATTGTTAGCATGTTGATTTCTTTCAGATTTTTCTTTTTAGAGGAAATTATATTTAAGCAAAAAGAAAAGATCACCATACTATCGCTCTATCGAATACCAACTCTAGTAGTCACGAAACTACTCTTCGCCTTCTGAAATCTGAATTGTAACTCCAAGCTCATGCAATAGAATCACCAATGCACGAATCATATTGCATATTTTGGGAGTAGTTATCTTTGAAATCGCTATTACATTTGTACTCGTAATTGCATTTGTAATTGTCTTTAGCCTTGTAGTTGAATATATTTTATAATAGTATTTCATTATCTTTGATATAATTACAACTGCTTTTGTAATCACGTGAAAACGAGTACTAATTACAATTACATTTCAAAAATACACGTGATCACAGTTATTACAAATTACTGTTTAGAAAACGTAATCAACTACAAGTACTAATTACTCAAAATGTAATTAATTACAGTAATTGATTACATTTGTAGTAGATTACATTCCAGCTCTGTACTGAAGAGCACAATTTTTCTTTAACAAGGACTAATCATCTGCCAAAATAACAGATTTATACTATATTGGAGATAATTCTTTGAACATTCAAGTATTTTCTTTAAAATTTTACCTTATAATAGCAGATGTAGCTGCTAGGACACAAAGTTGAACAAAATATGAATACTGTGTACCTATTTCTTTAAAGACCTTTTGTAATAGAAAAAGGTTTGGTTGGGTTAAATTTCCCAAGCAGTACTATAATCATTTACTAATAATGGAGACATGTGCTCTTCTTGTTAGCAGTTTTTTACACGTTGCGTTTAGGTCTTACTTACATTTCTTGGGGATTCTCTATTTCCAACCACTGTAAAAGATCGTTCAATGCTTATCTTTTATTTACAAGGTGTTCATCTTGTAATTTTTCCATTTCGACTATTTGTTATTGTTGTAGCTACGTGGTCTACTCAGTTCCATTTCAGGGATGCTATTTTTCTTATTATGTCATCGATTTGTGTTGTTTTTCTGCTGCATAATACGCTATTTCTTACCACTCAGCTTAAGAGTACTTACAACTCAGACTAGCTCAAAACAACTAATCACCACGAGTAATCAAAGTTATGTCGACTATTTTTACGGTGGTATCACGCATGTCCTTTGCGCTTCGGTACGATTAGGACGAGTGCGCTAGCACGAATCCTAATCTCAAGCACAATAGACATGACACATGAGTAGTGATACCACCGCGAAAATAATCTACTCAACTTTGACTAAGAATGGTATTCGATGGACTGTTCAATGAAATAAACTATTTTTCAAATTAGTTTCTAGTATATCTAGTAACAAACTACGCAATTTCTATAGTAACAGAAAACTAAAATTGATTTTTACTTTCCTCTAAAAGGGAAGAGAGAATTTACAACCACAGGGTCTTGATTGTGGAAGACCAAATCGACACGCGGTTGATGTTGAAGAAGTATTGGAAAGGGTAGATGCTGAATCGACAACTAGTACACGCCAAATTGTCCAGGAACCTAATGTTTATCAGAACTTTGTTTGGCGCACATTGAAGATGGACGGTTTGTATTCTTTTCATTTCCAAAAGGTGCAAGGACTTACTCGCAACGATTATCCGCAGCGGCAGCAGTTTTGTGAGTGGCTGCTCAATCGGGGGCCTGGACACAACGCCCACTGGTCACAAACCCCAACTCAGAATTTGGTCATAACGCCCAACTTCGATTCTGGTCACAACGCCCAACTTGGTCACAACGCCCAATTTTGATTTTGGTCACAACGCCCAACTTGGTCATAACGCCCAAAATCGATATTGGTCACAACGCCCAACTTGGTCACAACGCCCACCGACGCCTGTTATAGGAGAGAGCTATCGACGCCACTTAAACCACCGTTTTGGTCATAACGCCCAACTTTGATTTTGGTCCCAACGCCCAACTTGGTCACAACGCCCAATTTCGATTTTGGTCACAACGCCCAATTTGGTCACAACGCCCAATTTCGATTTTGGTCACAACGCCCAACTTGGTCACAACGCCCAATTTCGATTTTGGTCACAACGCCCAACTTGGTCACAACGCCCAATTTCGATTTTGGTCACAACGCCCAACTTGGTCACAACGCCCAATTTCGATTTTGGTCACAACGCCCAACTTGGTCACAACGCCCAACTTTGATTCTGGTCACAACGCCCACTTTTGATTCTGGTCACAACGCCCAACTTGGTCATAACGCCCAAGTTTGATTTTGGTCACAACGCCCAACTTTGATTTTGGACATATCTCCCAGGCGGCACAGAAAGTAAAATGAATAATAATAAATTAAACTTTTAAGGTGAGGTAATAGGTAGGAACATTTTTCAAGTTCCCGTAAGTAGTATTATAGCTATTAACATATCTAGGAATGTTATGAGTATCATAACTGCCGCAGATGTTTTGAAATCCGAGCTCGTAGAGCGAGGATTTTAAAACATCTGAGGCTGTTATGATTCATAACATCCGTGATTTGTTCAATAGTTTATCGGTTGCTATATGGTTATGGTTGCCATGTAGGGTAATATTCCATTACCCTACAGATAAGTTATGACCTAGTTACCAGCCTACTTTTGTATATGTAAACAAAGGCTTAATATCCTGAAACCGATAAATATTATTTATTTTTCATAATAATTGAGTGGCGTAATGCGTTGTCCAAAAAGTTTCTAAATTCGGATTATAACATATAAAGTTGTATTTTTTATATGGAACTCATAGTTAGCTGTGGCATTATGAGACATATGTCGTATGGGATCGATTTATTAATTTTCACTACTTTATAGCAACAATTCACAATTTTTAATATTTCGTCGTTTTCTAGTTGAAAACTTGTGCCATTTAGAATATACGTGATTAAACAAAGTTTTTGCGTTGTTACAATACCACCGTTTGATTGACAGAATTAATCACGTTTGATTGTTGCTTATAATATTATAGTGTCCTTCATATATCCATTTATCAGAACATTTTATTGTCCATTAAAACCTCTGCAGTTTCTCAAATTAAAAATGCATTTGCAAAAATGTAAATATTCTACTTCTATACGAAGGAGGTTCGAAAATATGAAAATGATTGAAGAAAAAAGTACTCTTATTTTTCAAAATACACAAAAATGTTAATTGGAAGTATTTGTTATAACATATCTATTAATAGTTATTTAACAAACAAGTATGTTAATGAGAACGATTAATAATCGAGACATTTTAATGCGCGAGCGCTAGCGAGCGAGTTAATTGTAGATATTATTAATCGTCGATTAACATACGAGTTAGTTACAATATTTTTCCGTTGATCGTACATTATTAATTTGAAGAGAATCTAATTTTATTCCATGAAAAGAATTTGACACTTAAAGTTTTGACATTAATGGTACCGGGTGACCATAAATGGTTGTGATTTTTTTCTTAGGTTGGCACTGTTTATGTTGGTGACATTGTAAGTCTATGTTAAATATGAGGTTAGCAGGTTAGGTTTTGAGTCAGTTTGTGTCAAAACTGACGCAAAACCTAACCTGTTAACCTCGAATTTGACACACTTACAGTTCCACCAACATAAACAAATTTTTAAAATCGTTTATTAATAAAAAATCATTCATTAATAAGGGTCATTAATATACAATTCTCTATAGCTCGTTTCACTCTGACTATGCAGTACAGAGAACATACGACAATGTTATTTAAAGGCAAACTTCGCTTGCTGCGTTGCCGCTTGTAGACCGCACTCAGGTATATTGTATGCTGCTCTTTTCAAATTGACGCAGAAGCGACAAAAAGGGTTTACTTCAACAAGGTATTAACAAATAAGCCGATTGCAATACAAAAGGCGGATTTATTATGATTGACGTTTTCGTGTTCAGTTTTAAGCAACTTGCTATCCCTGTACACTGCGTAGTCAGAGTGAAACGAATTACTTAAAAATTTGACACAAAAATGAAATTTGTTTGCACTGATTTCGAATCACGTAATATCCTGGTTGCTAAGTGAGGGAAAACTCAGATTTGACAATACTCGTTTATCGTATCCCTTGATAAGTTAACTTTGAAGTATTTCATTTGGTAATACACGTGGTAAGAAAAAAATAGGAGATACCAGAAAAAAAATGTTTTGGGGCAAGTAACTGTGACTTTATGTTTGACACTTTCTTTTAACCTCTTTAAATAACATTTTTGTCTATTTTGAAAAATAACGGTACTTTATTCTTGAACCATTTTCATATTTTTGAACCTCCCCTGTAAACGAATATATTTACATTTTGGCAAGTGCATTTTTAGTTTGAGAAGATGTAGAAACTTGTATCAGGAATAAAACACTCTGATAAATGGATGATAAAAAAATCCATGTGTTACAAATTTATGAGGGACAGTATATGTTATATTATACAGATTGGTGGTGGATAGTGTGAACATAGGCAGTCCATTGAGCTAGAATACAGTTTATGGGCTTTGTATGCGTTAGACAGAAGTAGACATATATGATTTAAAATCTAGTATCCTAGAATTCAGTGTTTTCTAAAAACAAAACTTTTTGATTCTGCGAATACTAGATATTAATCGCATATAGGTCTGTTTATGCCTAACGCATACCAAGTCCGTAAACTGTATTCACACACATTTGATTACTTATGTTCACATTTTCCGCCACCAAAAAAAAAATCCTCTTACTCACGATACCACCTACAACTATGAATTTCATCTACTGACTACCCACTGCATTCGTATCGAAAAGGTGCCAGAACAACGTCAAATTACTTTTATCTATTTTTTTCGTTGACCGCTTGTTAATTTCAATTTTAATTAATTATTTTTCCTAAAAAAGGATGGATTAATAGGCGTCATTAATACACTGTTTTTGATTAATACACTCTTTTTCATTAATTAACTGTTTTTGTGATTTTGGCGTTTTGATGATATTTTGCATGGAGGTTAGTTGTATTAATCAAATATTTCGCCACAAAAAAAGATGTTGCGGTCAACGAAAAAATTTTGTAATCAACTCGTTTGTTAATGGGCGATTGATAATCTCAACTATTAAAGGCACTCACTCGCTATCGCTCGTTCGTGCTTTAAACAGTTTCGATTATTAATCGCCTTCATTAACACACTTGTTGGTTAAATAACTATTATAAATAAGTGAGATATTGTCAAAAAACAAAAATAGACAAAAATATTATTTAAAGAGGTTAAAAGTAGGTGTCAAACATAAAGTCACAGTTACTTGCTCCGAAAACATTTTTTTCTGGTTTCTCCAATTTTTTTTCTTACCACGCTGTGTATTACCAAATGAAATACTTCAAAGTTAACTTATCAACGGATACGATAAACGAGTATTGTCAAACCTGAGTTTTCCCTCACTTATCAACCAGGATATGACGTGATTCGGAATCAGTGCAAACAAATTTAATTTTTGTGTCAAATTTTTAAATAATTTATTAACAAACGGACCAAATAACAATTAGGTAAAAATCAATTATAATTTTTATGTCCTACCAGTACATTAATTAAAATTAATGACTCTATTTTAAGGTATCTTAGATACAAAATAACGCTCCAGGGCAATTATTTTCTTCATAAGAACACTAGGGTTATTATGAAAAATTAACAGTATTTGTTTCCATGGATACATCCTTTATTTCAAAAATTATGCACCACTGTCACAATGAAAATTAATGACAGCTCATCTAATGTCACAAATCTAACTTAGATCAGCTAACTAGATCAATCTTAAATACCATAGCATAGTAATTATATGAATTGAATATGAATATGAATTAGGTAAGAAAATTGGTAGGACATAAAACCTTGAAGGCACCACAGGCATTATGGGCTAAGAGCCCGCGATTGTTGTACACACCTCGGGCCAAAGGCCCTCGGTTAGTACACTAACAATCTTGGGCTCTTATTTTACTCATAATGCCCCTTGGTACCTTAATAACTATTAATAGATATGTTATAACAAATACTTCCAATTAAAATTTTTGTGTATTTTGAAAAATAAGAGTACTTTTTTCTTCAATCATTTTCATATTTTCGAACCTCCTTTGTATAGAAGTAGGATATTAACATTTTTGCAAATGAATTTTTAATTTGGGAAACTGCAGAGGTTTTAATGGACAATAAAATGTTCTGATGAATGGATATATGAAGGACACTATAATATTATAAGCAACAATCATACGTGATTAATTCTGTCAATCAAACGTTGTTATTAAAACAACGCAAAAACTTTGTTTAATCACGTATATTCTAAATGGAACAAGTTTTCAACTAGAAAACTACGAAATATTAAAAATTGTGAATTGTTGCTATAAAGTAGTGAAAATTAATAATTCGATCCCATACAACATATGTCACTGAAATGGGAGAAAATCCGTTTTCTCATAATGCCACAGCTAACTATGAGTTCTATATAAAAAATACAACTTTATATATGTTATAATCCGAATTTAGAAACTTTTTGGACAACGCATTACGCCACTGAATTATGAAAAATAAATAATATTAATACTACTTACGGGAACTTGAAAATTTTCCTACCTATTACCTCATCTTAAAAGTTTAATTTATTATTATTCATTTTAGATACACATTTTTCTTACTTTCTGTGCCGCCTGGCCGATATGTCCAAAATCAAAGTTGGGCGTTGTGACCAAAATCAAACTTGGACGTTATGACCAAGTTGGGCGTTGTGACCAGAATCAAAAGTGGGCATTGTGACCAGAATTAAAGTTGGGCGTTGTGACCAAGTTGGGCGTTGTGACCAAAATCGAAATTGGGCGTTGTGACCAAGTTGGGCGTTGTGACCAAAATCGAAATTGGGCGTTGTGACCAAGTTGGGCGTTGTGACCAAAATCTAAATTTGGCTTTGTGGCCAAGTTGGGCGTTGTGACCAAAATCGAAATTGGGCGTTGTGACCAAATTGGGCGTTGTGACCAAAATCGAAATTGGGCGTTGTGACCAAGTTGGGCGTTGTGACCAAAATCGAAGTTGGGCGTTATGACCAAAACGGTGCTTTAAGTGGCGTCTATAGCTCTCTCCTATAACAGGCGTCGGTGGGCGTTGTGACCAAGTTGGGCGTTGTGACCAATATCGCTTTTGGGCGTTATGACCAAGTTGGGCGTTGTGACCAAAATCAAAATTGGGCGTTGTGACCAAGTTGGGCGTTGTGACCAGAATCGAAGTTGGGCGTTATGACCAAATTCTGAGTTGGGGTTTGTGACCAGTGGGCGTTGTGTCATAGCCCCCTCAATCGTACGGAAGCAGAAGCAGGTTTTCCAAAAAACATACTGGTAACTGACGAATGGTGTTTCACCAGGAATGGTAAGTTCAACTTCCAGAATGCTCACACATGGGCCGATGAAAATCCTCATGCGATACGCTAAATTAACTTTCAGTAACGTTTCAGTTTAAAAATATGGGCTGGAATTGTGAACGATACTTTAATAGGGCCTTTCGAATTGCTGGCGCATTTCAATGACGAATCTTACTTGCATTTTTTAGAACAAGTTTTACCAGGACTCCTAGAAGATGTTCCGTTGGTTGTACGACATAACACGTGGTTTATGCAAGATGGCTGTCCATCACATTTTAGACGTCCTGTAAGAGATTATCTCGATCATACCTTTCCGCAACGGTGGATCGGCCGGGGTGGATTTATTCAATGGCTCCCACGCAGCCCTGATCTCAACTCACTGGGTTTCTTCTTATGGGGATACCTGAAAGATCGGGTACATGGAACTGAAGTCGATATCATTGAAGAGTTGTGCCATCGAACCAACGTTTCTACAGAGGAGTTGCGAGAACAATTTCTTCAAGTGTCGAGAAATTGAATTCGTGGTGTGCTACTGTGTGTTGCAAACCAGGGGCAGCATTTTGAACAATTATTGTGATTTTGGTGAATTTTTATACTTATGTAGTTATTGTTCTATTTCTTATTCATAATTATTTGTCCTTGTTAAATTTATGTTGTTTTAAAAAACGTACTGAATGTAATAAAATACATTTTTTCATTATTTAAATTTGAAGATAAGTAAATACATAATTTAAAATTAAAATATGTACATCAAGTTTTCAAATAAGTTGTAAAAAATATGTTTTTCTCGTAAACGATAACAAATTCAAATTCGTACTTTTTTAATATTATAAGACAGTAATAAGTAATTATACAAAATTAATAATGATATTGAAATAGAAATTAGTTTTAGAATTTAGCATTTCAGTGAGCATTCTGTCTTTTTTCTCTACGTCTGAAATTATATAGTGTCCAAAGAAATCTTGTTCCTTTAGAAAAAATCTGTGGAAATCAATTTTAAACCACTGTAACTTTTTTATTATTGGTCTCTCATCAAACCTTTGTTAATAAAAAAATGTTTACTTTAGTCCCATCTATCTACCCTAAAAATCTCCTCCGTACGTTATAAATTACCCTGTATACAGGTTGTGGAGAAGCATATTGTGCACACTATAACTAGACTTGCTTTATACATTTCAGTGTCACAGAAAATCGTTTGGAATTGGAAATCTACCTTTAAGAATAATTCAATTGGATTTAATTTCCTATAATATTCATACCTTTGGTTTTCTGTTTTTACCATTTTTTATTTGGGGATACACCCTAATTCTATTTCTGGATATCAATATATTTAGTAAAGTAATTGATAATCTTACATTTTAGTTTACTACTAAAGTAACGTTTTGAATATTTTCCGTTTATTGCTTCGTTCGTTTTTTAAAATTTTGTGTGGAGGGTTACGTGCTTGATATTCCTTTTTTCATAAATGTGCATTATGTCCTCAAAAGATTGAGAAAATGCGCACTGCTTCTGCTTTTGGTGTTTGTCGCTAAATCGAAGATTTTAGGAATTTACTGTTTTATCTTTTTGGGTGAACTTTTATTACTTTTTAGAATAGAACCAAATCGAATTACTTTTTTCAACAACGATTACAACCGTAAGTGACCTTAATCGTGTTCTTTGCTGCATAGGCACCTTTCAATGAGCAATACAAATTTGAGGCTGGGCTTTTAGAGGTGTGCCTTTTTAGTCAAATATCTATTATAATTAATATTTTTTATTGGGGACGTACCTAATACTGGTGCTTGTTTTTTCTAAAGTTTACTCTTGTTCAGTATAGTTCTAATACTTGACCTTAATGCCATTGACGAAGTTAAGTGTTCTTTGGTTTTTGTGTGTTTTATTTAAATTATGATAGTGAGTAAATGTAATATAATCACTCAATGCCAATATTTGTTTAAATCTATGTTTTTTATTCAATTTTTTCTGTTCAGTAGGATTAATCTTAAAGCTATTAGATTAAGAAATACGAAAGTGGAAATAAATACTTTAATCTGTTCTAATATTGCCACTCATGGTGATTATCAGAAGGAGTTATGTAATCGTGTTTTCTTTTCTGGTGTAAAAAGTTTCCAGATACATAAATATCGTTTAGATAAAGAACAATATAATTATGTAATTCAATTAGAAATTTCTCTCTCTGGATAGTAGAGCGTTCAGGCACTACAGTTTTTTAAAATATGGATCTCGATGCCCATTATTATTTCAACACGGCAATATTTTAATATGACAGCTACAGTGCCATAATCTGCAACTTCCGTTAAACATTAATTACGTGTTTAAGAGTTTCAACGACCTTAAAATGTATTTTATGAATTTCTAATGATAACTAGGATATTCATATAAACATAGGAGATGAAAACAGAACTAATAGACTTAAAAATTTGCCTTAGAGTTCATACTGAGCCACGTTCGCGGTAGGACATAATTTGTCCGCTCTATGTGAAATAGTTTAAATTGCGTGTTACCACCATCACTCCAATCCAGGTTTCATTTACATTGTTGTAATAATTCAAATATTGTTATACTGGTAGTGAGGAATTGATTCATGAATGCGGATAGCCACAAACTTTCCTAAAAAAAAATTGTTAGATCTATCAGCTGTAAAATGAACAACGCGTTTATTAAAGAACCCATGCTAGTTTTTAACAGAAACATTCCTATGGAATGTGTACAATTAACAGAGAGTAAACCAACAATAAGCTCCCCATACTTTTTTCGATAGCATTGAACTTCTTGCCAAGAGTAAACATTATCTCTCTGCCCACATTGACCCTGCTAAAGATACCGCTTTCTCAGATTCAGAAAAATTTACCATTAAAGCCCAATAATGCTTCTGATGTATCTTCAAGGTGCTAACAATTGTCAAGCTGTAATTACAGATATTAAATCGATAATAAAGGAAACGTTCACAATAACTAACCACGAAACTCAATTGCGTTTTAATTTAACAGACATTGTTACCGTTTGCTTACAGAATTTTATAATAGAAGTAACGACAAACTTACGTATTATACTTTTAGAAATCCCAAAATTCAAATTTGTCAGTTATACTCCGAAACGTTCCTGACCTCTTAACAACTCAAGAAATACAGGAGAAACTTTCTTCAAAATAATTCCCAGTGAGTACGCTTACGACATTACAAAAAACTTCCAACCAATGTGTGTTACTGCATAGACAGTTTTGAGCCTAGTCGCAGCAGCAAAGATACGCCTCAGTGCATTAGCTGTCAACGGCTAGGACATACCAAAAATTAATGCCATCTCTCAGCTCGACCAAATGTGGCCGCAGCAAAACAAAGCACATTAAGCCATGTAAGCTATAGGATGTCTAAACCAACAATTTTCAGAACGCTGCATAGACGAAGGGAGCCCATAAACATAAAATTTCAATGACTGCGTCAGAGAAGGCCGCGTTATTCGTATCGTCGCACTCTCTTTCTCGCGTTAGAGCGCCTGGTACAGATAGTAGGAAAGTGGATATATGTAATCGGGGACAGACGTGCTTGCGGAGTGTTACTTTGTTCCGCGAATATCGCGTTGTGGGAAAGCCTGACCGTGTTAATTTTAGGAAGATTACGACAATTATTGGATATTCAGCTCTCGCAAAGTGAATAACTTCGCTCTTGAGTTTAACGGAATTTTACATTGACCGATGATTGTATACATTTAGATGAACATCTTGTATCGTGATCCGCTACACTGTATATAGTGGCAACGTCACCGACGCTCTCTACATTAATTTATCATTTTGAAGCTTCCAGCATCCCGTCAAGTTCTGGACAAACTTTCCGTTCATCACGTGTAGACACATTCTGATCACTCATAGATATTCTCGAACCATATCTGTCTATTCGTCAGACAAAGCTCTTGAAAAGCTTTCCTACATAGCCTGTAGTGTTAACGCCGTAATCGGTTAACTTTAGCTGAGTATGTTTGGCTAAGATTTTGTGCGACGCTCGGGGATTTCAACTTCCCTTAGTTTTCGTGTTTTACCGAAAATAAAATTGATACGAACTTCGATCTGGGAGAACATTCACACGGCCATGCAAAGATCCAGATGTGCTCCGCCCAGTCGTAAATTCGTAACATCCAAAGGACAGATTAAGCCAACCGTCTCCAGCCACATCTGAACGCGGCCTTTTTCAGCAAAGTCGCTAATTTAAAAAAGCATAATAAAAAATATACCACTGGTCCGAAAGGGGTCGTATTTGGAGCCGTTGGAAAGGAAAAAATAAGCTCTCTAGTAAACCCCACGGATATTGTCGAACACTTAAAATAGGAGAGCGCGCCCCGATTAAAAACTTCAAACCATATGTATACGGTCGGCCGGCGGCAGTCGGACGTGATTCATTTTGGCTTAAGTAAACAAGATTCTGGACAGCTCTGGAACTATCTCGCGAAGGCCGGGGCGTAAATTAAACTCGCAGGCCTAAAGCCGCTTGTGGTTCACCAAAGCTAAAATAACCGTTAAATTTCGCCAACAAAAATCGCCCTTACGGCGGAGGCTGATGCAAAAGGTTATTTAAAATATGCAGAAATATTCCCATTTCATTTGAGTAATTGCGTAGCGTTCAATTAAACTATCAATTGTTTGGTATCGATAGACACGCAAAAGTACCAGGGAGGCGTACACATCAGCCGAATCCGTTGAACCGATGGAACGCGGCTTAAAAAACGCGCCGAAATTATATTACCCCGGGTTCAAACAGCGCCGGGAAATAGCAAGCTAAACCAGTTGTGTTTGATATCAAATTGCTTGCTTACCGCTAATTAGACGCGTCAAGTAATTAGCATTACGAATTGACACTCATCTAATTTAGCACCCCAAGAAATGTGTCTTCGCCAGAGGAAATCACTCTGCCTCGGCGGGTCGAACAAGAAACCAATTTCAGAACCATTCACCACGAAGCCGCTCCAGCCAGAAGGAAACCAGCCTGGACTCTGTCGTTTCGGGGACCATTGCCCATTTTGACTCTGACGTTGCACGGACCAGCCACCTTACCTGGACTTTGCTGTTACATGAAATACTGCCAACCTTGAATATAGCCTCAGATCGACCAGCGCCCGCTCTTGTAGCTCAAGCCGATTCCAGGACGCTGCGCCACTTCAGCCGCCGCCCTCCGAGAAGACGACCAGCATCCGCACCCGCATCCCAAGCCGTTTCCAAGAAGCCGCTCCACGCCAGCCGCCGCCCCCGAACCCGGGTTCAAGCACTTCTTTTTCAGCACAGCCGTTAATGTTGCTGGCGTTTGAAATTTTTAATATGTTGTATACAATGTGTTTTGAACTGTAATAATTCGTATTTGTACATTATGATTTGAGTGACTCCAACTCAATTATTCTGTACTTTACAATTTTAGGTCTTATTGAGCCTCCAGCTTTAATTATTATGTTAATTGCAACCCTGTTGGTAATATTACTGTATTACGATCCCGCATGAACCTTCTAGGGTTCTTTTTAAGGTTTAGGTTGAAGTAAGAGGCTTACAAGGTAGGTGGTGATTTGTTTTGGTAGCTAGATTTGTTTTTTGTCGTGTATGACAAGCGCCCAATTTTTTTTAATTTTATTACGTTTATTTTTAACCCTAAGAATCGCTGCTTAGTCCTTATTCACTCTATATTTCTGCTGAGAGGGAGAGCTAGCTAGGGTTGTACTCACCTCTTGTTTAAGGGTGCGGTACACGTATGGCGCCCGGACGTAAGGTCCGATTAGGATCGTTTAGGATTGATTAGGTACATACTCGTTTGGATGTTTGGATTTTTGGCTGGGGGCTTAACTAACATCACTTGGACTTAGTCTTCAATATGGGTTGCTGTGCTACCTCCAAATCATAGAACAATTCTTATACAGCGCTAATATACAGAATGCGAACATAGGTAGTCAAATGAGTTAAAATACAGTTTATGGGCTCTGTACGCGTTAGAGAGAAATAGACATATACGATTTAAAATCTAGTATCCAAGGATTCAGTGTTTTCTGAAAACAAAACACCTTCATTCTGCGGATGGATGTTAATCGCATATAGGTTTATTTCTGTCTAACGCATACAAAGCCCATAAACTGTATTCTAACTCATTTGACTGCCTATATTCGCATTCTCTATATTAGCACTGTATATGTTCATTGTATGGTATAAGTTTTGTGTTGCAATACTCTTCATCTTTATCTTTACCTTCTTCTGTAAGTTCTCTTACATTCTTTAAGTCATTTATGGATTATGACTATCTCACTTTGTTCAATCTTGTTAAACATTAGTTAATCTTGTTTTAAAATTTTGAAACAATTGATTTGGTTTAAATATCTCAAGAGTATGCCGTAACAGCACGTCGTCTATAGTGTTACACAACACTATTCAGCAAAATGCATCTACAGCGCTTGAATGTACAATGTGGTTGACTAATTATTTATTTACTGTTTATCTTTAACAATTATATCATCAAACTTTACCTTTGGTCGTATTTCTTTGCTCCGGGTTTCTAAGAAAAATGTATATAAAAAAGTTAATTTCGTCAATAAATCAGTGTTTGCTTTAACAATTTCTACTCGTTCGATATCTACAGGGCATGCTTTCCAGGCCGTAATTAATTGGTTTTTGATGCTGAAGACCGGCGATCTCTTATTATTAATATCTACTACGAATAAATTCACTGATACTTGAAATCCAGATCAGTGCACACTTGCTATCTTGTTCTTCAATACATTAATACAGAACTCAATAGAGGAAGTAGCACTGAATAGGTATTTTATTTTTAGATTTATAAATAACTCATTTTTACCCAGCATATTAAGTAAACAAACAAAATTTGAGAGTTTGCAAATTCAGCAAATGCAAACGGCTTCAAGCTTCCCGAACCTGAAAGACAAGTCCAAATGCTAATAAATCGAAAAATTCCGGACAACGGTCTTTTTGCTTTGAATCCGGTTTAAATATTGGTCCAAACATCGCGTTTTCTGCTCTTCAAGTAGTCATCTTTTTTATGTTTATTAGTGGCAGTAGGCGTCAGAAACCGTTTTCTCCTGGTTCTATGTAACAAGCTTCATGTAAAATTTAGATTAAGTGTGAGTAATTAATAAAAGATATCCGATTTAGCATACTAATTTTTATGCGGATTAGATTTCAAATAAATAATGTCTTAATTTATACCAGCAATAAACAACACGTTGCAAAACTGCAGATTTTCCTACAAGCATAACTTGTAATTGTTAATTTATTTAAATATTGTCTTTAATGCATAATAAGTGTATTGCGGAGCTAATTAGCGACTCTAAAAATATGGCTCGATCAATGTCCACTGATAATTGCTTGGCTGCATAAACTATCTGCAAACTGTATGGAATCGGAGGCAGCACTCCACGACTTGCATCTTTTAGAAGTACATACATTGTAACTTCTGCATGTTTACGAGCTGGTCTGCCCAATAAATTATCTTAACATAAACGCCGCGACATTCCTATCTTAGTATATCAGCTACTGGTTTACTTTTTGTTGGACAGCTAAAAACCCGCGGTAAGTGTTATTTATTGGCTTCATTGTACGGCGATCGTAATTTGAGCTAGGAAAAGTTCGGCGCTTTATTGCTGTCATTAACATTAAATTTTACTGGCATATTAATACTAAATTAATGGCTTCGTGAGACATTCTATTACCAGGACTAATAAAAAGTAAATATTTCCTAGCTGTTCTCAAACTATGAAGATGAAGAATATCACAAAAAAATGGCTTTAAACCTGTAAATTAGATACCGAAGACTAAACTATTATCACTCAGAACTACGATTAGTTGAAAAGATTGAAAATGTATCCAATGATCAATGGCTGATAATTACTGCATTACTTTAGATGTCTTTTAGAATATATTTTGCAAGAACAAAACAGGAACAGGGAACATTTTAGATCTTTACTTCCCTCGTCTAAAAGACTAAGAAAGCATTGTAATCACCTTGCGAGACTCTTCAAATATCTACGTTTGAGGGTCTCTAGATGACGAAAAACAGGTTTTCTCAATTCCGTTTGTCTGTCTGTCTGTCTGCTTATTGCCGATATGACTCAAAACTATTTTTTAAGGGAAGACGATATTTTCCATTCGGATTATATTCTTGCCTGAAATGAAACTGATAAAATTTCAGTAAAATATATACAAGGTTGCATTAACTCAAGAGCTATTACTTAAATGAAAATAATATTTTGCACATAGTTCAGGTTTATACCTCTGTCGAAAATGGGAATATTTTGAACTAAACATATACAGGGTGAGTACCTAAGAAAGTTGACTTTTGTTTATTTTTGCTCTAACTGAGAAATAGGTAAAAGTAATAATTTGCACATAGCTCAGGATTTAACCTTGATGAAAATGAGATCCAACAAATACAGGATAACTGTTAAAAAGGCAAAACGTGGCAACGAATAAGAGCGGTACTTTTAATGGTATTGCTTCTAACAGAATCGAACGGTTCTGTGTGGCGAAGTGGGTCGCTTATTTTATATCAAAATTCAAATTCAGATAGAATAGAATGTACCAATTTAAAACCAATAAAGGACCCGCACCAGAACTAAAAACTAAAAACTAAAATATGTTTGCACCTAAAATAGTTTACGTAAACTGTTGCAGTCAGAATAGTAGAAACAAAAAGAAATAAAAACTAATTTCTCGCAAAAACATTTCTTGCAACCGTCTTCAAAGACATTACTTTTAATACCATTGGAATTGACGGTTCCCTTACTGATACGAGTACAAGAAGGTATATGTTCTTAGGCAACACTTTTAGTTCCTATGTTTAAAAGTACGAAGTACGAAGACAGTTTTATGAAGAGCTCCAAAGAGTCCTAAATAGCATAAACGAAAAAGATTACATCATAACACTAGGCGATCTAAACGCAAGGGTAGGAACAACATTATACCGGGAGTAAAACTAAGATTCTATGAGGCCATACAAAATGACAATGGGGATTTACTTATAAACCTCTGTGCCCAGAACGCACTAAGGATTAATAACACGTTCTTTGAGCATGACTTTAAATACAAGTACACATTCGAAAACGCACAAGGCCAAAAGTCTATATTCCACTACGTCATAACAAATGACAAATTTATGCCTAACCAGATCTTGGATGTAAGAACCTTGAACTCAACTGATGTAGGGTCAGATCACAAATTAGTGCTGGGAAAACTCCGCATGCAGCACAAATTCAAAAAGGAAACAAATACCAGAGTTATAGAAACAATTAATATAGAATCACTATAACAAGAATCAATCAAACAACGGTATAAAGAAAGATTAAGAGGAAAATTGGAGCAGAATTATTTTACGGAAAAAGAAAACCAAAACATTGCATGGATAAGAGTAAGATCTAATATACTTGGTACAGCAGACGAGGCTTTAGGGTAAAGAAAAACAGAAATCAAAAGAATAATTAAGTAAAATGCAACATGGTACACTTCAGAAGTGAAATAAATAACGCAGGAAAAGAAATAACATCCTACGGTATAAAACAAATAAAACCCCATAAAACTGGCAATGGTATGTCCATATAAGAAACGAAATAGATGCTAGAATATGACAGATAAAAGAACCACATTGGGAAGCTTTTACAAAAGAAATGGAAAGTAACATCTATGGCGCACAGAAAAAGGTGTGGAAGATGTTACGCAACAGGAAAGCCGAAATAGTGAAAATAAATAAAATAGACATAAAAAATGGAATCAATACTTCAGAGAACTATATAGGGAACAAGCAAATTGACGAGACACGAACGTACAAAACGAAAGAAGCCAAGCAGAAATAAAAATCACTAAAGATGAACTACAAAGATACATAAAATCCCTAAAATGTAGAAAAGCACCAGTCTCAGATAATATATAGAACGAACTTATGAAATATGGAGGACAACCTTTACAAAATAAATTAATAAAACTATATAATATCATTATAAACGAAACAAAGGTGCCAGAAGAATGGAAGAATAGTTTGACGATCCCAATTTAGAAAAAGGGAGATAAAAACAATCCGGATGGCTATAGAGGTATATCCCTCTTGACTACCACCCAAAAACTTATCAAAAATAATAATCGAAAAACTAGAACCATACGTAAAAATTAAAGAGGAACAACAAGGTTCCCGCAAAAACAGATCCACTGTGGATGCCATATACATAATTAGAGAAATATCAGAAAAAGCAAACCTGCCTTCTTATGCTTTCTTGACTTAAAGAATGCGTTTGATCGAGTAAGGTTGGAGGATGTAGTAAATATATTGCAAGAGAAAAATACACCAACGAGCCTTATCAAACTTATATACGAATTAAATACAGCAACAACCACAAGAATAGTAACAGATGACATCTCCAACACCACTTTTATTAGACAGGGGGACGCATTAAGCCCCATACTATTTAATATAATTATGGACCAAATAATACAAAACATGAGTAACTTAAGAGGATACGAAATGGGCCAAAAACAAGTAAACTTCATGTGTTATGTCGACGACGCAATACTCCTTGCGAACACAGAGGATGATTTACAGTGGCTATTATACAATTTTAACATAATTTCGAAAAAATGTAGTATGCGCATCTCAATAAATAAAACAAAGGCAATTGTGTTATCAACGGAACATATAGGATGCAAGCTAATAGTAGAGGACAAACCTATTGAACAGGTGATGAATTTTAACTATCTAGGATTTGAAATTTCAAGTCAACGAAACTCATATGGTGAAATAAGAAAACAGGCGCAGAAAGGAGCTAGAGTCTCAGGATATTTAAGATATATAACATGGAAAAATAAATATTAAGATTAAGATATATAAGACAATAGTAAGACCAATCCTGACATACGGTGTTGAAACGAGAGCAACTACAGCAAGAATAAGGCAATTACTACAAACAACGGAAATGAAAACACTAAGAACAATTATGGGAAAAACACGACTTGACAGAATCAGGAACCAAGAAGTAAGAGAAGAATGCCAGCTAATGGATATAATAAAACTTGAAAAACAAAGAAGAAGATACTGGAATCAACATATCGAGAGAGCAAGCAATGACAGATTGATAAAAATAGCGAAAGACTGGAGACCCCAAGGGAAAAGAGATCCAGGACGACCACAAAAGAGATTGGTAGATAGTATGGGAACATCTACAGAGTCCACGCCATAATTATGTGCCAAGAAAAACACGCAATTGCCTACTATCAACGATGATAAAGAAGAAGAATGTTTAAAGTAATTTTACGTCCTAGGAACTAAAAGTAAGTTCTACCTGCTTATACCTGCCTATAGGCACGCGACATCATGCGCAACACAACATAGGTGCGAAGCTTCGTCGCTGCAGGCTGCCACACAGAAGCACAATGACCTCCCGCTCCAGCTCTAGATTTTCCACATGGGAGGGTAGTGGAGGAGCGGGGCAACCTGCAGTCTATTATTCGTTACTAAATAGTTAACGTGAAATTAATGTGAAACATGAATCACGCTTGAAAATTTTTACTCGCCGTGATCCAGCGCTAGCGTGACCCGAATGTTTTCACATCACGCGTCCATCCCTAATCGCCGGTAATGTTTTTAATTTGAAAATTGATGTAATTGGCTTGCGAAGTGTTTCGTTTATTGTTTCGGTATTATTAGGAACGGAATAGTATATTATAATATAAGTTGCAGAAGGCATCTATTCAAGCACGAATTTGAAATTCTGAAACGAGCCGCATAGCAGCGAGTTTAGGAACAAATGAGTGCTTGAAGAACCGTCTGTAACGAGTGTTTTATACTGTTTTTTCTATTTTGCCGCTTTATATCATTTTATAAAATAAAAAATCTGTAAAAGGCTTTACCTAGAACTTCCCTCACCTTCATTGTGAAACTAAATAATTAAAATCAAATCTAGACGTGAGATCGGGCTGCACTGTTTGGAAATAATTTAAAGTCCTGAAGCTTATTAGTTTCAAATCGCGCAAACCTGAGATCGGCCTACAGTGTTTGAAATAATTCAAAGTCCCGAAATGTTCCCAATTTATTAACTTAAGATAGCGCAATTCTAAGATCGGGCTGCACTGTTTTAAAGAATTGTAAGTCCCGAAGCTTCCTCAATTTATTAATTTGAAATAGCGCAAACCTGCGATCGAGCTGCACTATTTTAAATAATTCCTATTCCCCAAGCTTTCCTAATTTATTAATCCGAGACAAAGCAAACCTAAGATCGGGCTGCATTGTTGTAAATAATTCAAAGTCTCGAAACACTTCCAAAACTTCACCGCCGTTAAAAGCAGGTGCGCGGAACCCGGTGCCACAGTAAAGCTTTCCGCGCGACCTTGGCACACGCGATCTATCCGTTATCAATCACCGATAGCCTCACATTGCCCATTGTTATCACCAAGTCACATTTCGCGGTCGCGCACGTGGGAAACAAGAGGAAGTCCATCACGGTGGTATTTGAAAATTTATTTGCTTCCATTAAATAAAGTAACTGATAACATAGTGCTTTCATTAACTAAAGAAACTGATAACCTCGCGCAACCCATGCAGTCGCAATGACATTTATTTACATTTGCAGTACTGCCAACCTCTGCCAATATTCCTGAGAAGTTCCAGCGACTATCAAACAGTTGAGAGCCGAGCCCGCTCCGGCTATTTGGGTGGCCTAACCACAATCAGAGCCAAATCGAATTTTATTTTATGCCTACCATTTGGAATAGCTTATATGTTGATGAGTTTCTACAATTAAGGTTTCACATCTACATAGTGTTGAATAAGTGTAATTTCTGTTATTTGGTATTCTTTAAATCAGCCAAGGTATAGATAAATTGAACGTGGATCCAATAAGAGCTACCCACTTATTTGAGGCAAAATTAATTAATGCCAATCTACTATAAATATACCAGGAAGCATTGTACTTTGTCTTTCACTTTTTAGACGCTTGAACTGCCTATTTTGTACGATCTATTTTTACCTTTTAAACTATTTCTGGCTTTTGTGGCCATATCAGAGTTTTAATCATATAATTAATTTAAAACAACTGTAAACCATGTTATTTTCCTTATTTTCGATAAGAAATAATTTTAACAAATTCATAAAACGAAAATAAAGCAGCGGGCTGTTTTGTGGTGTACCCAGTTAATAATTGAGGTAACTCTCATTTGAGTATCTTAGAAGAAAATGTCTTATAAAATACACCTAAACGCTTGTTTTAGATTTTTTCGAACCAATATCTGTGCCACGTTTTACCAAAGTGCCTTCGACATACATATTGTAATAAACAACAGAATATTCTAAATAATAATTATTTTGTAATAATAATAATATAAATTAGATTTCTATGCCCAACACGTTAAATAATAATATTAAAATTTTGTGTAATTCTACCAGTTACCCAAAATCAGCTATTTGAGTTTTACTTATTATTTAATTAATCAGCTAGATATTATGTTCTCTTTATTAATTTAATATATACCCATTGTTATAATGGCTAGCTCTGGGAACACTCAAAACTCCACCTCAACGGATTGGGTACTACAAAAATTGGTCCTATTGCAACTGTGTTAAATTGAATTAAATCAAACGCAAAGCACTGACATTTGATATAAATATAACATCAAATTAATTGATATGCCTTGCTAGTATAAAGACTAATGATGGGCTTATTCGAATGAAAAATAACCGGTTGTCCGGTTATTAAAATAACCTATGTAACTCGGTTTTCGTTCCAAGTATTCGAATGAAAAATAACCTCATGCTGATACGTACTACGCTTTGAATATAAACCCTCTATTCAAAGGTACTACGTGCCATATCTCAGCGACCTACGCAGTGCTCGAAATTCTGTAAATATAAATACGTCATAACCCATAAACAAAGCAGGTTGTACTGAAAACACCATTTGGTTATCGCGTAATTACCTCCTATCATAAAAAATATCAAATTATCAAATTCTGGGGACCTGAAACCTGAACGCCTAAAAACTGCAAACGCATCAAGCTATAACAATTTTTTATTTGCTTACATCTCCAAAGGTTCAAAACAAGAGGCGGCGCCTTTAACCCGCCCGATCGATAAAGATAAACGTTTTACCACTGTTTTTATTGCGATTAGCAAGCAGTCCCGCATATTTCTTTCTTTCTACACTTCTTAATAAATACCTCTTAATTTCCAATACATAACACATAATGTACGGTCGGCGCCTTAGACACTACACAGTATCCTTTATCTAATAGTTTTGTCTGTCTAGGACGCTGTTTCAGCAGCCAAACCGTAAGAGATAGAGAAAAAAGTTATGAAAGTTATATGTTTGGAATGGTCATGTCAGGTCAGGAACCGAATTTCAGTCACGTGACAGTTCCGGTTTTCGAGAAATCACAAAAAAGGCCGTTTTTCAAATAGAACGCGTATTAAATAAAAATGTTTCAGCAGCCAAACGGAGCTGCGACCCTCTGCGCCTTAAAACGTCGATCGGTTAGGCAACCACTTTGACACCTTCAGGTCTGGGTACAGTTTTTATTTAATACGCGTTCTATTTGCAAAACGCTCTTTTTTGTTTTATTAAATGAGACATTTGTCTCACTGGACTGCTAGTTATGATATATTTTACATGTATTTTTTAAGTTTATAAACTGGGTTTTTGCAGTTATTATGGTTTTAATTGTTACGTCAGATTGTTTATTGTTTGTCAATTATGAAATTCCATCTCACATTAATGAAGTAACCGGAGCAAGAATACTCCAACGACTAGAAGAACATATTACGTGTCCCGATTTCTAAGGCGCCGACCGTACATATTATGTTTTGGTTATAGATTGGAAGAATGTACGAGTAATCGAGCTAATGCAGAATAGCGACCCGTAAAACATACAATTACAACAATATATTATTATATTATTATAAATCGCCAGCAATCGAAAACAACAAAGGTGTAACCAGATATATTTCATTCATATCCACAATTACTTATTGCACAAACTCCTTAGAAATCAAATAAAAATCATTTATCTTACAGTAGCAGCTATTACCATACATTATACAACTGTTTTCAGTGACTAAAATTAAGTTTTACTCACTAGTGAGTATAAAAATCTTTTATACTCACTAGTGAATAAAACTATAATGTATTTTATACTCACTAGTGAATAAAACTTCATTTTAGTCACTGAAAAAAGTTGTATAATGTATGGTAATAGGTGCTACTGTAACTAATTTTCTATTGTCTGTTTTGCGACATATTCTGACGGCTCAAACTGTTTAGGCATACGAATTGCTACTGTAAGATAAAACGTCGTATGTCACACGTGAGCGAAATGCCATTATAAGCTCGTGAGAAATTGTATCGCTCGTGCTGGGGCACTCGCGATTCAAAATTCTCACTCGCAAATAATGATGCATTTCTCTCACTTATAATATAATCTACTATTATACAATTATTATAAATTATAATAATTAACGATTAACTGAGTTCCTCTGCTATCTGCAAGTTACGATGTCGATGCAGATGACGGTGAACCGATGTCGATGCAGATGACGGTGAACCGCCAACCGGCTGACTTAATCGAAACGAATCGAGAGCCAAAATTTATTCGAATGATTATTCAAATAATCATTCGGTTATTAATATCATGCGAATGCAAATAATTCGGTTATGAAAATTGTCCGGTTATGCTCATCGCTAATAATGACCTTCACAAAAAATGGATGTATATACAATCGATATCAGTATTTCACAGACAGGTAAGAAAATTTCTTTCCACTTCTTACGACCTCCTCCGGAGTCACCAACGATGAAAAGCAGCCCCGAAATGTTTCAAATCTCTTACGTCAACAACAAAGCCTTTCCTGGTAGCTACAGAATACTCCAATCCAGCTCTTCTGGAAGTCTCCAATTCGGATAGTGCCCCAAAAAACTCCAAAATTACTAGCATGAGCACTGAGATTAACTTAACGAACAATTGTGGGCAATGTTAAATTTAATTCTGTACACTTTCTATACACAATTTGCGACCCAAGAACAAATTTGTTGATAGTGCCCCAGTACATTTTATTTTTTAATTTTAGCAAATTTTCCAGTTACACCATTTTAAATTATTTTTCATATGCATAAACTTGATTTCCAAATTATTATATTAATAACTGTCATATTACGACAGTTTACACGAAGCACATTTTCCGATCACATTCTTAGTCACCGTCGATATGTTCTACTTACGTATCAATCATATTCTTTCCAGTTTGCTCTTACTTTTGAATATGCGCCTTGTGCACATATTCACATGCGATTTTTTAGAAGATTTCTTACCATAAGAACGTATTGCAAATTTAACATGTCTTAATACTGTCTTCACATCTTTAAAAGGTTAAAAGTTTATCAATTGCATCTTGTTTCAACGCAAAGAATCTAATGATCGCATGAAGATTCCCGTGGTGTAACGGTAGGGCGCTATTTACTCCTTGTGCCATTTTTACTGTATTTAGCTCGCGAGTTTGTTAAATCTTCGTTGCCATACCAATATACAAGTCCATTTAAGACCAAAATTTAGCCAGAATAGAAGAAGTATTCTTTTGGTTTTATGAAAACCCCTAAAAAGCCAAGAAGTAAAATAAATTGTTGCCTATGTGGTAAAAGTCAAATAATTTATTTAATTTTTATGGAACCCTGAGAAAGAATTCGTTTGAAACATTGATCACATGCTAGATTGGTATTAAAAGTATTTTCATAAATAAAACAAAATCTGCTTGGGAACTCCAAGCCTTTAAGCATCGTACTTTTGAGACCTAAGCCTTTAATCACAGGTAAGACAAGTGTAGTTCCTAGTTATTATAGGAACGTTTGGTCCAGTTGATTTTTATTGATGGGTACAGTGCATAACCTAGGCATCTTTTATATACAATTAGTAAACTTAAATTGATAGAGGGATAACATAGCAGTTAGTTGTATTCGAGTCGTGGTGCATTAACGAAATAGCACATTATTTTTTTTATCACCCAAATCTAAATAGGCAGCGGAAATAACACGACACTATGTAAGTGTGAAAACTTAGGAATTATTTTTCTTATTAGGATATGCAACAAGGTGGTGGTCCAAATGCATAAGCAATGAAGTAAGTTATGTAGAAAAATGTGTGTTTTACTAATTCTAGGTGAGGTAATATATTTAAGAAAACATGGTCACCTTTGAAAGTCCTAAGAACCAATGTGTGGTTTCTGGAATTGCATTTCGGCAGTTTCATTATAGATCAGCGAAACTTTTTGATAGTAGCTTAATTTGTAGTGAAACGGAGGTCGCTTGTGACACATAAAATAACGTTAGGGAATTTCAAGGCGTTTGTTACCATCTCATTTTTGAAGACAGACCGTTTTATTACAAATTCAGTGACGCTCAAAACTTTTCATTAAGTTTTCAATAATGTTTTATAAAAAAATTTCCGTTCTGAGGCAAAAAGCTTTGCGAAGTTTTCGGCTTTTATGCTACAGTATACCTACTATCTAAGACAAAAGAAACTGGGACAACTCTCGATTTAGGTTTTAGACTTATTTGATTTTCTTGAACGGGGCTTTAAACAATTACATTTACTATAGCAATATTCTGTTTCACAGCAAAGTCTAAACAAGTTGACAATTAAGTTAGAAATGCAAAGCACTATAATACATACTCGCATTAAAGCAGTCAAATTTACAACTGAACATATTAACTGTCCCTTTTTTTTCGTCTTCGATAGGACCACTACTATAAGTCACAGAGTCAACTTAAGAAATATCCTGTATATGCAATAGCAACCCAGCACTGCATACGCTGGGCACATGTATTACAATGGTAGGCTCTCTAATAATGATGTTATATGTTGTAAATTTAATTTAAATAATTAGAGTTACCAAGCAAATTCGAATTATTAGGCTAGCTGAGTCGGTAGAGCATGAGACTCTTAATCTCAGGGTCGTGGGTTCGGGCCCCACGTTGGGCGCCATTAATATGCAATGGTAGGCTCTCTAATAATGATGTTGTTATATGTTGTAAATGGAATTTAAATAATTAGAGTTACCAAGCAAATATCATATGGGTTCGTACTAATTAATCTCAGGGTTGACTTGAAGCGAGTTGTAAATTGATTCAAATAGATAAATGGTTGTATGCCCCTACTGTTATTTTATTTACCTGCAATTCGAATTATTAAGGCTAGCTCAAATAGGCAAGAGATCTCATTAATATTCAGGGTGGATTCATCGTGTTGTTAATAGTGAAATTTCTATGTTACGCCACTGGGCGGAGTTCAATGCCAAAATAAAATGCTCAAACTCGAACTAATCTGTCAAACTACTTATCACTGGAAGTTACTAAATGCAGGTCGTGGAGTGTTTTAAAATTTGAATTACAGCAATTTATGAGCAAATTAACCAGGTAGTTTGAATTCTCGCGCTTTATTATAGCGTCAGTAACTATCTTTTGTTTTTGATCTTACGCGGGAACGCTGTGCCTTCATTTGTCTTGGACCGTTTCGATTTTAATAAAAATATAACTTCAACTTTATTTTGGCATTGAACTCCGCCCAGTGGTGTAACATAGAAATTTCACTATTAATAACACGATGAATCCCCCTGAAGATTAATGAGATCTCTTGCCTATTTGAACTAGCCTTAATAATTCGAATTGCAGGTAAATAAAATAACCGTTTATTTATTTGACAATTTACAACTCGCTTTTAGTCAACCCTGAGATTAATTAGTACGAACCCATATAATATTTGCTTAATAACTCTAATTATTTAAATTAAATTTACAACATATAACAACATCATTATTAGAGATCCTACCATTGCAGTATCTACGCCACTATCAGAAAGTCAGAATATAATTCAACCCTACATAATTACAGAAATTCCGTCTGCAAGTAAATCAGTTACACAAAACTGTCAACTTTCTGCGAGTGCTGAAATAAATGGAACACTTTCTTTTAAACTGAATGACCGGAAATCGATTAAACTCTTAAAGCAATAATAAATTGGATTCGCAAATTAGCGGCGATGCACTAATGTGTGCTAGAACGGCCGGAAACCGGGTCAGGTGCTGCAGCTTCTTTTGGCACTTTGAGCAGGTTTGAGAGATTCCCACGTAAAATATTGCTTGTCAAAAAACTAGACGAGGCATCAGGAAGTAGTTGAGAAACAAGCGATATGATAGATTTTTCGCATAAAAAACACTATTTGCATAGTTATTATTATAGGCTACAACTATTATAATAAGGTTCGCACACGTTACTTATTCCACGATAATGGGATTCCGGTGTAACAGTAAATGTTTGAATAACATGGGCCCGAATATTTTATTACCACGCGGAGTGTTTTTCAATTTACGAGGAGCTATTGGGTGACTAATACCTGTTTTATGTTTTATATCAGAAACAGGTCAGCCGTAACGTGAAATTAAAAATAGATTCATAAAGACAGAGCATAACGTTTTTATTGCTTCTCGTTAAGTTTACAAGATGTGAGATGGAGATACACTCATTAAGTCGTTGCTTTAAGAAGCAATCCACTAAAGTCAGTTTTTATTCTCAGTTCATGTAGCCGCCAAACGCATTGGAATTGCATCCTTATTTTTTCGATTTTTTTCAAAGTCGTTAATGGATCAAAGCGTATAGCCTGAATATCTTCTCTAATTTTTGTAATAGTCCAATTGTACTTTAGGAATTAAATAAGTATTCTTATTTTGCATGTACACAAATGATCACATTTGAGAAAAATTTACATTTTTAACCGATAATTTAAAAAATTATATTGACATAAAATTAGACATAGCCTAATATAACATCCACAATAATTAACAACTTACCCAGAAAAAATATATTTATAAAGCTCTTCTTTCAGCCACCCTTTCTTCATCATACAACAGAGTTGCTACTTCATCTATTTCGTAAATTCCCAATGCTTCTGCTACATTATCTACACTGCCATGTTCATTATCCCATTCTTCATTATATGTTGGTTCCAGTTCTTTTTTACTTTCCTCGTCTGAAAGACGAAGGAAGTATTGTAATCCCGTAAAAATTACCTTCCGAGACTTTTTCAGATCTTCACGTTTCATGGTCCATAGATGACAAAAACAGATTTTCTCAATTCCTTCTGTCTGTTGCCGGTATAACTCAAAACGTATTTATTGGAGGAAAACGATACTTTATAGGAGGATTATATGTCTTCCCAGCATAAATCGGTAAAATATATACAGGGTGCCATACCTACCGATCTGACATAATACTTACACAGAGCGGAGCATGACCCGGACATATTCGATATTGTTCTAAATAACCATTTATAAACTAGTACACCAGGTGGTAGTTGTAGAAATCCGATAATTTTGTGGTGGTTATAACATTTACTAATTCTGGAAAAATCGTCCCTAATCTTCCACAATTAACTAATAGACAAATAAACAGTAAAGTGGGAAATAATCCACAGTGCTTGTTGCAGTTAATAATAATTTATTCATCTGAAAATAACTGAAAATCGGATATCTACCATGTAATAAATCAATCTTACTAATTATATAAAAGAAGA
This sequence comes from Agriotes lineatus, assembly GCA_940337035.1. Lineage (NCBI taxonomy): Eukaryota > Metazoa > Arthropoda > Insecta > Coleoptera > Elateridae > Agriotes > Agriotes lineatus. The sequence continues at coordinate 123,613,656 of OW679198.1, read as the reverse complement.
CATAAATAAAACCGTAATATCAATTATTTTACACCCACTACGATATTTTGAATTTAATCTAAGATAAGAATAGAATCAGGAAGAAGTGGCAGAATCTAAAACAACCAAAACATTAAAACTCATCTTAATAACATGACGAGATAAGTTAAAAATGCATTATATTGTTACCGTATAGAGATATTCTTCTCTTCTCCAAGGAATTTCTCCCCTCTTGATTAAATTACAACGAACTTTCACATAGCTAACACTGACCCTTTGGAGGAATTTTGTTCAATTTTAAGGAATAACCTAATCTTTATCGAACGTTCTTATAATTCAGAAGTAGTAGCTGTTCGCTACAAGAAGCCTAGGAGCCATATCACTACCACAAAAAACTATTCAAGATTTTTTTGTTCTGAATGAAATATTTTTTAGTACATATTTTTACTTCCTTTTACGATAAAGGAAGTATTGGATTCACCCCAAAAATTCGAAATTGAGTTTTCAACACATCTTCACGTTTTAGAGTCCCCTGAACCCAGAAAACATGTTTTTGTTCATTGGTATGGCTGTCTGTGTGCTTGTGAATAGAATATCTCAAAAACGAAAAGAGGTATGGCGTTGAAACTTCGTATATAAGTTTTGTGTACTATCTAGATGCGACAGCAAGCTTTTGAAGAAAATCGCATAGCCAGAAGTATCGTCTTTGTAATTTTTCAGCTTTTTCGATATTTTCAAAAACGGTTCTAACGATTTTTTTTTAAATTCACATTTTTATTACATTTTTATTGGGTATTGATGCGAGATAACTGATTTTCCAGTTCAATACCTCTAAAATGGATTTCTTTTGTTTTTTTTCTATTTTTTTATTAACTCCTATTTTAAATAGAACACCCGGTATATTATTGCATTTTATAATTTAGCTTAAAAGTTTCGCGAAAATTTGTCTCTTGAACTAACGCTCTATTTTGTACCGTTTTTGTAGAATTTGTAATTTTTGTTACAAATGCTTAAAAATTAAAAATACAATTTTTGGCTAATTATAAGATCGCTGTAAAAGGAACTTGTGAGCGTGTATCACACCAGATTTTTCACCATCCTTTTCGTTTTAAAACTTAAGCAAAGCATGATTAATTTGTATTTCGTAAATATAAATTACACGGTAAGCGCTTGCTTGCTTTCGCGGACGCATTAGTGTCAGATCGAAAAAATGACATAGCCTTTTGATGGTTTATGGGCTACAGCTGGCAGAGAGCAGTACATAAATTGAAGACTCTACGTTTGGCAAAAGCAGCATGATTGCCGTTGTGACAGCGCGCGTCGCGGTTTGCTGATTACTAATGCTTACAACTTTGACAAGTAGGGTAAGTTGATCGAGTAGTCGTCCAAACTAAAATATGTTATTTTAATCACTTCTATTTATATTAATTAATAGTTTTTATTATGTTTTTATCTTAATTATTACTTGTTCTAAGTATACTTTCAATTTATCACGCAGTTGTTGGAGCGCGTTAAGCGTTAGAATAAAATTTACAATTTTTTAAGTAAACCCTTGCCGTTGTATTCGCTCGAAGAAAAGATTAGGTAGACCTAGCAATACCTACATTCTTATTACTATATTATACGTATTATTTACTCAAGGTAAACTTAGTTCTCAAACAGTGGACATGGTTTTATGGCTGAATTCTATATACAAACGAAAAATTAAACAGATATTCTATTCAGTTCATCATGTTTTATTAATCTGTAATGTTTGGTAGTTTTTCCAGTGATGCTAACTGCTGCAGTCCACATGGGAAATATTTAAATTTTGGAATCTCGAAATATGTTTTTTTTTTCTGTAAAGGAGTGGAAGATGCATTTTACAATCGATTGGCCCTATAATCAAAATTCTCCACGAGCTGCCACTGGTCGGAGGTCTTCACAAATTAAAAGCCTCAATTGACAAAACTATCCAAACCAACCATTCAAAACAATGATTCTGATTTCGCCATTTGAAGTGAGTTAATTTATTAGAAAAGGTAAATTTCCTGCATTGTATATTATACTAAACAGTGGAATTAAGGACATGCCAGATAAAGTATTAGCTCTAGACGTAACAATTTTTAATGCATTAATGTGATTGAGGAGTTTTCCTGACAGTTATTTTTAATATTCCGTAAACCTGACAAACATTCCAATTCTTCTTCAGCCTATCGCCAATAAGATATTGAAATCCTCAGACTCGCTGAACTGATGTAACAAGGGATTAAGTATAAACGACACACTATCGCCTTATTAGATTTCGCAATTGCAGAGGTGGAGATATAAAATAATAATAATAAAAAAAAGAGCACTTCGATTTGGAAGATACTTTACATAGATAATTAGCTAACCGAAAAGCAAAGGAAATTGAAAAGAAAAATTAGAGTAATTGCAAATAACCAAAGACAGAGTGATAAAAAGATAAAGGTGGCTTATCAAAAACTGGTAATAGAAGAAACAAGGATACGGAAGCAAGGGAAAGTGAAATTACAAAGATAGCAGAAAAAAGGTTAGTGGAAAAACATACCTATAGCCTGCAACTGTAGACATAAATTACGAAAGCAAACTGAAGACGAAAATGTGTGCTGATGAAAGCATCAAAATGGACACTAATAGCAGATGATATAAAATAATAAAAGCTAAAGATACAACTGAAAGAGGCGACAAAGCTAAAACCTCCCTGATGATAACACGGTTGAATGGCAAGGAAAAGAAGTTAGCACCAAATTTCAGATCAAAATCAGAAATGGCAACCTTTTTAAATTCACGAATGTTACTAGAAAGAGGACAAGTGAAAAAGTAATTGATAACAATAAATATGGCGTACGGCCCTAACGGAAACGAAACCGCGAAGGGCAAGGAAAACTTCTGGGATGCTACCGGCAATAGTAATAATAGGGGACTTAAATGACAGAGTGGAAAACAATGTCAAAGAACGCGGAAAGACAAATAACAATAATGCGAAGTGGGATTTTGCATAGATAACGACATGACGTACGCGATTACCCTTTACAAAATAAGAGGAATCCACACGTACACCAGAGTGGAATCAACTAACTTTAAAAATCCCTTATAGACTACATATCACTACAAAGTCAATGTAGAAGAAATGTAAAAACTGCCAGAGGGGAGTTACCAGCATCTCTTGATAGTAGAGATGAATAGAGAAAAGCTGATTGGATAAAGAAAACAAAACCAAAATAAAGAGAGAAAAGAGCGGGGTAAAAATTAACTAGTTAAACAATTCTTTAAAGTGCTTCCTGCTGCAGTAAATTAAGAAGGCTTCAGACAATAACGTTCACTAACAACCTGGGATAAAGAAATGGCTAAGGTATTAAGGGATCGTGTGTGTAGAAATGCACGTTATGTTTACTAGGGTTTGCGGAAAGTTCGTTCCCCACATTTCGTTCCCCACATTTCGTACCCGGAAACTTCGTTCAGGAGCGAGCTCAATTTGTCTCCTAGTTTACAGGGTGTTGAAAAACGAGTGCAGCGATCGGAATACAGTTAGAAAAATGAAAGATATTTTAATTTATTTATTTATTACAATAAACTTATAAGAACTACTATATACAGTGTGTCCCCGGCTTGAGTTTACAAGAGGGAATTACATTTTATTTTTAGTTTTACATAAAAATATTATAGGAATTATAATTCCTGTTGGGTTTGTAGAGAATTTTAAGAACATTTTCAGTTTTTCAAAAACAAGTCGTCCATGACAGTTAAGCAAACACTATTTTCTTTTCAGGTAAACTACCCTTTTTGTTCATAATACGGAAAAATATTACAAAGAAAACTTGTCCAGAATGAGAAATTATGGCCCTATACTAAATATCAGGAAGATACCTACATTAAACCGTCATTTTTAATAAATACAATTTATTTTGTTCTTATAAGTTTATTATAATAAATAAATTAATTAAAATATCTTTAATTTTTTAACTGTATTCCGATCGCTGTACTCGTTTTTCAACACCCTGTAATCTAGGAGACAAATTGAGATCGCTCGGGAACGAAGTTTCCGGGTACGAGATGTGGTGAGACGAAATATCCCGGGAACGAAATGTGGGGTACGAAATGTGGGGAACGAAATGTGGGGAACGAACTTTCCGTATCCCGTTTACTATATCTTTGGTATTTCTTTTATGGAATAGTAGCCCTACTTCACCTACTGATGTGTTCTTTTCTCCAATAGAGTTCAATGTTGCCCGGCAATTAGAGTGGAGTAAGTCTGAGCTTCTGGGATAAAGTTTTTAATTTGTGCTTAAATTAATTTAAATTTATCATACGAAGTGTGAGTCAATCATAAAAGCTACTATTAAGCCAACATAAAGAAATCAATAAAAGATAATGATACCTTCAGTTAGCGCAATCTACCTAAACTTTTATCAATTTTGCGTAAAATGTGCAGATGTTTGGTTTTACAACGTATTGTGATTCCATTAATTGCTTCAGTTAATCTGTAAATCTACAGGGTTAGGTCGCTATATCCAAAATTAAATTGCTAACTTGCTATTAAAAATTATTTAAAGTCTGATTACCCATTTATTTGTATACCCTCTGTATGCTCGCTATTTAACTGACGGGAATTTGCTCTCTGATATTTCTATCGGATGGGACCGACATTAACTCCAAGACGGCGTGGTGTAAAAAAAAAACGTAAACAAGCTCCGTGTTCTATTTAAACGCAGTAAAAGCTGTTGCTATGCGAGAAGAATTTAAAGTAAGTGTATGACGTCGCAAAACAAAGCACTTCTACTGACGCCACTACCGAAAGTTAAATGCAAACCGACGTCACTCGAAGAAAATGACAAAAAGACACTTTTTAGCTGGCAAGATCTGACCTTTTGAAGGCTTCTAAGATGATCTCGCTGAAGGTCCCACGATGCTCAGGGCACGATGTCGTTACCGACCTGATGTCAGCAAGCCACGAATCTGCTCTCGTTTTCCACCTCGATATCGGCTCCACTTGGATGACATTTTCGATAGCGATACGTACATTGCTCGCTTATGCACCGTGTACAAGCATTACAAAAGTGACTGGACCTCCGTAAAACTACTTCAAAATACTCTGGTGTGCACTTGACCAATTGATGTCTCGTTCTTAATACAAAGGAAAACTTCCACAAATCACCCTCGGCACAATCTCTCAACAAAAACACAACTTTTTGGTAAACTTGGGTATTTTAATAACACATAAAACGTAATTTATTAGGGGGCTTAGCAAAACACAACTGCTTCTCTTAAAGAAGCCACACCCAGTTGTCTTGTTCACAGTTTTGTTTTTGTTGCATGCAATGCCAAGCCTACTTTGATTTTACTTTGCTTTTACACAAAAATAGTGCTATTCTAAAAACATCATACTATCAATTATTTACAAGACCTGCTAGTTTATAGCAAATCTGAACTACAAACTATTACATCTTCTACACGTGTGTTTTTGTTGGTTATGTTATAAACTACTAATAATTATTATTGTACATATAAGGCTACTAAAATGTGATCATAGCAGTATATTCTATTAGTATATATGTAAATCACTTTAAATTACAGTATTGATAGTCTGTCGCCTACAGTATAGTATGCAACTCTTCTCTAGTTCCATGAAACTACCCAGGACTCATTACGAGGAGGTGGTTGCACCCGCGCCCACCCCATCCACCCAACCTTAAGAAAATGCTTTTTTAAACCTTAAAAATTTACTATTGCTTTCATCACAAGTGAGGCATTAACGTTTTAGTAAAAACATGTTCATAGAGGTAACTGGAGTTTAATGAAAGGAAGGAAAAACTTTGAATTAAAGAAGTGTATGTTTTGCATATAAAGAAAGCTGACTCCAGAAATTTTGTTTTGTTAAAAGTGTATATATTTAGTAATTGAAGTAAGTATTCCCTTACCGAGATCATTCCGTCAGCAACCCTAAATGCTGTGGATCTCATACATGTAGCTTGCTTGTCTGTAGAGTCTTTTAAAAAAGTACATCAGCGAATTTAGACAGACTTTCAGTTATGCTGTACTGCCAAAATTAGCTGTTCCTTACCCAAACGCTGAGCCAGTTATAAGTCGATTGGAGGTTTATTATCGCTGACGTCCCTGCTCGCTACATCCAGCAATGGACGCTACTGGATGGATTAATAAGAAGAAGATTGATAGATTGAGTACTAGTAGAGAGACAGGTAGAGTTGTACAAAAGCGACAAGACTAAATTTAAAATGGAAAGCTCGGAAACAAAATCATAGTGAGGGTAAAGAGAAACGAAGTAAACCTCAATAGCGCAGAACGTTAAGAGTGTGTAATACATCAAAACAATTTTAGAATTATTTTAAATGCAGCGAAGCTGTGCATATTGAGTCGGTAAATGCTCTGTTCATATCAGGCTTACGAACAAACTTTCTTGTGATATACTACCTCCATTGTTTGTCGATGGTACCAGTGGTTTCAAACGATGGAGCAGCTGCCAAGCCGACCACAAAAAAGTTATGTATTGTTATAATTATTACTAATTAACATTGGGCAACCAATTATACATTAAAAACATAATTTTTTCTTGTGTTGTTATATTTTTGATAACTACTTGAACTGTGTAATTGTGTCGTTAGTTTTCTAAGTACCTATTCTATTTTAAATTATATGAAAACTGTATAGACTTATTTTGTACTCATTTACAACAGGATTTGAATAGGGCGAATGGTAAATTTGTAAATTTCGCGTCAAAGAGGGTATGTCAGTATTCACTCAATAGGTACTCAGTTTACGTGGTCGAGCAGTAGTAGTTTGAATAAACCAGTAGCAAATACAATCTTTATGCTATAATTACAACGCTATTAAAGAGTACATGTAGTGGACACTAACACAGCATTTAAAGTTGTTTTCATTTATTTCTCCATTCGTTTTACTTAATTACTCTAATTTACGTAAACTTGCCGAGAAGTAATTTCACTAACAGAAGACCGCTGTATGTAATAAAGCATGCCATTCCGCTAATGCAATTATCGCGTCAGATATAAAATTAAGCAGTAGTATTTTCTAGAATACTATCAACTTTTTATAATTTTTCGCTAGGAACTATACTACAAATTTCCGAACGGCCATAAAACGTAACTTCCCGAATTTTATGGTTCAAACTGCGAACCGTTACTTCTAAGCTTCCTAACATATTCGGAAATTAATTAATCCCACTTCCAAAGACGCAAAACCAAGGTATTCCAAAGAGAAGCCATAAAACTCCGCGAACGGATCTATCTTCACTTTAGACTTCCACAGGTTCAATATCTTTCGGTAAATCTGTGTCATACAGATGTGTGTTAGCATATAATAACAAATTTCCGCAGTTAATATTTTAGACATATCTCCATATCTTCGAAAGGCGAAGCGGTTTTTTATGCAGCGCCCAATTAAGTCCGTTTCTGTTTTACAGCTACGATATAAAAATATAATTTGGCACACATAGCGTCTTTAAGCTCCTCACGTAGTGCAGCGTTTTACAACTGCAAAAAATGCATCAAATCTAGTGCGCCTCTATTATTGGTAAATTTGGGGACTCGAGTTCGATTGGAAATATTTGTAATTTTTAAGGTTAGATTTGTGTTTTTCAATAATGCAATTTCCCCAGTTATATTTTTTGTTCACCAGACGCCTATACGTGTCTGTTTTAAAGCAAGCTGAAAAACGAGTAGTCACTAGTAGCGGATATAATTATAACGGAACCTTTAAATGCGGACAAAAAGGCGAAGGATACGTTTGAGCAGGAAAAATGCAATAAAATGATAGCGTCGAGTTTAGATATAAGCACGTGGAAGTTCGCGTGTCTTTGACTAAAAGTCTGCTGGGTTTTATTCCAACAATTATCGCTGACTTAACGAGCTAATGCCACCGGGAATTCGTCGATTAAAGTTCTTGAGCAAGACACTGCGGGCAGATCTTAAGGGTTTTATGTTGGCACATTGCGGTGGTTATTAGGTTACCTTATAGCTCTTGAGCAACCCGAAGTCTTGACACATAGCAAATGCTAGATGTCGATAGGTTATGCTCCGCAAAAAAGCTTTATCTCAGCCGGACGCGGTAATAAACTTTTGCAACCGTTATTGTTAAAAATCAATTGTTCAAACGCAATAGTAATTCACAGCTGGTCTAGGAAATAAATCAGGAATAACTATATGCGGTTACGTAAGCTGCATAATTGCTCGATTTTATCTGTGCGAAAGCTCGAGTGCCGCTCGATACGATCGCCATTATCAATTCCCAATTCCTTAACGAGGAAACGGTTGGCTACCTAAATTCTCGCTCTTAATTCGTTAGGAACAATCATACCGCGGCTTTTGCAAAGAAATCTTGCAAACGCTGTTGCACCAATATACAGTAATTATTTATCACTGCCTGAAGCCACCTGTCACGCTGCTTGGGCAAATCCTCAAAATTCTAAGCTGAAATGATAAATGAGTCTAGAGCAGTGTTTAAGTAATTCCAAGGAGAAAGTGAAGGTCTGAAAGTTAACACAAAAGGTATGCAAAATGCAAATTCATAAAATTATAGTCAGACATTGTGAATTTACATTCAAATTATGTTTGGTATAATCTAAGTAGTTATCATCTTTGACTACAAACTGTATGCTTATGTTTTAACTGAACTTGAGATGCGGTTGTTGCTGAAAGTGGTATATTAAAGTTTAAGTGAGTTTTCAACACTATCAATTACACTACTGAATAGAAATTTAATAAAAACATTTTCTTTGTAAACATTCAAAATAAAAAAAACGCTATTTTGCTCTGAATGGCAAGCTCCGGTTGTTCAATTTTATATAGGCTTAAATAAAAATCTATGTGTCTATTAGAGCTAAAGGAAATGTATCTGCACACTATGGGGATCAACCCTTCTAGGTCAACATGATGGCTTAAACGGAATTCGAATATCTCCTCCGCAAAGGACAACGTAATACACATTTATACATAGATTAATATAATCTCGTTTTTACATTTTCAAATATATTGTAATGGTTCACAGTCCATAGAAATTCTGATTGCCTAATTAACTAAATGAATAAGGTCAACACGAGCACAGAATTAAATATTTTATCTATTGCAAGATAATCAATACTTTACATTAATAAGTGCACTTGATGTGAGCAACAGTAACTAATCATTTGAGGGATAGAAGTTAGCATGAAACAAAGCACATTCAGAGTTTCAGATATGATAAATGTTCGCAAGGGCTAATGCAATTTATTTTGTAACTGACGGAACTAAGCTTATTAATATCATACGTAATGTGAATAGAATAATACAAAATGATTTGTTAAATACAGAAAGAATATGAGCGTTATGTAGTAAAAGTGTATAAGCCAGCAAAAGGCAAATTAGCTGAAAGGTAAACGACACCGTGTTAGCAAAATAACAATTGCAAATAGCAATGAAAAATGGAAGGTAACCAATCGAAACACAATTAGTGGGACGTTAAATGAACTCCTAGTCTATCAGTGCAGTATAAACAAAAGTGAATTAAAAACAGAGCAAGTGTAGTAACAATTATTCAAAGAAAAAGACAATATTAGTGGTTAGGCAACGATATGACATCAAAGCTGTAGTCCATAAGGTTAAACATGTTATCAATCCTAATTTCCTTGAAAATCCAGTTGCTAAGGGACCTGATTGTCATTTTTTATTAACAACTATACAAGCGCGAAAATTGGGTGTTGGGGCCACATTGAGCTCCTCAATTATCATGTAAAATTGCAAATAAAAAGGTTCTTAGTTATACCAATTGTGGTTAAAGTTATTCATGAGCTTCCTGTGCATCTGTGTGTGTAGTTTTCCAGGTGTCAAAAAGTCCATGTGAAGCAGATAAGCCAGTCCAATTGGGTGACTTTCAGGGGTCAATTCCTTATGTAAGCAGCTTCGCCCAGCGAGAATAGAAACTGTTACGAATAGGGAGGACATTCAGGAACCAGTACGAGTAGAAATCCCAACCAATAAGCGATTCCCAAGTCCATAATTTTCGTGGCGTCACTTGGGGAGTGCTTCTAGCGTCCAAGAGGTCTCCGATAAAGGTAGGATCTTGCAGCCTTTGCTGCAGCGCCCTAATTTGCGCGGATCAGCAAGATCAGACTGTCTACAAGGTGGAGAGCCATATTGCAGTAGTCCAGAGGCGTCCAGTTTTCAGAAATTTAGATAGCGTTCCTTGAAAATTAGAAATGACGCCTCATTTTTCAGTTTTGGGCAGATATAAACAAAAAGCGGTCGAGCGTCGGTTGCTAGGTCACAGCTAGAAACAAAAGAAACTTAGCAGTTCCTACGTCACAGTAATTAATATTTACCTGACGTGTCTTTGCCATTTTGGTAGTTTTAGAATTCAATTTGCGCTGTTTTGTGCACTAGCAGATCATTGTGTTTGTTGAGTCAAATTTAGAGGTTAGCTAAATGTCAGATGAAATTGTGCATTTGCCGGAAATATTTGAGAGTATTTGTCATACAACAAGTTATTTGTCATACCAAGTTTTTCTTAAATTTTATGAACTTTCGACCCTGAACCACGGTTGTCTCATATCTACGGAGCTAGTCCCGAATTTAGTGCTGATAGAATAAGAACAGAGCAATAAACCATTTATTTGTCGTAATTTTGTTACACTCTTTGCCCTGAGTATGGCAGGCGAATTTCAATTGAAACATAATAATTATAAAGTGTAAGTTTTCCTTGCCATAATAATTATTTTATACCGTGTGTCCACAGGAATACGCACCATAGGGATAACCAAATAGAATAGAAAGATCGGCTAACGCTGGAATCGCCGGCACGCTAAAACGTTGTTTTCTGGCTTCTGACTCGCCACTGTATGAAACAATATTGTTATAAATGGTACAAGAAAAGGGACGGTGGTCATAGCACTGGTTGATATTTATATTCTATTAGCATTATCTTATCTCTATGGTGCGTACTCCTGTGGACACCCGGTACTATATTAAAAAGCCTATATTTATTATCATTAATGGGAAGGGTTATTACAATATATGCTTTATCATAGTTAACTTCGATCGCCAACGTGCACGAGCGGTTAGGGAGTGAGGCTGCGGCGCCACGGTACGGGGTTTACTCCCCACATTTGGCAACCGGCGGGCGGCCCAGCCAGTCATTTAAAAAATTGAGTACTGCAACCGCAGTTATGGAAGGGAAAATAAGTCAGTAGTTGAAAGCGTTATGCTAACCACATCACCCAGTAGGGCTTTAACGGTATTCCAGATTGAGTGGGTTTCGGAAAGAGATATTTCGGCGACCCTGACTCGGAATGTGACAAGCCATATTCCTATGTGGGGAATGAAGTAACCTAAACTTTAATTTTGCATAGTTGACTGTAGTAGCACAGAAATTATTGCATTTTTTCTTATTTAATACAGAATACGCGAAGGCCGTAAAACTGAAAAAAAACGTAGTTTATGAAATTTATTTGTACTGTGCATTAATTAAGAACAATACGTGAAAATAACTACTTAATCTAAATATTTATACAAATGGTGCTTTTGGTTTACATTTACAGAATTTGCGCCCCCTTCTAATGTCTATTTGTTTATTTGTGATACTGGTATTTGTGTTTTATTGTATTTGCATTCGAACCTTAAAAGTCTATTTTGTTCACTACCAGTCAAATTTATTTTTACTTCACCGATGCGGCGTTGGACCTGTTTGTGTAAAGACTCATATTATAGCATATTACATACATTTTTCGTTTGCTATTAATGTATTTTCAATCAACTTTTAAATTGCAGAAGAACAATTATGTTTAAATATGCAGTCAGTATGCTCAAAATGTGTAAATTAAAATTAGTATCGTTCGATCCTGCTTTCTCATAATCTACGTATGCATCCTGTAATAATTTCATCATTTGTTCGGAAAGTTTTTATTAATTAAATTAATTAACTTTTGCCTCGGGTATGCTCAGATGCACATGGGTTCGTTATCACTCAAATGTATAAAAACAGGGATAAAACGTTTAGAAATAAATCGTATAATGTTTCGAACTAAGCGCAAACTGAATCTTAATTGGTAATATGTACGTAGAATTATAACGTAGAATTTTTTCCGGATCTTCCTGGATCTTCTCGAAGAAAGTTTGGATGAGGTAAAGCTCCGCTGTACTTGAATTAGAAACCATCGGTCTGAAGCAAGCGCTATTAATGTCTCAGAAAATAGCAATTGTTTACGATTTTTGCCAATTCAATAGAATAACTAGTTTTACGGTACTGGTGACGTGTGTAATTAGGTTGTTAAGCTAGGCAGGCTTAGTATATAAGTTTGGGTCACCAGGAATAACCTAAACATGACATGTGCGCCTGGAGCGAAGTCCGCCTTTCACGTCTTGGAAGATTGCTTGATGTGGTGCTTACCGCACGCCGGAAAAGTGCGATCTGTCTTTGGTGAAATTCCAAGGTGTTTTCGTTAAACTAACAAGGCTGTTGCTACTGGTACACTAGTATTTTAATGAGCTATTAGGTTATAATACCTCGGTAAAGCCGGTTATTTGTGGTGAACGTAACGTAGTGGACGTCGGGAGTGGGGTTTAGGTTAAAGAAGCATTCTACGAGACAAGTTCTCGTCACAAGGTTGAACTCTGCCAGGTCCAGGTCAGGGAGAAGTTCTACGAAACGAGTTCCTGTTACAAGACAGAACTGCATCAGGTTCAGGTGAAGAGGGTTACTCTACGAGACGGGTTCCCGTCACAAAGAAGAGCCAGGTCAAGAAAGTATTAAGAAAAGAAGCCAATCCCCCGGAGGAGGCCCTAGAGCTGGAAGTCAGAACAGGATATCAGGTCTCATGTCTCAATGTTTGAAATGGATGCGGAAGTTGCTTTAATACTTTTTAGTCCGCGTTATCGGTCCAGTCGCTTCAGGTACAATTGAGTGGGAGCGGCGCTGTGCTTGCTTGTACGAGACTCTCCGCACCGCTGGTGGACGTCTTCTTATCTTCTGTTCGAGCGCTAAGGCGATGAAAACGCATATTGTGACGGAATAAGCGCCCTACAAGTTTCTGGCATAATAGTGTTTCTTTAGATAAATTTGCTACTGGCGCTAACGTTACAATCCATCCAAAACTATTTAACCGACATATTAGTATTTTAGAACATAAGTTTGCCTATCATACATTTTTGTAGGCGGTTTTAAATGGACTTTGAAATACAGTTTTTTATATATTAAGATAAACGGGATTTGTGCTTTAATTATAAAACGCTTCACTTTTCAAGGGTATGCATAAATGATTATTTTAAGATATTTTCCGATGCTGTCCCAATTAGAGACCTTATATGTACTAAGAGATGAGCCATTGGCTCCACAAATGCCACGTGGCTTATAAAAAATGGATTTCATTTGTTTTATTAAAAGGAAGTATGTATCAAACTTACAATCGGCAAAGATCAGCTACTACCTAAAATGCTTCACCCAGATTTTAATCCATTCTAGCAGTATTTTTGGGTTGCATAAGTACTCGCTTCGGTGTAGTAAAATTTCGGAGCCAATGGGGTCCTGGCTTGACTATACAAGGTTGTTCAATTTCGAGGTTCAGCTTTGAGATTTCGAAAACGGTACGTGATGCAAAGTCGGTTAATATGGGACAAAGTTACGCATTCTATTATTGAATAATATTTAAAAAATAATAGACCCGAAAGGTTAGCCATTTGGGTTATATTAAAGAAATAAAAATATTGTTTTTCGCTTTTCCTTGTTATACATTGATTATCATGCGGAAACTCCTTAGAGAAGAAGTAAAATATGGTTTTAGATCCATTTATTTTCATAGGTTTTCAAATATTGATACTAACGTTTTTTGACCACCACTGAACCGAAACTGTTTGCATTAAAAAAGTCAAAAGGTTAGCAAGCAGAATGATTAACCCATTACTTTAATAATTTGAAAATATTGTTATGTATTGCTATAGTCACAACCCAATTTAAGATATACGTATTTGGGTTTAACTAAGGATATATAAAATTAAATAAATTACTACATGTAGTCGACAAAATAAGCACTGTCTTGACGTGTAAAGGGCTCTTGTAATTAATACCAATGGTATATATTATAATTACTACAAGGTAATTCTTGAGACTGTCACATTAAAGCAAAATTTTCGATCTTGGATACGTTTTCCGAGAGCTCTATTTTAGAGTTGTAAGCTTTTATTGGTTTGTCCGAAATTGCTTACTAAGGTGGGTTGCGAACACCTTAGCAACTCAAAAGTATAATTGGAGATAAAAAGTAATTTACCTTACGTTATATTTAGTCGAATTGCATCTAATTGGACTGAAACTTTGCATACTTGAAGTTTTTCAGTCAGCAACAATATAACTTGGGTTAGCTAGGAGTTTTGATATTTTTTTTTGTGAGTTGTATCGGATGAATGTTATGAACACACCTAAAACGTTTAACGATATTAAAATTATGTCTAAGATTACAAAATGACTTTATTAGATGCACAGCCACAGAAAACGATTTTAATATTTACGTAGTTGCTTAAAATGGTTAAATGTTGAAATAGTACGAGTTGGATTGTAGTCATTTGCAAATTAAAAGAGGCTCGTAATTTATATAATTTAATTTAGAGTAGCTTAAAACGTATGTAAAAGGAATAGCATTACGTGTGTATTCCAATATTGTTACTTAAATATTAAAATAGGAGCTGATAATTGATTAATTCTACAATTAAGGTATAAATTAACGAAATTGGGTCGTGCGAAGTGTTGGTTCCTTGCGAAGCAACCGATATAGTAATTTATTTTAATTTAATGTTAGTTAAATTTGTTTAGTTTATTTTGAGGAAATAGGATTTAGTTGTATAAGTTAGAATTAATTTTAGCAGTAGGGGCAGTTTAGAGGCCAATACGGTAGTATTTGTTTCAAAATAATCCCAGTTGCTCTATAAGCATTTGCAGACCAAAGCACTCTCTTTCGCATATTTTGCTAGTGTAATATAGCAGGTTGATTTGTGATTCTTGAAAACAAATGATGGAGCTGTGTTAAAGAATTGGCGGTTAGTTCCATTATAAAGAGTTGGGTTAAGAGGTGAGTTGTGGTAAATGGTGTCGACTCATATCTTTGTTAACTCTATTTGGAAGCTGTGTGTGGAAAGCAGCAAGATTAAAATCTAATAATTGCAAGAAGCTGAGGAAATCTGTGAGGTGATACAATTATTCTTTGGTTACCTGCAAAACATAAAAAAATGGTGACAACAAAAGAACTTGATCAGCTACGATTAAAGGAACTGTGTTTCCAAGGCAGAAAAAAGGGCTGCTAAACAGTTAGCCAGCGATGTGTTACGAGTCCAAGTAGCCACAGGAGGTTTTGTATCCTAAGCCTGGTATGACAAACTCTAAGCAGCCATATTGCCTTTGGTGGACAAAATTCATTCATAGGTAGTAAAGCCACGTCAAAGTTAGGTAAATTCATACCTTGAGATAATTTAAATTCAGATTAGGATATTTTGCAGTGCTGCAAAAATAGCCTTGTGCTAGAGTCCTGCATCGAGTCGGGTACCCGCGGGTACCCTCGGGTTACCCGCATTGCGGGTCGGGTTGCAGATTTGAAACGGTGGGTCGCGGGTCGGGTGGCGGGTACAACTTCAGTTCTTCATCATAAATTTTGTTTGTGTATAAAAAATTATACCTAATAATAATGAGCTGTGAAAATAACTTTCTTTATTGTGCATAATTATTCTATCTGAAGCAAGTTGCTGGTACGTGCTGGTCTAATATTCAAATTTGGGATTAAGTGCGGCTTGAAAGTGCAAAACTTGCGGGTCGCGGGTCGGGTGCGGGTTTGAAACGGCGGGTCGCGGGTCGGGTTCGGGTCCTAAATATTGGACACGCGCAGGTCTCTATCTTGTGCTAATTGGTGTTTGCATTAATAATAAACAATAGTCTGGAAAAGATACACATTTATTTGTCAACCTAACAATAAAACAGGGGCTACTGAAACGGGCATATGGTTTGCTTTGATCATTGCAGCTAGTATAGTTGAAAGCGGGCAAGTGCGGGCCTGTTTTAGCACATAAATCGCCCAGCTGTGTGTGTTTAGGATCGAGATGGATCCTTTGAACAACGCTAGGAATTTAGTATAGTTGCTAGTAGTTTACTGCTTGAGTGTTTGTGTGCTTCAAACCAGCTTTTGTACTTCAGGTGGTTGCAATACAACCGTACACTGGTGACACCTTCAAAGGGTTTTTGAAGTGGTCCGATTGTTTCGTGACTACAGCCGCTAGAGAAGAGACAGCTAGCAGCCATGTACTTTTTCTATGAAATATGTAGGAAATTGCCACTTGTGGTGTGGTGTGTGACAGCATCTATTTCGAGAGCTATGTTATACGTCCTCGAACATAAGATAACTCGATAGAAGGCAAGTTTTCAGCTTGAGCGATAAGCAGTTGTTTCAAGTGTGTTTTTAAGATTTTGTCAGCATAAATTAATGCGCTTTAGAAACAAATAAATATGTACGTGCGAAGTCCGGTTTCGATGCGAGACATCCTGACGACGTATTTCGGTGCAGTTTAATTTCGCGTATTAAAAACTGTTGTATTGGTATCTTTTTAAGTACTCTAAATGTGGTTGTTCTGCTATTGTTCGTTTCGTAAATGCATATAGCAAAGAGCTATAACTCTTTAATGATTTGTTGCATTCTAAACTAACCTGTGTAGGAGTGACCATAAAGGTTAATATATCTATGATTATTTGTATAAGAAAATTGGATTTTCTTGTGCATATTGCTTGATGTCAGTTTCAGCAGAAGAAAACAACAGGTGCAGGTCAGCTTCCTATTTTTAGCAGATATTGTTTTTCTTATCCACGACTTGAGACAAAGTAAGAGTATTATGTGTATTGAGCTAGCTGGAAGAACAACAGGGCAATTAATTTAGAAGAACTATATTTCACGTCACGACGGATGGCTACCAAACGACATGTTTCATAGTTACAATTAAATACGGGCAACAGGATTTGTCTATTTTCATAAATTTGCAAGTCTTTCAATATATAAAAAGTTAAATGTTTAATAGTTCAATATAAAACACGTGGTTGATAAAGAGCAAAATAACATTAAACGAGAAAGATATTTGTTTAAGTTACAACCCAATAATTGGTACAAAAAAATAACGCTTTTTATGCATATTTATCAAAAAGTAGCAGGCAATCCAAATTGAAATTTAAAAACACTACATTTAGTATCCCGTAACTGCAAAACCCTGTGTTCCAATTAAAAGGTAATTTGGGTCAGATCTATTAATAGGTTCTCACTTCATAATTTCAATGCTTTCTAATTTTAATATAATTCACTACAGAATTCTATACTATATTTACCTTACGTAATACGCTTTTAATTAAATTTTTAAGTGAATTTAGGCTTCATTATATTAAACTACGGAAAGTACTACACTTTCTGCAAGAACGAACTGATTGGCCACGAGTAATAAGAACGTTTAAATAAACATGCACGTGTACCTGAAAATTAAATCTGTTTATTTAAATACTATATTATCAATAACAGTGACAAATTAAACTAGAGCTATTTGACGGGTGCCCTGAAGAATTAGAAATGATACAAAATAGGCAAGACGATGCACCGTTTTACTCAATAGGAAAACTGCATGATTGATATTAGTTGAGTCGGGTTCGAATAATCTGTGGAAAATCTATATTATGCTACGTAGCTAAATTAAAGTCGGCCTCTACATTGAGCGCCAATTAATTTATGCAGTATGATGTCTAATATTTTTAAAGATTGTAAATTTTTTGACTCAATTCAAGGACAACGAAATAAGTTTAATTTTATTCTGTAACACTTTCTAATTCTGTTAAATCCTCTTCTGAAAATCAACCTACTGTTTTTATTTAATAAGTTAATGAATGAAACCTTACTTTGACGTATAACTTTGTGTCTATATTTATTTTTGTTGATGTTTAGAATTTCTAGAGTGGTGCAAAACTTTATACCTTTATTCCGCAGTAAATATGTTAAATTCCTGCTGTTTCAGCTTTGCAGATACAACTGGACGCACTTGCATGTTGTTGCAAAAACAAAACTGCCTTCAGCTGCTACTTGAACAGCCTTTTGCCGAAGGTGACGGGGGTGATTTTGTTGCACCAGGAGAACTATTCTCACAGTATCAAACTCAGCTAAAATATTTTTATTTAATGCACATATTTATTTCTTAACAAAGAAAACTTTTTTATTTCGGGAGCTGGTTAACACACATCTCACCCCTAAAAGAGTTCTAAAACAACTAACTACAGCCAAAATCAACACCATTCCTATATCAACAACGAATTGAACTGAATTTTAACCAACGAGGATGTTACAACGACTATAGGATTATTGAGGATTCACAACAAAGTAATAATTTAAATGTGAAAAATATTTCAAACTTATTATACTACTATTATAAAAATCCCTAATGCTACCATAAACTATCTAGAATGGACGTTACCAGGTTTGTTCTTAACTACCAGTAATTTTGTGTTGTACGATGAATATGGAATATTGTGTTAACATAACTCAGTTGCCGATCAACTTTATGTGCTATAATAGCTATTATAATCATAAAGGCTTAAAATGTGTTCATAGCAATACATACAATAATTCTTCTTGAAATGAAATGTAAGAACTTTTTTATGTAATTTGTATATGACTACTTTAATGTTATATACTTTATTCATTAAACTGCTGTACGGGTTTCATTTTTTTTATTTAACTATTTAAGAAAATGGTTTTAATTGTTTGGCTTTCACCACCATTACAATAGGCATGTATACAGAGCAAGTCTGAATAGAGATGAGTAATAATTTTACTTTAATCGTTTGAATACTGTTTCTTAATACTAAAGCCGATCTTAAAGTGGGTTTGAAGAGCTACAATATGTACAACCCATCAGTAAGTCTGATTTTGCAACTAGTTCGAACAACTTTACTACAGCGATTTGAGTTATGATTTTCCCACAAACATTATCGGTTACACGACTTGTAAATGAATCACTTACAACAGCTCATTGTTAGAGCGGCTTATTTCATTATCTAAGAACGTGACGTAAGATCTCTTTCAAAGAATAAGAAACATTTATACCATAAACACACCGGGCTGCCCAATCTGCACCTACTCACTTACGTTTGCAGGTGCCAACTATTAATCTCTGTCGGTTTACTGAAAACGGCAGTTACGCTGCTCTATTTTCTGCCCTGATATACTTAAATCGTTTAGAAAATTCAGACAAAAGTTTGGAAATATTGAAATGAAAATTATACTGATGAATTGCGATTTTGAAAAGTAATGCAGGATATGGAAATATGCTACAACCTTCTAAACATACAACTTTAGGTATTTTCGTGAGAAGTATTTTGTGGAATTAAATTATTGATATTATTTAAGAGATAAATAGATAGGGTAAGTTGCTTTAGCGATACAATTGGTTAGACTGTAATTAAATAAGCTAAACAGAGTTTTATTGTCTTAGCTATTCTTTTAAATTTGTGTCTGTTCTTCAATTTAACGTAAAAATATACAAATTCTCATATGATTTAACACCAAGCACAACTACATTTTACTTTGATCATCTACAAGAATGGCACCATTTTGTCTAAAGGAAAACCATCAAAGCTTACAATTTTAGGGCTAGAACGGTATAGTAGGTGATTATTTCTCGAATGAAAGAAAGAAACCCCTTAGTTTTTAAATATAAGGGAGCATTCAAATATTGTTCAAAATGTCTTCAATTTTATTTGATTACGCTTGACGTAGAAAGGTACATCTGCAAAGTTTATTTCACCGTAGTATTCTAAGACCAATTTTAAATGAAAGCGTTATTTCTGGTATATTTAATTCTGGCCAATTCTGCAATTTCCCAAGCGGAAAAACTTTATCAGCCTGTAAGATATCTATAATTATTAATAGATGTATATGTAGTTGTGGCCCACTAATTTATCTAATCGGTTAAGAGACATTCACTATATGCCTTTGGCAAGCAATTTGCTATAAATAATAGCTCTGCAGTTCCTTGTCGTATTAGAATATAATCAAATATTTATAGGAATTATTATTGCTATAGGATTAAATCAATTTGCTGGTTAAACCTAAATCTTATTTGTATAAAGATGCATGAGCTGTTCTCCGTTTTTTGCTCATTGCTTTACATAACAAAACAAGCAAGACGAAGCAATAAAGGTCGAAACGTTAAACGATTAATCAACTGTCATTGCGTCCTTTTAAAATCGGCTGCAATATTTGAAAAGAGCTGATTGATAGATAAATCGTCGAATCGATGGTTGGAGAATTTTATTGGAGCTAATTATTCAATCTACGTTGTGTGGTCGGCTTTTTGTAATTAATTTCATCCTATGTGATTAGGAAGGTCATATTTTTCCTTTCCGTATATGGGCAATGGGGCAATTAGATTCGTTTTGTTTATATTATCGGATATTTAGGTGGTATTAATGAGACAGCCGATATGTGCAGCAACTGCAGTCTTGTACAGGTTAGTTTGACATTTATTAATAATGGTGCAGCATCTCATGCCTAAGATGGAACAGGTTTTCTAATCTATACAATGTTACTTTTATTGGTTGGAATATGTGTTTTAATTCCTTAGTCTTAGCGTAGCCGCTTCTCAGCACAAGGCTGTATAGATAAAGTTTAAAAATAGGTGTTGCATTATATATAAGAAATAGTTTAAAGTTGACTAACGTAGTTTCAAGAGAAAGTAAAAAAAGAGTAGGCACTGCAAATTTTATTTTAATGTAGTATAACAGATCCTAATATAATTATAGTTTTAAATGTTTTTATAGCTATAACAGTAGCTTAGAACAGCTAGAACTAGTTGCAGTTTCAAATAAAAGCTGTACACTTCCACGGGGCTTAAAATTGAATATTGAAGTTTTGAAAATAAGCAATTCTACATAATGGCTACTTTAGAATAAAACCTTAACCAGCATATATCAACGACAAGGTGTCAAAGGATATGAAAAAGGATTATAATTATTATAGATGAATGCTTGAAGCACCTGATTCTAAGAAAACTTCCTCATAAATATAAAGTCATGCAGGAAGCATTCAATAAACCCTGACAGGTGTAGCGTCTATAAGACCAGGATAGAATTTTTAGTTTAAAATTTGTAGCGAATAATCAACTGCAACAAATATAAATTTCTTAGATACTATCATAATTCCCGTTAGCAAACATGCCATGCGACTTTTATTTAGGATACTATAAATATTACAAATAAGTGGGAAGAATCAATTGAAAGCCAAATGAGATATTTTTTAATATTCTCTAATTAATTTATAAATAGATGCAAGTAAAAATATCTAAATACTATTTCCTGTTGCCAAAATCCCAGAATTTACTCTTAGATTACAGCATTTTCAAACAAATTAGATTAAAATGTTGTGATAGCATACCATAACAATCTATTCAATTTATCTTTTTTCTTCTAATGAAGTCAGTCTCCAACCAACGTACTAACAAGATTATTAGTGACAACACATAAGTGGCTAAAATATATGACAAGAGAAATAACTTGTAGTACTGAATGTGTATTGTATATTTGTTAAATCTGATTAGTCTAATTTTTAAAGCTTATCGAAATTTCTTCAAGAATAAATATCTTCTAATCCATTATTTTCCTCATTTCTTGGTTTAGTTCCTGTCTAAATTTCTAATATCTTTTTTATTGACCACTATTTGATCAGTACTACTTATTTCACTTCTACCAGTTGAGCAATGACATTCATTACCGCGCTAGTGTGGTGACAGCAAATTTTTTAAAAATAAATATTGGTTATAAATGTACTTTGTAACGGGATAGTTCGTGTCACCTTGGTATTTAATAATCACCTTGCTAGATTTAATCCAAACTGTATTTCTTACATTGTAATAACTACATTAAGACGAATTATGTACTTAACACGTGCATCGAGTGCTTCGCGCAACAGGGTGTATGGTGCAAATCAGCAAGTTGTGCGCTATCGTAGGCACGGAGAGCAGTTGCTCGCTGGTGTTGACCTGCGTTAAGAGCAGTCGACGCCTCGTTATTCTTGAGCCGAAATATAGCCTCGAGAGCAGATAACTATTTTATAATCAACACCGAGGTAGCGATAATTCTTTATTGCAGGAAGCCGCTATTCTAGCTTCAAAGAAGCAGCCGATCTTGTTAATGCACGAGATCGTTTGGAGCAACTATAACGTAAAGTTAGTTCCTATAAATAATTCCATGGAATGCAGATCCAGGAAATTGTGGGAGCAGAATCATAACAGTGAATTATGAAAGATTGCAATAAATTGTACAATAGCGTCCACGAGCAATTACTATCCCGAAACCAACGGGAGCTTACCTGCTGAGTCAGCGCGTCAGTACAGAGCGCTTTTATCATTCTGTTGGCACATAGCTTCAGCTGATTTCAAACGACCAAAGGCAGAGCCGCGCTAAGTGATTTTGTGTGCGAGAGTGGGTCTTGTTCGCAAGATTGGTTTTTTGGATCAGCGCTGCGCATGTAGCTATTGTTGATAGCTTACAATATTACTATATTACCATTGTGCATTATTTTTATGGATGTATGTTCTTTTCCAGAGTATATGTATTTTTACTTTTTTATTCCCAGCAGGATTTGCATATATGATTACAGTCATTCTGAGGTAAGAGCGGGTTTTGTGCTTCTACGACTGGGTTAACTAGCAAAAAAAAGCAATTTAAATTAACAGTCAAATAGAGTATAGGGCTAAATAAAAGTACCATTACAACTTTAATTATAGTGAATTAAACTAAAATCTATTAATTATAAGCAATAATTGGTCATGAACTGGTTTGTTGTATACTCAGTTCCACATTTTTTTTTCAACTGCAACATTTAGGCTATTCTCCTTTCATTTTCAGTAGCTTAGTTTAGTTGTATCATTTAGCAACCGTATGCTGTTTAGAGTTGAGGAATTCAGGAATTAAGCAATTAGTTTTGGCATGTCACCAACACGCTCACGCATCTACCGTTTCTGTATTCTACGAGAAACTTTCCATGATTTATTTTGTTTCGACGAAATATAATGTAGTTTCAAGCAATCTACCCCATTGTATAATGAATGAATAAATTCATACTAAATTTCTTCATATCTGTGGTTCCGCCTTTAGTAATACAGAATAAAGAAGCTGCACTTGTTTTACGTTCATTTCTAGAAGAATGTGCAAAAATTCTTATTTCCTGTAAGCTTTAGTAAACTAAACTGTACACGCAATGTTGGTCATTAAGAATTTGCTATCATGAGATTCTCCCAAGAACTTCAGAATCTGCCGCGATTTTCAATTTGCTAGTAGAACTTTCTCTTTCTTACTGTTCTTAGTTATTTGCATGTTTTACTAGTTTGTCATGTCGATTTATATTTTGGTCTTGATTCTTCAGTAAGAGGAATGGAACGACGTTTCCAGATAATTGTCAATATTACAAGGTGCACTGTTCAAATCTTCTTCTCAGTTACCTTGTAAGGGTATACTGATTTATTGCAATGACGTGACAATGTTTCTCCGCGCCTCTCTGTATTGTGCCAAATGAGATGCCCTTGATGGCCTTGTGGCACCCCTATGTCCGAGATGGGTTTACTTTGATCAATTTATTTTGCAGCTAACCTGTTTCTTACCCGCTTTCGTTTAAGAGTGTTTTACTACGTATATAGCCGAAACACTTAAACAATTTTTCTTTGAGTGTCTCCGAGAGGTGCAACACCTTAAGTATTGAAGTGTTTGTGCGACTCTGTGTCCAAGATTTTCTTAATATTGGTCTATAGAACTACATTTCAGAGGTATTTATTCTCCGAATAGTTCTGTCTTTCAAGGTCCAGGTTGTGGAAGATTGGGTAGCAATTAGCAATACGAGGGCCGAAACCGAAGCAAGTATTCGCCTAGTTAACTCAATGACAGACGTGTCTTTCTATATTTAAAGTTTCATTACTAAGGGAAACCCCTGTTGAAATGAAGTTGCCCTGTATTTGCGCTACACTGAAAATGTGTGCTAAAGTTTTAAAGCAACTTTGTTTACGCACAAATAAATAACACGATACCTTACAAAAATAACTCTTACTAATAATAAACTCATATACTAAACCCCTAAGCGAATAGCTGTTTCTACTCCGCATTTATTTTAATAGTAATGGCATTAAACATTATCAAAGAGGAGTAACTCATATTCCGACAGCTACGTGCAACCATCTTCCCTGACAGCTCAGACGGCGTTTCTGTGATGGCATTTTGATGCTCAAGCTCAATGCGAATCGAATATTAGTTAAAGTTATCGCGTACGTACGTGTGCGCGCAAAGAATTACTCAGCCTCTGCTCCTGCTATAATAGTTACCTACAAATAACCCAATTTGATGTGAGTTACCTACCGTAAGCAATGATTACCGAATACCGGTGGCGTAATACGTGGATTTAGGCTTCCGCAGCTCACTCCGGCAATGCTCTCAGTTCAGTCACTTGATCACGCGGCCGTTCCCTTTTTTGGCTTCTTGGCTTCCGAATAGCCACACGGCAACGCCTGCAGAACTTCGGCAGCTCTGTGGAGCTACCCGGCTGCTATTTCAACGCTTCTATGCTTATAGTTAACCAAGAAAACGAAGAATCTGGCATGCTACTGGTGCTGTTACACACTATACCAAGCAGGGCATCCTGTTTTATGCAAAATCTGATCGCTTTCGGTATTTTTAAGCCAAAACACATTGCGCTCGTTTAAAACTTGGCCCATAATTAGAAACGTATAATAGCAAGCAACAATAAACACAACTGTATGTATACATCGGCTTTATATTTAAATGCTTTTTAATAGCATGCAGGCGATCCAAGTCAAGTCCCGTCTTGTACGTCGTATCTTGTCGTATTTGCTTCAGAGCCTCCTATGTTTGATGTTTATTTATTTATTTATTTCGCACTCAGCCAACAGCCGTTAGGCCAATTATAGCCGTCGTTGTACATTTATGGGGACTTCCAACCCCACTAACGACTATCATGATGTTGTTATGAGAGCCGGGATCAACTGTTTCCGTGACAGCCGTATCACGAGGCGCCGAGAAATGCAACCGTGGAACTCCCATCCAAGTTCTGACCAGAAAGAGCGTTGCTTAACTCTACTGATTGAACGTAGACGCTTGTTCAAGCTACACCACCCGGGACCCGGATATTAACGAGTCGAGATAGACAAAACTCCCAAGTACCCCAAAATTACCTACTTATCTTAGAGGTAGAGTGTTGCCTCAGTCAATGTTCACGACCATATGTCTCAATTAATTCCGTTGGTTTGTCTGCCTGTCTGCGCGTCTGTATGTCTGTCTGGATGTTTCTCTGTGTATCCGTCTGTTAGTGGTATGGCTCGAGAAGTATTTGTTGGAGAAAGACCATATTTTTCATGCGAATTATAAGTCTATCTGGCTCTAAATTGAGCAGGAATAGATAAAACTAATATCATGCATATGTGTGCTTGCAAACATCGCAAAGTCATTGCGTTTTTATAAGGCAGCCTTAAGCAAACCTAATAAATGCGTCTCTTTGGTGTAGGTGTGCCAACTGACCACGCAAGTGAACTAAAAATAGCAATAAAATTCCTCTTGGTAACACTCGAGTTCGAATCCTATCGGCTGCATTACTTCTGTCGTCTGAAAGGCGAAAGAAAGTCAACAGATAACGTAACGTAACATGCTTTCCGAATTCCGTCTGTCTCTATGTTCGTCTGCCTGTTGGTGGTACAGCTCTAAAATTATTTACTATAGCTAAAGGGTATAATCAGAAAAAATAAATCCTATAATCGATAACATATTAAAAAAATGCTGGGGTAGTGCCATCTAAAGTGAGACACACTGTATATTAATCAATTTTTTATATACTAACTTAAGAATAATTTTTACGCTGGACTATAGGACTATATTGTATCTGTATGGCCAGAAACTGTTATTTAATTTATAAAAGAAAAAGTAAAACTTCAACCTTCAGAAGCACCTAAATTAGATTATCGTACCTATTATTCAGCCAAACTGTTCTTCAGAGTTCGTAATGTCAGAATCGTATTTAAACTGTTAGAAAGAAGGTGAAAATTTATTGTTAAGTCAAATAAGGCACAACGGAAGAAACTAGTTTCCCTGCAGCGGGTGTAAAATATTAGATCACACTTCTTAAGCCGACTAGAAGCATTTGTCATTGTAGTAGCGCTTATTTGTGTAGGTTTACCAACGCTAAGGTGTCCAAAACACATTTTAAAAAAGGCAATCATAACAGTACTTTTATGCACCTAAATTTAAGGTTAATAGGTAACTTCTATCAGCCCGAGTGCTACATTTAAAATAAAATTAAGGGGATACCTATACCTTAAAGTCTACCTTCTGTTAAAACTGTACTAATTATTGCGATAAAATATGGTGAAGCGGCATTGATGTCATTCTTTTAGTATTACTGCTGAGATCAAACAGGTTTGCTAATTTGTAAAATTGTTTAACAGAGCTGAGAAGCCATCACAGTTCAGTTTAATGTATTTAATCTCCCAAGAAAAACTGATACAATCCAAAGTAAAGTGGGGCATTACGCATACTGTTCAAATTCCATAATCTTTTCTAGTTCACTTTATTTTGCTATGAGTATATGAACAGTTATTAAATTTATGTGAAAAGCACTATAATTAAATAATTTTGTAGCTAAATCTAGTCTTTTGCCTTACATATAATTTATCTCGAGATCAATAGGTTCAATAGGAAGTAATATAGCCCAGAGATTAAACATCTCCTGTTCTAGAATTTCTCCTCCGATTGCAATCTCTTACCTATTGTAGTCCACATAAAAAAGGAACTTATGTCCAGATACTGTTACTATAATTACATTTCTCCTAACAAGATGTTCCTAAAATTGGCGCAGCGTCGTGATTATGGCTCCATCGAAGTCTGAACAATTTTGAACAAGACTGTAATTTGAACCACTTTCGGGATCAGTGCGCCTCCAGAGTAGACGAATTTATTGTTATGCTAACAAGGTAAGTGTTTATCATATATCTTTCTAAAATTGCACGCCCAAATTTGGTTTTCGCAGTTGTAGGTGCCACGTAGAGGTCAGCAGCTCGAATTTATAGGCCCAACTTAATGGGTTTGATCAGTCATCGGCATTCCGCAAGTTCGAAAAGAATTAGCAATCAATTTGAAGCGGCTGGTAATTTGATCAGGTGTTGAAATTCATGTAAATAATGGTGATTTTCTGTTGGCGATAATCGAGCGCTAATGGGATTTTCAAATACTAAAATAACCTTTAAAGGTTTTTGTGGCGGTGCAATACAATTCGTGAGGGTTTTATAGATATTTCCTCATCATAAAAATGTTTAGATACTATAGCTAACGTTATCACTACAGTACTTAAATATAAGGAACAACAGTTGGCTATGTGCTTGGCACCTATAGTAAACAGTGTTGTTTCACAGAGTATCCTAAGCTATTGGATTTAATTTTTTTCAAATGGATAAGCAACTTTTGTCTATTTCTAATTTTACTCAGCAAAACATCAGACTGCTCTTTGAGTAATTTTATTACTTACGCTTCAGGGTCTTTAGATGACGAAAATCAGGTTTTCTCAATTCCGTCTGTCCGTCCGTCTGCATGTCTGTCTGTCTGTTTGTCTGTCTGTATGTATGTCTGTCTGTCTGCCTGCTGCCGGTATAATTCAAAAACTGAGAGAATGACAATATTTTGCATACAGATTATATGTTTATCTGTCATGAAACCGAGAAAATTTCAGACAAATATATACAGAGTGAGCACCTTAAAAAAAATAAATTTTGTTTATTTTTGCGTTAACTTTAAAATAGATGGAAGTAATAATTTTCACATAGATAATGCTTTATATTTGCCGAAAATAGGATTCAACAGATAGAGGATAATGACACCAAAAAGTCGAAAAGCTTCAACGATAAGACCGTTCCGTTAAATAAAGGCGCGCGCCGCACTCATTTCAATAAGGCTGGATGGCGCAGTATTACTTAGCGGTTACAATCTCTAGGCAGATGCGGCGGATTTCAAACACTTTTTTTAATTTGCACACTGTGTTTGCTTTTTTAAAAGTCATTTTAATTATTACAGAGAATTTAACCTAACTGATGTAAAACCAGAATATAAACCTAAAAATTCGTGTGAATGTACAGACGGCGCCTTAGAAATCGGGACAATACGTACTATGATACTTTTTCATGTACATATTTTTAAGTGTATAAACTGGGTTTTTGCAGTTGTTATGGTTTTGATTGTCACATAATTTTTCCAATATTGCGTCTTTTGGTTGATAGTAAAATTCCAATAATATAAAAAAATAATGAATCAAACATTACAAGACATATTAAGTGTCCCGATTTCTAAGGCGTCGACTGTACCTTATGACTTACTGATTTATTACTCCTAGAGAGCGCGTCCTCAGGGCGGCGGATGAGGGAAGTCGTGCAAACAGGATTACGGTAAATATTCACAATAAGCGGTCGTGGACGAAAGGCCAGTTGTTCAGTGGTAACGGGGACATCTTCATCGGGATAATCAACTATAAGTTAGAAGGATTAATTCAAAGAAATACAGATAGCTCGGACTAGAGCGGAACAGTTCAAGAGGAAAGGCGAGAAAAAGGAATTTGAAATTTGGAATGTCACGACTTTGACGCGAAAGGAAATCGAAATAACAGAAGAAATAAGGAAGTACAACTTGCAAAACCTAGGGTTAAGCGAAATTTAAAAAATGAAAACAGAATACAAACATTACAAAACAGAGGCATTCTACGATATTCAGAAGCTATAACGGGAAGAGCAAAGAAAGAAATAGGAATATTAACATCAAGTGCAAGGGTAGTAACAAACTGGAAAGTGATAAGCCCAAGAATAACAACATTTGATCTTCAGTTGGAAGAAACGATAACGAGAATACAAACCTTCTATAACGAAGTACAAAAAATCTCGTTGTAGCGAGAAGTAGAAGTAAACATATAATGGTAATGGGAGATTGAAAAGTACGGATAGGAGATAAACTAGAAGAATCCTTCTGAATTATGGGCAATCAGCAGAGGAATACACCCTAAACAACGATGGCGACCGAAAGATTGAGTTTTTCATAGATAAACAACTTCTGTTAGGAAACACCTTCTTCAAACAGAAACGAATATATAAATACACATTAGAAGAAAACGCAAGACAGGTGAAAAGCGTCAAGAACTATATAATAGGCGACATCAATACAAGGTACGCAATACTAAACATTAAAGTAATACGAGTCGCAGAATTAACGACAGATCATAGACTGCTAGTAGCTAATACAAGATTCAGACTGCCAAAAAATATAAGTACAAAAGATTACGAAAAACCTATACTAAGGGGATTAGAGGGTGAACATAGTGCATAAAGATACAAATAGCTTCTCTAACAGAGACTAACCGCCCAAGAAGAACACGAAATAGAAACAAAGACCATATGGAGTATAAATAAACGATGGAAAGGACTAAATACGATTTTACAGGAAGTAGCCAAAGAAACCTGCGGGATATAAGTAATTCAGCAGAGACAAAAGAGAACCAGATGGTGGGATTAAACCGTAAAAGGAAAGATAAGGATGAAGGAAGAAACATGGAAGATGTACCTGTAAACTAAAACACAAGACAACAGAGAAATATACAAACAAATGTTCGGGGAAACAATAAAACAATCGTTTAGATTAAATCAGGGGAAATTCTGGACAATAGTACAAGATTTAAAAAAGAGCAAAGGACAGCATAAACAAAATAAAATAGAATCAGATATCGGAAAAATTCTAGAAGCTTAAAGAAAATACTATGCAGACAAAGTTATAAATGATGAGTAAATAGAAAATGGAACAATACAAGGAATTGCAAATGTTCACCGAGAGGAAGGAGTGGCAATCCAGAGAAAGGAACAAGAAGTGGAGTCAGATTTAAAATCTTTAAGGAATGGAAAGTCTCCAAGACAAGATAAAATAGCCTCAGAACTACTCAAACATGGGGAGGCAGATGTAATGAGATGACTCACTGAGATATACTGCCAAGCCTGAAAACTGAAGAAATATCTAAAGATTGGGAGAAAAATTTAATAATCGTAATATATAAAAGGAGCAATACTGTAGAAACAGGAAACTATAGAGCAGTATGCCTGACATTAGCAGCGTTGAAATTTTACTCGAAAATACTAGAAAGAAGGCTAAGGAAAAAGGTCGAGGGACAATTTGAAGAAGAACAACCAGCTTACATCGAGGAAAAACAAACACAAAAGCATAATTTCACCCTGTGCATGATAATGGAAAAAAACATAGAAAAGGGTGAATGCTTATGCCTGGCCTTTTTATATTTAAAGTCAGCGTTTGATATGGTACCGAGACACCCTATATGGCAAACACTAAATGAACTAAATGTAAACAAAGACATTAGGAAATCAACAGAAATTATATATAAAAACGTAGAAGACCAAAGCTAGATTAAATGGGATTTGTTTAAAACTTTTCAAAATGAAGGTAATAAAATAAAACGAAAGCCTGAGCCTACTCTTGTTTGTTTTGGTAGTAGATGATATACTTAATCAAGAAATCCAAGAGAAATGCAAGAATGCTCAACGTGGAAAACTGGAGCATGCAACCGATATGAATACAAAATCTGGTCTATGTCGATGATATCATACTATTTGTCAGCAACGAAAGAGACTTACAGCAACTACTAAACGTATGGAAGGAACAACTAGAAACCAAGGGATCGCAAATAAATAAAAATAAAAGTAAAGTAATGAATCTAACAAAAACACAAGGAAACCCCGGATAAGACTTAAAAATTAAACTAAATGGATTAACACTAGAAGAAGCTCCCCACGAATATTTATAACTATCTCCAGAGACGGAAACATAGACAAAGAAACATTAAAGAGAGTAAGCAAAACAAGCAATATCTACTACCATCTTAATCCTACTGTAGTGAGGAAAAGAAAGTCAGTAAAAAGGCGAAATCACATCTCTACAGAAAAGTATATATCCCAACACTTGCAAGTACAGCTGAAAGCTGGACCATGATTGGCAAACACAAATTAATAAAAAATAACGGCAACCGAGAAGCGATACCTGAGGAAGATACAAGGGAAGACAACTCGAAACAGAATCAGGAATCAGATAGCAAGAGAACGACTAGAGCAAGAACTTCTGATGCACAAAATAGAAAATGCTCAACTCAAATGGCTGGACATGTTTAACGTATGACAGACAACAAAGCAAGAAAACAAACATATGAGGCGAGAAGAGAAGGCAGGAGACCGAGCGAAAGACCAAGAAAACCTGGTCTGACAATCTAACCGAGATAGTGTCAAGACGGAGGAAAACACTAAGAGAAGTGAAATGGATGGCAAGAGATAGAAGCGCCTATAAAAAATGGATAGAGGTCCAAACCCCGACGCTGTAATCGCACCAAGAGGAAAAGATAAAGAAGAAGAAAAAGTAGAGTTACTGAATGATAATCTGTGGTGTTGCAGTACTTGCGCTGTGGGATGTAGCCGTCATCTTGGAAATAATTGTATAAAGTTATCTTTGCGGTTAAAGTAGAATTTTGAAAGTTAAGAATAAAAGCTATAACCAAAAATTTGTAGAGATTGTCTTTTTAGCTCACCTCATATGTGAACATACTCTAAATAAAATAATTTGTGTATATTTACATTTCATTGTAAGTAAATCAGTAAGATACGGAAAAAAGTTTTTAATGTATTTAACCCATTAACGCCGATTTTTTTTATAATAATAAATTTTTTCAGCTGTAAATTAAAGTGAAATGTATAATTTAAAAGAAAATATATTATTTTAAATTTTTGTTTGACAGTTTTTGAGAAAAATGGTGGTACCATATGGTACCGCTAGGCGCTTTACTGACGATTTTCCCTAAACATTATGAAAGAGGAATTACTACTAATAGAAAGAAAAGAGTTGGTAAAAGTTACGTTATTTAACGTGGACATTTTTAAAACATTCTATACATAATCCAACGTTACATTTTTGGCACATTGTTCTAACTCTGCTTTTACATAGAGCTCCTGCACATCTTCTTTTGCCTGCTTCTCGTGTTGAAACCACATAGTACATTCCATCGTACCTAACGTCATCAGAAACACGAAAATCGGTGCCAGGTGCCTTTGATGTTCGACCTGCGCCTTTTGGTTCGTTTTTAAATCGTGTTAAATATGTCTAAAACGCATAACAAAAAATGTTGATTAGGTGTATAATTATTTCAATGTTACATCACGAACCTGTACAATATTTCTTCTAAAAGCTAATTGACTTATATTTCGACCAGTTTTCCTGTAGATGATCCATGCATTTTGCACTGCAGCATCGATCAAATATGTAAAAATTGCCCAATACCAGTTTTTAGATCTAATTCCTATACGGTAACTAAAATATTAGAAACTATTTTTTAGTTTTAGTTATGAATATACATAGAAACCTTACCAATCAATATTACCATCCATAAGATCAGTTACTCCCATATTCTTATTGTACTGTAACACGACATCCGGGCGTGGGATAAAAACAGTTTTTTTTCTCTTTTCTTGAAAACCTTTCGACAGTTTTTATTGGTGCCACTCCAAAACACGTACTTGCCAATGTAACAACGCTGTTGTCCTTCCACCGCATGAAAATAATTCCAGATTTTTTCTCCACCGCAGAAGAGAAATCGCCTCTATTTTCTTTCCTAAAATCCTTTTTAGACACCATAGGACATTCCTTAGGTATCCTATTGTCTCGTACAGTACCAGTAGCGCCATAAGCATTAGCTTTCAACGTAGAAAGTAAGTTCATACCAGTAAAAATGTTATCAAAAAACACATTGTATCTATAACATCTCTTTTCAGCTAATTCTTCTAGCATGTGGATGAGAGGAGCCGCAGCGCTTCCAAACAATTCTTGGTACGCGTTATTTGTTTTGGAATTTTTTCCTTGATAAATTTCAAAATTTACAAGGTATCCACTGGGAGTATTTAGAGACCAAACTTTGTAGCCGAATCTCACCGGTTTACCACGGATGAACTGCTTGCATTCGTCGCGGCCAAAATACCTTATCATTGACTCGTCGTATGAAAGATTCTGTTCAGGTATAAAATGTTCTTGGAACTTGGCTGTCAAAGTATCGGTTAGTAATCGCAACTTGAACATTTTACCCTGGGCATCCAACGCATTATTATCTGCAAAATTCATGAAACGGCAGATCGGTAACAATCGATCTCGTCTCATTGCTTCAGAAAATAAAATATTTTTCATGTCAGATGAATTTTCCCAATAGCTTCTTTTTGATGGCAGACTATTGTATCCACTCAAAAGTAAAATTGCAAGAAACACTTTCATTTCTAAAATCGACACTGATGGGTCAGGGCAATTTTTAAACAGCGCCTATCTCGACAAGAATCTTATGCAAAAGATTGTCCGAAAAAAAAAATAGCGCAAATATCTGAACACAACTCATCTCACTATATTTGCTATAGTCTGGTTCAGGAAAAATATGTTTTCGAGGTTCGAAATCTCCTAACTGACAAAAACTTACATTTTGAGGTGTCTAGACTTCTTCAGCCTGGGTTTTATCTGTTCTTGCGTTTCCTGTTTATTTCATTCAGTTTCGTCATCAATCTCCATTTGTTGTGCTGTGCGTTGGTAAGTTCTGTTCCTCTAGGCTCATTTATACTACCTATTCTAGTGTTATCATGCAAGACCATTTCTGCAGGAGCAGAAAGTTGTCGCCTACTAAGCTTATCAACCAAACCTCCATCGTCCTCGTCTGCCGAGTCTTCATCAGTCAGAATATGACATTCTGGAAGGTCTATATAAATATCTCTGACGTCACCTACATCTTCTGACTTAATGATATGCAAGTTCCAATGCATCTTGCAACGTTAGTCCCCTACAATATTTTACATCAAATAACAATCATTGTAAAAAAAAAACGCCTAGCGGTACCATATGGGATCAGCATTGTTTACGCCTCAAAAAGGACAACAACATAACAAATGTTTGCAAATGTAAAATATAAAATACAGAACCTTGTCTTTTAGGAAAAGTAAAATGTACTTAGAATATACAGATCGTAAAGGGTATTTCCATTAGAATACTTACACTAATCGAAAGTCAATGTTTTCTTGGAAACTCATGTCTGTTAAAATTGTAACACCTCACACCAGCTCCACACAGGGCACAATGTGTTCAGGGGTATCTAAACCATTGTTTGGCACATGCGTGTTTTCAGTTAACGGCACGAGTAGTTAAAAAGTGATCACCTGATTAGTGATACCATGAGGTACCGGTAGGCGCTAATGGCATAATAAAGAAGGCAAGGTAGCAACCTTTGCCAGTTTGAATGACGATTGAAGAGTGTTCAAAATTATGTTCAAAATAGGTAATAATATCTTAATGTTTCTAAGAATACTGAAAAGTTAAAGGAAACACTCAGTAACATGAATTATGTAATACTCAAAGAAAAAATGCTGTTGGTAAGATTAGAATCCACGACATAGCCATGAGCAATCTGACGCTTTACCCGCTTGCCTAAAGAAAGATGCCTTGCTTATCGTTACACAATGAAGCACGCGGTGGCGACATGGCTTATCAAAGTCGAAGTGCGCTCGACCGGTGCCTATGAATGCACCCAGGCAGGCGCAATACACTTTTATCTTTAAGAATCCCAATAGAAACATGTTGGAAATAAACGCAAGTCATAGGAAGGCTGCTGAATATTAATTAAAACCATTTTGACAACCATGTTGGTTACTTATGACACTCACTTACAACACATGAATGTTTCTTCAGTTAGTTTTTCTTTCTTGCGTGGTGGCTGTTTTTTTGCTGTCATCAGAGATGATTCTATTATGCCACGTACTACGTTTGCATTGCAATTATTGAGAATGTCTTTTTAATTTTTCCGTGCCATATACCTTTGAAGTTTTTTTCAACCTATTTCATTTCTTGCTTGTTCATCTGGACTCTGGCAATTTGTTATTTTTTTAAGGTTACTAAAGACGCTATTCATTGAGTGAAAGCAGAGAAGAATGACACGAAATGGTAGATGTGCTTCAAAGCATGGTGTAAAGAATACAAGGTGAAACGTTCCCGGAGATGCGCAGTCATTCAGAAAGTAGAGGGGAGATGTCAACCAATCCCTAATGCTCCTACTCAGGAAATCCATTATGGCCGCGAACATGGTGTAAGCATGGCCGCGATCGTATACTGTTGCTGGCACTGTCAGTCAATGTCAAATTCGAGGTTAGCAGGTTAGGTTTTTCGTCAGTCTGACACAAACTGACGGAAAACCTAACCTCGAATTTGACATAGACAGCGTCTTCAACAATACACTTCAGTACTATGATCCGTGCCATTTGTGGGCGCATTTCTTATTGGTTGAATTTGAGGCTTAGCTCATAAAGAAGATCTAGAAGGATCCACCATTTTATTTGCACTATTTTGACTTCGATTTTGCAACCAGCTGCTTCGAAAACCCCTGTATGCTGATTTTTATTAAAGCCTCATGATCTTTTACATGTGGCCGCCATATTAAATCCGCCATTTTGGTTTCATATTTGTAATCAGCGACCTAAAATTCCATTGTATACCAATTTTTGCTTGAGTCTAAGTTTACTTGAGGTTTTGGCCAGCTTTTCCGGATTTGGACACCTTGTGTGGGGCCGTTTGATTGTTTGGGCATCGCGATCGATGTAGTTAAGCGTATTTCGAACTCATTGGTACTGATGTTGACGGACCACTACTTCTTAAAAGTGTTATTTGCTGCATATAGTTTCTCATATAAACCTATACCTACTACGTTTAGCGAACAAATGAACTATAACACAACAAAGAAGCTGACCTGCGGTTAATTAATTAAAATAATTAACGGTGATAGCAAAAGACCGCAGACCAATCTGCTTGCTGCGCTTACTACGCGGCAAATACCAGAATTTCTCGATACTTACCGCGTAGGCCGAACTAGCTCAATTTCGGCGGCCTTGGATCGTAGATTTTTATCAACTTTACAACCCTGGAAATGCTTCAAAACAAAAAAATGGGCGGCAGAAATCATAAGATGATTCCGAAAATAATCAACCAACTACTGTTTAATACGGTTTATTAAATATTTAAAAAAATTAAAACGATGGTGGTCAAAAGTATTGCAGTATTGTAGTGTATTCAAAAATTTCCTAAAATACAAGCCAGCTTTCTGTCTAGGCTGTTGAAAGCAAAAAACGTGGGTGCTCCTTTCACAAGAGGTATAGAATACATATAAAAATCAGTAGCTTTAAATGCTAAATTTAATTAACTGTACAGATTTAATGAGCTTGCAATAAATTCAATTTATGGTATAACCAGCCCGTGCAACTGTCCATAATTAACCGAAATCACTAACCTTCGGAGCCCAATAATTCCTAGGGACCGCGCTGTCAAAGGGTCACTACTGCAGGTTATTCAGCTGAATCAACGCCTAACGTGATGCAACGGCTTGCCAGGGGAAGCTGACAAAAAGGTCAAACGTTTTGCTCCTGGCAGCATCGACGCTGAAGGCCTATAACGTTCTTTAATGGGACGGGACACTAGCCTCCAGGTCCAAAATTATCGAATAAGAGCTGATTTTAAAAGCATCTAGTGAAACTGTGGGTTAAGAGCTAAAGAAATGCAATTAATAGGAGAATAGCAAACAGAAAAACGCCATGGTACCTGATTATAGTCAGCCGTTACAAATAAAATTCTTTTAAAATTGTTTGAGCGCACGTACTCTTGACTAATAAAATTATCAAACCTCAGCCGCGCCAAACGCGTCGGCCGGGGCGAAAAGGACGAGTGCCCGGGTCCGAAACGTAAGGTTCAAAAAGAAAACTCGCATTCCAACGGCCAGCGTTAACAAATAGAGCGGCTCAAAAGTGCATCGTGCGAACGATAGGAACTCAATACAGGTACAAAATGCGCTGATTTGGAAAATTTAAGAATTAGAAATGCAATGGATTATAATTCAAATAAAAATATACAGATTAGACCTGAAATAATTTGGTAAATAGCGAAACAATTAAGCGGAGCCAAAAAATTGTTTCAAGTAGGTCCCTCTCACAAACATGCGCGAAATGTGAGTAGACTGTTGCTATTGGTGAGTCAGTTGCAAGCAGCTCGATTAACCTACAGTGCCTTTATATAGACAGTGGTGACACAATGGAGTGTCGTATTTTTAATTGGCTCCCTAGATCACGTGGTTTTAGCCGCTATGTTTAGGCTAAATCACCTGTGATTCGTGTTACACTTTTGGCAGTGCTGAAGTGTATTGTCAGTCTATGTCAAATTCGATGTTAGTAGGTTAGGTTTTGTTTGTTATTTGACACCGACTGACGCAAATCTTAACCTGTAAATCTCGAATGTTTTCAGTACTGCCAAACATAAAACACGTATCACAGTCGACTCTGAGTACGGATTTAAATAAACACCGGCCTAAATTTGCCTAAATATGGTGGCGGGGGTGTGGCTTAGTTGAATTGTCGCCACTGTCTATATAAAGGCACTGTGGATTAACCGAGTTCTGTAGAGATATGACTTCGCCATTACGTTTAGGATGGTGTTGGTGCTTATAAGGCAGACTGTATTTTCTTATTATAATTCTATTTGCGCTGTTATTTCTATTAATTTGGAAATTATCTCAGAGATTATCTTTAAAGTTCTCCAATAAATTATCCAATTTCTTATTTATTGTAATCACAAGAAAATCAACTTTCGAGATTTCTTCAGATCTTCACATTTCAGGGTCCCTAGATGACGAAAAACAGGTTTTCTCAATTCCGTCTGTCTGGCTGTGTGTCTGCCTGTTGGCGGTATAACTAAAAACTGTTTGTTGGAGGAATACGATATTTTGCATAGACCCTTATTAGGGTTATGCATATTCCTGCTCACCATCTTTATGGAAATAAATGGTAGTGGTACTAAATTAAAGAGAATCATTTTCCGCGTGGTTTAGTATTAAAAACTTATTGGATAATGTTAATTGTGCATAAAAATATTAATTTTAAAGTTAGATATTCCCAAATATAGGTGAGGGAAATATCTAAATTTTAAAATTTTTATATTTCTGCACAATTAACATTATCCAATAAGTTTTAATACTAAACGACGCGGAAAATTATTTTCTTTAATTTAGTACCACTACCATTTTTCCCTTAAAAAAGTGAGCAGGAATATGCATAACCGTGAAAAGCCATGTAAATTGCCTATGTTCAGAGGTATGACCAACCACCCGGTATATATACCTGTCATCAAACCGAAAAATATATTCAGAATAAGCACCTTAAAAAATTAAATCTTAGGTATAGATAAAAGTAATAATCTGCACATAGCTCAAGCTTAATCCTTGACAAAAATGGGACCCAACAGATACAGCATAAATGCTGTACGAGACAAAAACGAGCAAAGAATAAGTGCGTTATGTTGACCTTTTTAAGGCGGGAGCCACATAAATGCGAAAATCTTTGGGAGAGCCTGTGCTTCGCATTATAGTTACGAATCAGGGGCCATAAATTCGATCACAGGATGTGCACTCGCAGATATAGATTAAATAAGATTCGCATTATCTGGAATTACCCTGTGGATCGAAATGTGGAGCGCTCCATTTTTTGCGATTGCAAGATGCTATGCATCCACCGCATTTACAATCTTAGTTTTGAATATTGCTCAATGATTATTAAACTAGGATACTTGGGTGGTTGAGTGGGTTCGCAGTCTCTTTAACAGCCAGGTGGACATGGGTTCAAATCTTACCATA
Source organism: Agriotes lineatus (assembly GCA_940337035.1). Classification (NCBI taxonomy): domain Eukaryota; kingdom Metazoa; phylum Arthropoda; class Insecta; order Coleoptera; family Elateridae; genus Agriotes; species Agriotes lineatus. The sequence continues at coordinate 123,574,856 of OW679198.1, read as the reverse complement.
GCCGAGAATCTTCTCGGAGTGGCAATGGATTTCAACCCTTTAGTTGCTAGCTTGAAATTAGGTATAGGGTTGTTGAATGTATGGTGTGTTTGCGTGGGGTGGAGGGTAATGTGAGTGTCGTGCGGCACATTACCTCTGTTGCACTTTCCACGAGGTATGAATGATCCTCGACACAGAAAGGTAAAGGACGCTATAGACATGAATGAATTAATGATTATTAAACTAGTGAAAACCTAATTCTTTCTAGATTCAAATGCTATTAAATTAATCTCAAAGTTATTTTTAACAAGTCCTACAGAAATTGCTTCGCCAATGACACTAAGTAGATAAGGTGGTCGATGTTTTCTCCAACAATAAAAACGGAATTAAATGATGACATATTGCACGCCTGTTGAACGGTAAAATTTGATTTCTCGAATCTCATCTTGACCATGCAGAAAATGCAACTCTTGATTTTTTCCTTAACTAGAAATCTTGTCTGTGTATGTCATGATCATCGACTCATTGAAAAATATATCCTCTCGAACTTTGTCTTTTTGATTGGAGAAGCTGCTCTGCAATTTTCGTATTTTTGCTTGCTGCATCAGCTGGATAGCCGTCGAATACAATTGCTTTCAAAAATTTAAAAATATTCAAAGCAAGATATAAATTTACCCACTCATCGTCGATTTGATCTAAATTTTAGTAATAATACATTACATAATACAAAGAGAAAGAATAATTGAAAGTAAATATTTGTAGAAATAATAAATATATGTTGTTCTTCATTGAAACTATTTTAATTCACTTGTGAATAATAGACTGTTTATGAAGGTCGTTAGGCAGTTAATAACGTCACTTTAAACTGTCAAAATTGAATAAAATATTTAAGACAAAACTTTTAGATCATTTGATCTTACTTCTTTTTATCTAGGAGGTACTGGAAATAATATACTAAAAAAAATATTTTGGACGCCATTCATCCAAGATGGTGGATCAAGCAGAGACGCACCAATGTCTCAAATTTAATAGTTTATTCAGAATATGAAGCTGCTCCAAATTGCAAATTTACAGAAATTCTTGATTTTTTCCAGGAAAAAATATCCAGTGCTTGACCTACAAACCCTAAAAGTTATACTTCTGATTAAATAAAAACTAAACTGCTGATACTAAACTTCTATGCATGTCATATTTTGAAAAAGATGTAAAACCGAAAAGCCCACGTAAGAAACTCCGCAGTCTCGGCAAAATTTTAATTGGTCATTGACCATATGATCATAGCAGTCTAAGGTGCCTGGCACTCCACATTCCTTTACCTTGACCATAACAAGCAACAACAACAATTTCTTGGTTTCGCAAAATTTGTATTTACACATTCTGTATGTTTACAAGGTTCTAGGTAAATAATGTCACTACAAGGAATTTATTCTATCAGCTAATTGAATAATATCAAAACTACCCTCTTATTTTTAAATTTCCATTAGTTCTATTACTTAGGTATTCTTATCTGATTTGGCTACGGGCCTGGCCGTACGCCTTGAAGCGAGAGGATGTGTGTCGCTGTGCTACGCTTGTAATATCAGTGTATAGACTCGTGTGATAGGACGACTGGTGAAACAGATTGCTCTTTCCATTAATACCTGTCGACAAAGCATAATCTATTGGTAATATAGTCAATCAGATGGAGCATTATGCTTCTAGCACAATTATTTTAACCAAATTTGATTGGACATGTGCTTAATTCATCACTAAATAGCCAAAACCAGATATATTATCAACCACCACGAGTTTCCTATGATGCTCTGAAATATCAAATTACTAATCAATATCTGATAACCTCTACACCCAATCATCCGTTCATGCATCACTACATTCCCTTATTAACAATCCACGTGTACAAAATTTTTCAAATGAAAATATGCACACAACTATAGATGTTAATAACACCGATACCAGTAATGTAAAAATAGAAGTTAGCAAATACAACTGGCAAGTCGTGAAGAAAAGAAAACGAAAAAACCACACCAACCACCAATTAAACAACACAGATCATCCTATGCTACAATAGTTATTTAGACCACAAGTGTTAGAAGTGCAACTTTTTTCACAGGCGTGAAAAATAAGCACGCTAACACGAGTTGTCTATAAGATTTTTTAAAATTTCATTAAATTTTCAAATCCAAGCCTATTCTGTATAGAATTGTATTTGCCTTCATTTTAGTCAAGTACGTTGGTCAGTTCTGGTAACTAAGGAAATGTCTGTTTAAAATCGTTCGTTCCTAAATTAAAAGCAAAGTGTCACAACGAAATTAATTAAAAAAAGCCTACATTTTTATATAAAATTACAAAAAATAAATTTAAGCCATTAGAACAAAATAATGAAACTAAACACCCCCAGACAAATGAAAACAATACTCAACCAAAAACCTAGTCCTAGTAGCCGAAAATTAAACTTATCAATCTAAAGCTTTAGCTAACGAAACAGTTAAAGTTAATGCTAACAATAATTGAAACCTACAGGAAATTAGTTAGCTGCCTCCACGTCCACCAGACGTACCATGTTAAAGAAGATAGAGCATACAGAGTGGTCATTAAAATGCTACACTCACTACTCTGTACTAGTAGAATATATACAAAATCTGGTGTAATACAGGCACACAACTTACTTTTATAGTGATTTTATAATTAGCCAACAATTTGATTTTTAATTTATAAGCGTTTGTAAAAAAAAAATTAAAATTACAAATTCTACAGAAACCGTATAAAATAGCGTTAGTTCAAGAGACAATTTGTTTCTAAAATTGTATAATTCAAAAATGTAATAATATACCAGGTGTTCCTATTTAATATAGGAGTTAAAAAATATAAAAAAAACAAAAGAAACTCATTTTAGAGGTATTCAACTGGAAAATCACTTATCTCACATCAATACACATTAAAAATGTAATAAAAATATATAGTTGGAGAAAAATCGTTTTAGCCGTTTTTGAAAAAATCCAAAAAAAGAAAACTGAAAAATCATAAGAGTAAACACCATACTTCCGGTTATGCGATTTTCTTCAAAAGCTTGCTGGCGCATCTACATAGTACACAAAACTTATATATGTTGTTTCAACCCGATACCTCTTTTGGTTTTTGATATATTCTATTCTGTTCACAGACACACATCACACACAGACCAATGAATAAAAACATGTTTTTTGGGTTCGGGGGACTCTAAAACGTGAAGATCTGTTGAAAACTCAATTTTGAATATTTGGTGTGAATGAAATACTTCCTCTATCGTAAATGGAAGTAAAAAAGGAAGTAGAAGTGACAGGACACAAAATTAGAAATATAATAAATCTCAGAGAGTGAAAAACCAGAGAACCCCTGTCAATGCTTTTTGTCGACTTAGAACCTCAAGAGAATAACAAAAAAGTATATGATTTAAAATACATATTGTACTGAAACTTCAAGTATATTGATATTAATCTATTTTTAAAATACAAATTTGCCCTGTTATGTATGTAAATGTTAATATTTATTATTATTAGAAATAGCTCCTGAAAAATCAGGGGTGGATTCTTTTATCTAGTTACTTGATTTCTAAAAAATTGATGTTCTAATATTTTTTATCTCATTTGCATATGTCACAATACTTATATCAACCAACTGTCAAAACAAATCTGACATTCAAGTGACAAATACCCAATCTTTACAACTGTACACAACAATATTAAAAACACAGTAAGTAATTATTTCTTAATTAGTTCACCTTTTAATTGGCCTTATTTCGTTTCTAGTTATGATTTTAATAAGAAATCACCCACCTTTCATTTGGTCCACACAACGTTTCCAGATGTCAACCTCCTTTTAACCTGCTACTCGACCCTCTCAAGCACCTTCCCGCGATGCACGGTTCACAGACAGACAAGACGTCCTAACCGTCCAAGATCAGCAAACTCCACCTTTTCTACAGCACTCAGCGAATAGAGCACACATGCCGACAGCTACTTGCTACCGCATCTGCTACCCTCTTAGAATGTGCTTCCTTTACCTGATGATTCTCCTGCGGAAGTCTTACTTAGTACCAAACAGGTTGACGTAATCCACTTTGATTTATGTAATATGTCAAATGGACTTTTCCAATAAAATTGACCCATTCTATTTCTTCAATGATTCACTTTTGTAGAATAATTATGCTATCTATTAGTTTTTTACCACATACCAATAATCTTCATTAGTTAAGTCTTTGCTTCTTCTTGTTATTTTAAAATTCAATTTCTATTCACCACGTAGATTTAAGTATACCCTTTTTTATTAGTCAAAACATTTCTCAATAAAAACAGGGTTATTTTAAATATTTTCAATCACACCAAATTCATTTTACATGTTCAAAATTTGTTATTCTCAATAATTAAAACAAATTTCCTAACGATACCAAATCCCTTTTTATACACTCTAGTCTTAATATATTTGAGTTAAACCTACTAAATTTCTATTTTATTTCAAGTTAAGTATTTGTTATTTGTGTTAAACTGCAATTTACACAATATTATTTTATTTCAAATCCATCTGTTTTTCAAATAGCTATTTTCCATTCATATTCCCACCTTAAACCTGAATAAATCCGAATTAATTTTAACCATTGTAATTCCTTAATATTTTCTAAATTTAATTCCTAACACCCTTATGGTTGTATCATTACAATATATTACCCCAAAATAACCGTAGAGCCACCAATAAAGAATCGAAAAATAATCCAATGCATGAGATGCCAAATAAAGTATGATCAAAAATTAATCTCATCTAGTATGGCTATGGAATTTTTTCTAATTTATCAATGCAACTATGTTTACACTTAAATGTCAAACTTGACATTTGATTTTTAAGTGAGTTATAGTTGCATTCAAGAATTAGGAAAAATTCCATAGCCCTACTAAATGAGATTAATTTTTGATCATACTATATGTTATAGACACTAAAAGGCGTATTGTAATAAACCATACAGCTGTGTAAAGTGCTTCATGCGACATGACAGAAAAACATGTGTTTCAACCTTTTGAAGCTGAACCAGGTTATGACAATACCAAGTAGCAGATTTCCTAAATGTAGCTTGCCGAATGACACCACCTATAAAAACTCTCTCTCCAACAATAGTTAAGGCAGAAATAAACAGATTAAACTTACGAAAAGTGCCGGGATACCATCTAATAAATGAGGAAATACTAAAAAGCCTTTCTCGGAAAGCAGTCGTCTCTATGACAGTGATATACAAACGCATGCTAAGCCTTACATATTATGGAAGTACGCAAATATAATCATCATACAGATCGAATAGCTTTCTACATACAATGAGAATAATGTAAGACTGTACATGGTTGAATTATGCAAAATTAGACATAGGGCATTTACTTAATGTTACCATGGTGTGTGTAAACACAATCACAACACAGTGACTATAGAAACTAATTGAAACTGGACTATTTCATTGTAATTTCAAAATCGACAATTGTTACTAGCATGGGTAAAATGATTAATGCTAAAATAAGAGACTTCGAAAAGGCTTTAAAGCAGCAACCCTACTATCTCAACACCAGTTTGGATTTTGAGAACACCTATCAACGATACAACAAGCTTATAGATTAGTAAACACTATCAACAAGAGCCTTGGTGGGAAAAAATATTGTAGTGCAGTATTCGTCGATGAGTCTCAAGCATTTGATAAGGTTTGGTACACTCAAAAACTCTCTAGCTAACAACTATTATCCCTTTTTCAAATCTTACTTTTCCGACAGAAACTTCGCACTTAAACACAACGATGCTCTGGCTACTGTGCTATAAAGTTTGGGGTACCTCAGGGGAGTATGTTGGGTCCCCTGCTTTACCTGATATACACAATGGATATGCCTGAAACGAAAAATACTGTAATAGCCACGTTTGCGGATGATGCAGCGATTCTTTCTTCAAATGAAACGGCCTCTGAGAATATCAAACCCTATATAGATTTCCTCATCAGATGGTTCAAAGAATGGCAAATCAAGGTGTATCAGTCCAAATCAGTGAAAGTCACTTTTACAAACAGAACCACCAATTGCCCACCACCAACACTAAACAATTTACTACTACCCATTAAAACCAACGTCAAATACCCAGGACTTGATCTAGACCCAAGACTAACATGGAATAAACATATACAAATTGGACGGAAATCGAAGTTATCAATAAACAATAAAGTGCTATTATACAAGACCATGCTGAAACCAAGGTAGTCATATGGGCCACAGCTATGGAAGTCGGCTAAGCCGACAAGCATTAAAACTACACAAAGTTTTTAATCAAAAGTGCTTCGATCTTTGGTAGATGCATCTTGGTACATCACAAATTAAACGTTGTATGAAGACCTCAAGATTTCGTTCGTCGCAGAAGAAATCAAGAAAACAGCTGTCAAATATCATGAAAAGTTTGTTTATAAATGAATACTTCTTTTAATTTCACTAACTAATTTATTAAATTTTAAAAACAAGTTTATAGAATACAACTTCGAAAGGACGACCGCATAGTTGGACAGTTCGCCCTGATCTCTTCGCTCCGCTCGTCCATCTCGGGTGGCAGCTAGGGATGCGCCCCAACCACCGCTGTTGCGCATGTCCTACTTGTACTTAATTGCCAAACAGAAATTGCATTTTACACAAATAACGAAATAAACAAAGTTCGCTGGACACGAAAATGAACTTGTGGAGCAGCTACTCAACGATAATTCACTTACAAGAAGACTGAACAGGCTAAGATACCTGCTGCAGAACTAGATATTACTAGTGGTAAATAACGCGGGGCGTTGCTGGACGTCTCCTATACATGTTTAAATTCTGCCAACAAATTTACTTAATACTCGTATGATGTAGATTTAAAATTGTAAACTATCAAAATAAAAAAAATGGCTACAAGTTATGCTGAATGTGGTTTTTATGCTAAAACTATTATGTTGAGATGTTTTTTACACAGCAATGGTTTCTGCTACCTCATTTTGTATACGTTCCCGTTACACTTTTAATCCCAATTTAACGATTTGTTCCTAGCCTAACGGCAGTTGATAAGAATGCTATTCAACATCCTTGTTATTCAATCGTACTTATCGATTCCTATTTATCAGTGACTATAAATTATTCTAGAAAGTGCGCCTGCGACTGCTCACGCAATAATAAAAATTTGTCGTATATCAAACATGATTATGAAAATTGGCCTAAGTGTACCCCTCAGAAGGCATCATAATTTTCGCATGCAGAATCGCCCGCCCAACGAAAAATTATTTCCAGGGCTGCCACAGAGCCAGCAGCGAAAAATTGCGTCCATTACTCTTCGCCCAAATAAGTTGCACTAGCCAGCAGGCCTAATAAATATGGCAGGAAATAATAGGAAGAGCTTTTGGGCCGTGTTTAGCATGAATTATGGGTCCCACGAAAAATGAGGTGATTGAGACATCGGGTGTATTTATTCTTAGTTATGCACCAGCTAAGTTATCGCCGTCTACCAGTCCACTTTATAAATCATGTCGAATTTATGCTTTGTGTTTCGCCTCTGGAGATGGCATTTTGCTGTGGCGCAAATTAGCGGCGCTTTCGAAATTCGAATATTAATGCGTGACAATCCACCGATGTTTACGGGCGTTATTTGCAAATTTGACAACTATTACCTAAAAGGCGGTTTCAGCAACACTGGGCTATTATCGGGTCGTAATTGCATTATTTAGTTGCGAGTCGACGTGCGAATTTCTAAACATGCAACTCGTGTAAATATCAAGTTGTCGGGCTTGGTAATATATCAAAATTCATGATGCTTTGTTAGATATTTCGGCAGTGGAAAATATTAATAAAGGAAAAGTTTGAAGCAAAAATGTAGTGTCCAGTTAACATCAAAAATAATAAATGATACAACAATAAAGAGTAAGATAGGAACTCGATCCATCTAATTGTAAATACATCCTATATTTTATTTTTTTTTCTCTTCTCCATAACGTTCATAATTCTACTTTTATGTTTGTCAGTTAGTCCAGGGTCTACTACCATGTACCAAAGAACAATACCGAAGACTATTTTGCCCAAAATGGTATTTTTCATATTGTTGAATAACCAACTTTACAAATTTTTCACTAATCTCAATTTCCAAGTTTTCTCTTTTGCTGAAGCAACCATAGTTTTCATTTTATTTGCGTTTAGTTTCGTATTTCCTTCCTTTATAGCTTCATTCATTACATTGATGTTATGTTGAAGTTCCAGTTTTCTTCTTGCTAAAATTGCCATATCATTAATTCCATGCTCCAATATCCATGTTTGAACATTTGAATGTCCTGTTTAGCTTATTTTATTGTTTACTCTAGAACTATTGAGAATAACAGTAACCTATCATTTTCATACTGTCTTCGCTTCGAAGTCAACTGCCCTTGATTTTGTATCCTTTTACTATTTGAATGGTTTTGGTATTGTACGTATGTATGTATTATCGTTAAAGATATTTACTTTCCGAAGTAGAGGTTGATGCGCTTGCGTCTGGCGGTGCAGTGCTCAACTTGGCCCAGTTATGAGTTCCAAAGTTGTAGCGCGCCCTTTGTGCTTGAGTAGTAACAATTGTATTCAGGTGTGTGTCTTGGTGATGTGTTGACCTTGTTTCTTCATTTCTTAGGTCTGTGGTTCTGAGTAGAGTACAGTTAATTTGGTGTCCAACTGTGAATGGTCTCACGGAACTCGATACCGATCGACAAGGCTGCGGAGAAATTCTGCCCACTGTGGGATTCAAACGGAGGACTTGCTTAATGCCAGCCTAACGCTCTAGCAACTGCAGTATTCGGCCTCTAGTCAATAAAAGTGTCTGTGTTAATTTCTTCTTTTTCCCTTATCATATCAAAGGCCTGTTCTGGGTATCTAAAATCTATTGCAGTACTTCATATTTGCTTATGACTCTTCTACTGGTCTTTTCTCCTATAATTTGTGTACCTCAATCTCTCCTAAAGTCATATTGTTTTTATTTCAGTTTCATGTCCAGGTCTTCGTAAGAAGAATGGCGGCAGGTGGAAGCAGTACGATTTCGTCCGCATCCAAACGCTGTCAATCAAAGGTAGCCGACAGTATTAAATGTATGTTGTGATAATCTTTGTTATTTAAGTTGTGCTAAACTGTCCGACAATGTTATATTTGTTAGTGATGATGTTTCCTGCTGCTGCGAAAAAACGTAACAACCACTGCAGCAGTGGAATTTTTTGTGCACTGATGGGGCTAGCCGATCAGAACAAGGAAATCGATATAATATATTATAAACTACATAATTAAGCTGTACTGTAATTACAGACTTGCGAAGGCAAACCTTAACATTAAAGAAGTTGAGGTGTAAACGAGCCAAAAAATGTAAACACGCTACAGCACATGGCAAACTGCCAGGACAAAATTGTACTATACATGTAAAGCGCGCAGACGCTACCTACAAAAACCATTCTGCTGCTATAGGGGCGGCGAGTAGACGGGTGCACGGGGCCGACCGCACCCGATCACAAATTGTTACGGGTGCAACGCACCCGATGAAGTGTAACAGTAAAATAATATTTTTCAAAACTATTTATTTGGAATGGAAGCAGAATGTGCTAACCATCATCAGCCAGGGGTGTAATGACCGGACTACCTGTCTTGGTTGTGACCGGAAGTACAATTTAAGGCTTATCGCCTAGGTACCGGCTAGGGTAACTACTACCTAAATATTTCCAAGAATTCAATGTTGCTTATTTCATGATGGATATTTGCAATTAGCTCAAGTAAATGCGTCAGTTCCAAGTAGCATTTGCGTTGTTCGCTCTACGTAGTTGTCTGCATATACAACGGAGAAGTTTTTGATAAAGCAGGAAAAATCGACTAGTGCCGGAGATGGAAGGCCGCTTCAAAACCAATCATGTTCAAAACTCGATAAAATAAATGGAATGTTATACATTGTAATTTATATTGCCATTTTCAATATGTCAATCTAAACTATTGTATTCTAGTTATTTATTTATTTAGAAAAATTCAATCTAATTTTAATCACAAACTACTTAACTTTATGCTGGGATTAACTAAACTTAATTTTACCAATATTGTATTTTTGAAATTATTAGTTATTTCATTAATTACAAGAATTTTTTAGTTGCAGATATTGACACAAAAGGAAAATCCACAAGGAAATTTTTGCATAAGTGATCTTATCAGTTTAGGTGGATAGATTACAATCTTCAGGCGGATAGAGTATTTTGTAGGACATGCTTAGAGGCAGCAAAAACAGAAAAACTTAATTCGAGGCCGCTACTGTGTCCAACAAAAATTCCTATAAAGGTTTTTGTGTTAATGGTTTTTCTTCGTGGAATAAAGCAATAGGGCGGTTTAAAGATCATGAACGTTCAAATTTTCATTTCCAAGCAGTTGGTATTGTGGCGTGCAGTGAACGTGGTGTTAATGTCTTGGCTAGTCTTAATACCGAAAAAGAAAGTCAAATGAAACAAGCTAGAGTTGCTTTGCTCACCTTTATTACTAGTTTAAAATATTTAGCAACGCAGGGTCTTGCCATTAGAGGCCACTCCGATGAAAATTCGAATTATTTCAGGCTTTTAAAGACAAGATCTGAAGATGTACCGGAGTTGCGCTTATGGTTACAAAGAAATCAATACAAGTGGATTTATATACTCTTTATTTATTTCTTTAAAAACCTAAAGTTTCCGAAATGTGTAGTATAAGGCACCCGATTGAAACTGTAAAACTCGCCGCCCCTGCGCTATGACATGGCGGGCGCGAGATAGTTTTAAGAAAATGATAGAGAAACCGGTTTCGGGGACTATCACACAAGCATTTCAGTAACTAACTGGAACTAAAGACGACCCATCAGAAACCAATGCAGAAGAAGAGCATCCGCTTTTAAAAAAATTTAACCACGACTTACATCGAATTAATTAAAGACGTTATTGTATTCCCGCAATATTAACTTATCTATTAAATAAATGCATTCAAGAAGAGATATTTTCCGGATTGTTTAAAAATCTCGAAAGTAATTTCTCTTCACAGAAAGCGTAATAAAAATAACATTGAAAGCTGTAGATCAATATCAATAGTTCTTACATTTTAAAAATTTCTTGAGATTATTTTAAACAACAGATGATCTAGTTACTTTAACCATAATAAATGTTGTTTACTGGGTATCGTACAGGCAAATCAACAATGTTGGCCATTTCTGACGTTTTAAACAGAATTCTAGAAGTTTTAGATAAAGGTAATCTAACGTGCGTTACTCTTATAGATACAAGTAAGGTCTTTGATTTGGGTCAATCGAAATATTCTTCTAGGAACAACTGTTTTTATGGAGTTAGAGGATACTCTAATAATATTTTTAGATCTCATCTTACAAATAGACATCAAGCAGTATTTTTCAATAACGAATCATCATCACAATCGCTAATAAACATTGAAATTCATTAAGGATCTGCATTACGGCCCCCTTTATTCATAGTACTTATCGGTGACTTACTTTATACCAGCAACATTATTCGCGGACGATATAGCGTTTATTAATACTAGTGGTAACATATCAAGTTTATACCAGAAAATGTATATCTGTTTATCGGTTGCAGGATATTAATCCCTTATTTACATATACAAAAGTAGGCTGGTAACTAAATCATAACTGATCTGTACGGTAATAGTCCATTACCGTACATGGCAACCATAACCATACAGCAACCGATAAACTATTGAACAAATCACGGATGTTATGAATCATAACAGCCTCAGATGTTTTAAAATCCTCGCTCTGCGAGCTCGGATTTCAATACAACATCTGCGGCAGTTATGATACTCATAACATTCCTAGATATGTTAATAGCTATTACAGGCAATTGTATGGTGTTCGAGCAATTCTCTAAACTTCAAAACATCAAAAACGCAGGATCTATTGTGTTCAACGAAAGTAGTAACTTCTTTTAATTTCATTGATCAAACGAAATTCTTGTCGTTACTATTGGCAATAGTTTAAACTGGAAAGCACACATTGACACTATCTCATAGGGTAACACTTCAAGTCAGAAAAATAATTCAAAAATAACATTGTTAGACACTGTTACCGTTACTCTGACAGTAAATAGGAGAGAAGCAAAGACAACTGCCTTCTCAGCTGGAGCTGGTCGTGGGTTAAACAAAAGACTCTAATCTTAAGCTGGAAAAAATATGGGCGCCAGGTAGCAAATGACCCAAGCATTTTGCGTATCAATTAAAGGTACACGTCGAAAGGCGCTACTAACCAATTTCTAAAAAAGAGAAACAACGGGAGGGGTACAAATAAAATTCGCAGGCATAAATAACAAATCAGTGCAATTTACAACGATAAAGGTACACGGCATTACATACAAAAAAACGCAGCAAACCAGATCAAAACATCACAATAAATATCTCAATGGAAGGAAAATATTACGGTAGTAAGAGTTGTTTTAAAAGTAATTAAGGTATATATAATTACTTTATGAATGTTTAGTATAAATAAATAATATGAAAAGAAGTACAAGTTGACTGTTAAATTAGCAATTTGTATTACCGGTAGGTTACTCGGTAAAGGCGCATAACCGCGATAATGTTATTAAAGGTACAATTTTGGGTTTTGTGTTGAATTTGACGATAACTCCACAAATGCAAAAACATTAAAATGTTATTAATAATTAAGAAAATTGATACTAATAGCTCATTGTTCATTACAGTATATACCTAGAGGAGAACTTTCATTTTTTTAATCGTCTTAAGAAGTAATAATTTGCACATGGCTCATGCTATGCTTTTGACAAAAATAAGACTCAACATACACGTTACAAATCGAAAATGGGATAGAACAATTGTATAGCATATTTATATCGTAGCGAGAAGCTTATTCAATACGAACCTGATCGTGATGCAATGGTTGAAGCGGCCGACTAGAAATTGTGCTAAAAGTGCGAGGGGTTCGAATCTCAATCACCGCAGTTTTCTATACTTCCCTTGCCCGACAAAAATTCGGTGTAAATTCCTTTACAGATTTTTGGTAATGTAATCATTATGCTGCCATACAATAGTTTACCGTCAAGAATATAACACACATGCCTTTTATTGTTTCGGTTTGCTCTATCTACAGAATTCTTAAATCGTATAAATCCTGTATGATGATATCTATCAGTAGTTATTTTCTAAACAATAATTTTGAAATCTAATTGAATTATCTTCAACTTTATGCATAATCCAATATTGATTTAGTTGAGTAATATGTTTTGAAGTGGGCAGCACACAATTTTCGCAAAACTGAAAAAATTTCAGTAATATTAGTTAAGTAGATGTTAAATAGCAAAAGTGCATGGTGTGATCCCTGCCTCATTCTCAATTCGTCCATCCAAAGATATATGGACATAGCCAGCATATTTAATTAGGTTGGTAGCAATTGGTCATCTGCTATAAAATGCAGGCTGTTGTGTTGACAGGTATTTTCCTATATTGAATAACATAACATAATGAATGAATTTAAAACCTATTTTATTTGCTCTCGCGTTTTTTAAATTGATTTAGGTGTACCAACTACAAGATTATATGACACGCTAAAGTTGCGGTAAATATTTAAACACTTAAACTGAGAGTTTTGATTCCTTAATAAATTCATACACTTGGTTTATGGTCTGCGGATTGTCATCAAAGATACCTTCAATGGTTACTGGTAATTTAGCTCTCGGATTTGTTATCTGTGAAAAAAAGTTCCACCGTATCCTTGTTGGTTGGTATGACAATAACAAAATGGCAGACGCGTTATAAAGTAGAACGGTCCTGGGACTGCTATGGGAAATTATTCTCTATTTGGATACTAATGAAAGAAAAATCCCGCACTATATTTAGACAAACAATATTTGCGGTATTTAATAGCGTTTTTATTTTTAACTGCAAAACATGTTATATGACACTCAAAAAATAGCAAAACTCGGCTCTGCAGGCATCGTTTTTATAACTTTTTCTCGGTCTGTTCTAAGGCACTTCGATCTTGTGTAGCGTAATATAGTATTGCAAGTATTGAAAGCTAAGAGATTGGCTTATAACTCTCCACATTACTAGCAAAATGTACAGGGACGCCTATAATTAGTGGCCTAACGGCTGTTGGCTGAGTACCCAAACAAAATAAAATAAAAAAATTTAAAGAAAAGCTTAAAAAATAAATAGCTTGGTTTAAAAATTGTTACAACCGGATCTTTTCCCATTTCGAAGGAAAACTTTGTCTTTAAGAGATCTATTAAAGATGATAGATAATGGTTATGTTATTCTATATGCATAACTTACAACTTACAAATAACGACTTAGGACCACAGCCCTTACGTGGCTCGAGTTAAAAAAAATTAAATATGTCTTAATTCTTAATACGGAATGTCTTAAATTATTATTTGTAGAATAATTAGTATAATCGACATTAAATGCACCACTAATATCATCAGACTCAAATACAAAAGCAAAATAATTACTATCAAAATTCACCATGCAAGGAATACTTTAAACACATCGAGTGTTTATGAGCCACGTCTATATGCACCATAGAGAGGTAAACCCTTTATTGAGACTATACACTAGACATACATATAATCTTTAGTTTAGCGTTTTAGTCAACATAGAAATATACTGATTTAAATTGGTTTTGGGGTCAAGCCACTCTCGCCCCAATAAATGCTTAAATGCATTTATTTTTCTACTGAAGAAGACATGATCTGCTTTTAGTAAGATCTGTTTTACAGTGTAGCATATCTAACTAGATAATCTTAAATTGATAAGAAAATTGGAAATATCCGACATAATAATTTTAATTGCTTGCTTGCTTGCTTGGCACCACTGTGAGAGCAAACCCGTGGGGTGAATTGGCTGATTTGGTGTCAATCGACTCAGGGCGCAACTAAGCCAGTAGTAGGGTTTTCAAATTTTTATAAGTGACTTTTTTTATGTTGTATTTTCTAACGTCAAAATTAACTCGACACACTGAAAACTGGATCACTCTTATACAAATTGCATTAAATGAATTATTTCGCGCCCAATTTGGGTGCAGAAAGCTAGTAACAAATATTTAGCTATTATCTTTTATGATTATGTACCACATACATCATTCTTTACTGTATGAATCTTAGATTGGATGAACCGCTGTGCCAAAGAATATTATATTTTGCATCTCTTACAGTTTGATAATTGTTATAAATTATATAAGCTACGAAACTATAACTAGAATATAGTTCCCAATCAAAAATCTTATGCATAGTAAAATGCCTGACAGTTGGAATGCTCCTTCAAACTAGGAGCGCCTCGGCATCCTTGGAGAGAAATAACGCTAATTCGGAAATTTTTAACCTGCGTAAGCCGAAATTTTTCTTGTGGCTACACACCTTCATATCTATCACAGATACAAATTGCTGAACAAAATGGCTACACCTCGAGCTTTGGCGTTGCCCGGTTTGCGCATCAATTGCGATACGAGACCACCGGCACACATTTACAGAAGATTAATGACGGCGAGCACAAAATACAACAAAATGAAGAGATAAGTTTTTACTGCAGGTGTTCTAACGGCACCCTTTTCGTTAAAGTCGCCCCCGGCGCCGTCCATAGCTTCCCGAAGAACAAATTGGCTGCGTCGAAGCGGGCCAAGTATTGGTTATTTACGATCGAGATCATGTTTCGAGCGCGCAGTACTACAATGGCGCACAAAAACTCTTCTCGTGGTGCTGTCAAGGCCGGCGGTATTTTTTAACGCCAATTAATTTGCACCCGACAATATCCTTCAGAACTGCTGCTCCAAAAAGCACCGCTATATTTAAAAAGTCGCTTTCACCGCGCATTACAAGCAATTGCAGGCATTCTACAAATTGTTAGATTAGATTTGTGGGTTTTTTAACGCTCAAAAACAGACCCGGAACTAAATGCATGCAGCTGAGCGGTTTAGATCATAAACGTTATGCATTGGGCAATGAGTAGGCGAAACTGCTTCGAAGTGTCTTTTGATTTGCGTAAAGTGGCGTTTATTGCTCCAGTTATAACTCAAATTATTAGTTCATTTGGTTTGATAAATCGGAAACAGCCATGGGATGTTTATTTCCAACAAATACCTTGTGATTTTGGTCTTCTGCGGTAGCGGCAACCACAGATGCAAATCACACTGACGTGAGTTCTAGCTCATTGATCTAGTTAACATTCGGTTAATAATCACTAGATGCGGTAAGTATTCGCTTTACAGACGTTATAGGTATCTCATTGACGAACTGACGAACATTTCTGCACCACATATTCTACTAGATGCTACGTGGGAGCGCTTCGGGGGAAGCAGAACCCCCTGTAAGTACCCTCATTCTGTACACGTACTGCTAAATGCCTTAACGTTTGTTTACGCCTGTTTACAACTTGTTAGTGAAATTTGGCTATTTTGAGTTTACGAACGAGTGTAAGTGACCACGTGCTATATGAAAGGGGTCGCTTATCTCCTAGCTTTCCACAGTGTCGTGTTTCTGATCTAGTATAGCCCTTAGATCAAAGAGGCCTTATGGAATTTTTGGGCAAATCTCCAGCCTATGTGCCTTCATTAGGATCATTACTTGTTGTCAGTTGCAGCAATAGCACCACCCAGTATAAAGTAGAAGAAACATCAACTTCGTGCCACTGCAAAAATATTAAAAAGTTGTCCAATCCGCCACAGTTTTCAATACGGAACAAAAAATTCAATACAGAGACAGTCCCACATAATCCGGGACGTCTGGTTACTTTATCAATTTCTATATCTAAATTTTAAATATTTATTCACCTTTTCTCTTTCCATTTTTTGTAGGTTGTGCGTCAGTGGGCAGCCAATGTCAACTGGATTGGCTTCATTGCTCACTGTATGATGACTATGTCTGGGCGATTATAGTCTACTGTTTTACTTCTCATTATTGACCTGTTCTAGTAATCTTGTAATTCTACAACTGCAGATGGTAAGTATTTCTAAAACGTTGGCGAATCCTTTTCTAAGATATATTTCAGGGCTAATTTATTATTTGGGCGACCTGACTGTATATATATTTTCAAGGTGATTAGCTCCACTTTGTGTGCCCAACTTATGTTATGTTATAATTTACTTACACCTTTACTCTAGTTTATTCTCAATGAAATCTTTATATTAAATAGAATTTTAATTAATTTAGCCGCCCTAGTTTTATTGTGTATGTATAATCAAAAATTTTTACTGCTAGCCTCAGTAGAAACACTTGACTGAAAATCAGGTCGGACACTTTATAATCTAGATTGCGTATATTCTGAAATTTGATGTTCCTATTTTATATGACAACTCAATCCATCTGTCAACTGACACTTCAAAACTAGTTTTAAAAATCAATTACAAATACTTCATCGTTACATTTGTCATTCGACAATATCAAACGGCAATTACTTTCTTAATTAAAATTAACTCACTTCACTCTTTATTTTCTTTCAGTTCTTATTTTAAATACCGGTATTCTGTTACCTTTTATTCGACTTAACACTCTCCTCTGCCAAACCCAATACATCCAGTTTTGCAACTCACCACGCTACAAAACTGCTCTACTCAAAGCCACAGCGAAGGCCTCAACTGACAACCAACTGTCAAGATGTCCAGAATCCGGATCCAAATCAACACAGGAACCCAGTTCGCCACAGGAACACATAAAAACAGCTCGCCTTTTTAAATCAGCATCTATACCTCCACCACAGTATGCATTTAAATCGACCTCAGCTGTAGATGTGTTTACTCTAATGCTCAACCAAATCGCAGGTATGAAGCCTGCTACAACCCAGCACCACAAACCCTTACCAGATGCCAGCCACAAGATGTCACTTGACAATCCCCACAAATATGCTCAGTCTGCTAATGAAGTCGATGTAATCTACTTCCTTTGTAAACCATTCCTTGTTATCCAATTCAGTCGATGCATTGTAATTCCACAATAAACTCAATTCACATTTCGTTACTTTTATTAGATCATAACTGTATTATATTGGTTTTCTCACCACATTCTAATCTTCATCCATCTAGTCTGCTAATCTTTTCCTTTTAACATTTTAGTTTTTTATTCTTCTACACCACGCCAATTTATTTTAAATTTTAAACCGATTTATTTTGCCAAATATTTATTTAAAAGCTGTTATAAAGGGGTTTATTTCTTAATTTCAAACGTTACAAATTATATTACATCATTTTCGTTATAATTTTTTTTATTCTTATCAATAAAACTATCTCCTTAGCGATATAGCTTATTTATTACAGTCCAACACACTATTAAAGCTTTTTTATATGACTAATACCTACTATGTTAAATAGTATATTTCGAAAAAGTATTTGTCATTAACTTCCAATTTCATTTCAGATATTAAATTAAGTTTAAAGTCTACGGTTTCTCAATTAGCTTCATGTAATTACATTATAAATTCAATTTCCTTTCTTTTCTAAATACATCTTAATAATCTACTAAATATCTACAATGCTTGAGAATTCTTCGTTTTACGACGGTTGACAATGTCTCATATATGTTGATATCGTCAAGTATGGAAATGTTGCTCTATGAGCTGTCCAGACGATCCTCAATAGCCTTCTCCAACACCATATCTTGAAGGCGTCTATTTTCGATCTACCTACAGCCTTCATTGTTCATGTCTTAGACGCATATAAAACAATAGGAAACGCAAGTGCAGTGATGGGTCCTTTCCTTGATTTGTTTGTGATATGGTTCTCTTTACATATTTTGTTCAGTTTGGTCATGAGCTACTGCATTTATTTAAGTATGAGCTTACGTAAATTATATTGGATAGAGATTAACATTCTGCTTTCATATGCTCGACGGTTTTACCATATAAATTATACATTCTACATGTATCTATAGTTTTAAAAAATTCAAAATAAAATCTTCAGTATTTCGTGTCCGGTTAATGCAGTCTTGGATAACCATGATCGAGTCTTCAGATTCATGGTGGATATGCGCCCCTTCAACCGTAAAAGTGACTCCTGCTTGTCGGGCTGCGTATATTCAGTATAATAACAATTAGTAATAGTAATAATGCAATTTATAGCACCAAACCAAAATATGAGTGATATAAATAAGATACAATAAAATAATGATGCACTAAAGTTTAAAAAGGCGAAGTTCAGTTATACCAAATTAATAGCGGTCTGTTATACTACTTAACCCTTTACAATAAATGAAAATGCAATTAACAATTAAGAAAAAACGAAATAATAAAACGAGAAAACGAGGAAGTAGTGAAAGAACAGCCACGGATGCAAAATCAAGAACGATAGTTTAATAGCTTAGATAGCTTCCTCGCAGGACTTTATGTTGTCCAATCTCGTGGGCTTTCTCATTCATCATCATCATCATATAGCCCTATTTGTCCACTGCTGGCCATAGACCTCACCAAGGCATTTCCATCTCTTCCTATCCTGAGCGGTTGCTGTTCAATTCCTGCTAATTATTTTAATGCCGTCGTTTCACCTAGTTGGCGGTGGGCGTCATCTTCATCTTTCCGCTCTTGGTCGCCATTCCAGACTTTTCCTAGTCCATTTGCCATGGTTGATTCTAGCAATGTTTCCTGCCCATCTCCAATTTGCGCTAGAACATCATCCACGCCTGTTCTTCTACGAATAGCCTCAGCCCGCACTCTATCTCTGATGCTTATTCCAAGCATTCAGCATTCCATTTTACGTTGTGTTGTTTGTAGTTTAAAAATCGATTTGTTTATTAGGGTTAAGGTTTCTGCACCACAAGTGAGGACAGGTAGGACGCATATGATGAAAGCTCGCCTTTTTAACGTGATTGGACCATCATTTTTGAAGACATCGAGAAGTTTGCCATATGCTGCCCATCCTAATGTTCTTCTTCATGGCTCCGCTGCTTGGTTGTCTCTACCAATCCTCACCTCGTGGACCAGATATATATATATATATAGCTTTACACAATCTGATTGGGAACAAGGTTGATCATCATTTTTGTCTTTTGGAAATTGACGTTTAACTTTTTTGTAACATCTTTCAATTCTTTGGTCATTATCCAGCTTCTCCCAGGATGTGGAATATGAGTATAATATTATCTCCAAACCGGAGACGGTTGAGTTTTTCCCCATCGATGCTGCAACTTTTGTTCTCCCACTCTAAGTTTTTAAAAATATACTCTAGGACAGTAATAAATCATTTTGCCGGTAGAGTGTCACCCTGCCTGACGCCTCTTTCTATTTGGATCTTGTCTGTATGGGAGTGAAGGTTGACCGTTGTTGTGGCGTTCTTGTAATATGTTCTTTATAGAATTTGAGTATCGATCGTCGATTTGGCATTAGTTCAATGCTTTCATAATGGCAGTTAACTCAACAGTATCGAATACCTTATGGAAGTCAACAAAGATCAGAACGAGAGGTCTATTGTATTCGACAGAGTTTTCAATCAGAGTTTTTATACATTGTAGGTTGTTATTGCTGTCCTAGCTATCTCGGAATCTAACCTGTTCTCTTGGTTGAGAGAGCTCGAATTTTGATTTTAGTCTGTTCGTTATAATTTTAGTATATAGGTAGTTAAGCAAGCTAATCTTTATACGGGGTGTCCGTTCTCAAAGTCGAACATAGGCGATTAACATTGTATTGAACGTTTTTGCCGATTCCTGCTCGCCAATTCAACTTACAGGGAAGGTAATAGTATCAATGGAAAAATAAAATTATTACACATCAAATGATACCAATAATAATATTCAAGATGCGATTTTTATTTTAATATACTAATTTAAAACTTGGAAATTTTTAAAGATGCCATGCCTTGCTTTTCAGTTCGATAGCATTTGTCAAAAAAATTGGTAATTAGTTGGCGTAAATCAGGTATTTCCTGTCAAATTCTGTTAAAATTATCTACAGTAAAATGAATTATTGCAATGAAAAACGAGTGAATGCACTAATGTTGATTGCCTATGTTCGACTTTGAGAATGGACACCCGGTATATATAATTCTTCTGTACGTGTGTATGTCACTGAACTCCTCCTAAACGGCTGGACCGATTTTGATGAATTTTTTTGTGTGTGTTTGAGTGGGTCCCTGGATGGTTTAGATTCACAATTGGATCCGGTAGGTGGCGCTGCAATCGGGCTCTAGGAATTTTTTTAAAATTTTTTTGACAAATCTCCATTTTTAAATATTTTAAAGATTTCTCGCATATCATAACATATAACCCCAAAATTTCACCCCCCACCGCCCCCAATATTTTTTAAAATGAAAAAAAGTCGAAAATTCGAAAATCGAAAAAACCTTTGCTGAACCTGCTAATAGCAGGCAAACCAACGTTCGGACAGGACAACGTCTGTCGGGTCCCCCAAAATTTCACCCCCCCCCCCCCCTCCCACCACCAACCAATATTTTGATATCGTAGAGTCTATTAGAGATGACGTAAGGCCCAGGTGGTTGAGCTCCACAAAACACCTGCATATTATACGTATAAAACGTTTGTGAGTCACAGAGGGCGTAAATTTTCAATCCATACTTGGCCGGCTTTTGAGCCATATCTTTATATATATAATTCTTCTGTACGTGTGTATGTGACTGAACTCCTAATCGGCTGGACCGATTTTGATGAAATTTTTTGTGTGTATTTGAGTGGGTCCCTGAATGACCCGGTAGGTGGCGCTGCAATCGGGTTCTAGAAATTTTTTTTACAAATTTCTTTTTTTAAATTTTTTAAGATATCTCGCATATCAGAACATATAACCCAAAATGGGGTGAAATGGGGTAAATAAGCCTAAACAATCGATATGGGTGTCGTTATTGAGGTTTTTTGGGACGTTGATTGCGAAAATGGCATTTACTTATAGTGGTGAAACGGGGTTTCAGAGACAAATTATTTTTGGACAGAACAACGTTTGCCGGGCCAGCTAGTTGGTCTATAGTTTTCTAGGCTTGTTTTGTATCCCTTTTTATGGAGAAATATCTTAAATGATTTATTCGACAGGGTTGGGTTATTCTGACTATGTAGGCACAGAATGAAGAGTTTTAGGATTTTATCCATCAACACTGGTTGTTAGGTTAGTATAGGTTTAGTGTAGTTATTACTATTCTATAATTTAATTATTTCCACATTTGCAAATAATGTCAACCGCTATTTTTAAAATTTGTTGCCTCGAATGTGTAACCACCTCTTGTACCTGGTCCTTTCCGGAAAATGCACCATCCGTGCTAAAACTCTTCAAAGAAGACGACGCTTTAACGTGTAACCCCGCGCTCGGCAACCACATTTTTCTTGTGTGAAACAGCAGTCGATATTTGTTGAAGACAAAAATTGCTATAATTCCGTCCAACCCGCTCCTGCTGTTATCATCAAATTGGTAAGTCAAGACAATTTATTATTTTGTGTATTTTATTATGTGTTGTTCACGATCTATTAGTTAATTAATTAAATTCATTGTTGATCGGGCCGCATTCATTGGTCGTCCAAGTTTTATAGCCTCTGTTACTACTCCGTCTTCTCCAGGAGCCCCATTATTTTTTCATTTTATCGATTGCATCATATAATTCGTCACGGGAAATATTGGGTATGTCTTCAGAGGGTGAGCGAAACTCAATGTTTCAGTTCTATTATAAGAAAAGGAAAAACGAATTTGTTTTTCCCGGAAACATACCTATCTATATTTTGACATATTTAAAAAGAGCTAATTTTCCTGAACACATTTTGTGAAGAAAAAATTTCCTATCTTCTTCCGTTAAAAATTTTTTAAAAAATTTGTAAAAAAAGTATTATAAAAAAAATTTTTTTTGAAAGAAAATGGTCATCTCAATTATAAACTTCACAAATGCTTGCGATGAACTATCTATAGAAATGTTACATAAGACTTCAGTGAGAGAAGTAAGGTGGAGATTGGATAAGCGTTTAGAAGTAGCAGGTGGTTACATTGAATATTTGTTGTAGTGATTGTGGTAATAGTAATAACATATTATGTGTTTTTTAATGTTTTAATTAATAATTCATACAAATTTGCTTATAATTTTGAACGGGAGAACATAGCAAATTTGTTTCTTGGCAAAATGTGTTCAGAAAAATTAACTCTTTTTAAATGTGCCAAAATATAGGTATGTTTTCGGGAAAAACAAATTTGATGACGTCATTATTTCAGTTTCCAAATATGGCAACATATGAAAATTTTGCTTAAAATGGACCTTACTCAATCCAATTTAAGAACCTCTTTTCAGATTTTTTCTATCGTTTTTCCTTTTCTTACAATAGAGCTGAGACGTTGAGTTTCGCTCACCCTGTACAATAGTGTATCTATATCTTTTACCACATTGCCGTGTTTGTCCTTCAACTGAAATATCTTTCCTTGCCATTTGTTTCTTCTCATGATTTTCTTGAATAGTTCGCACTATTTGTTCATTTCTGTATTTTCTTGTTTCTTTTCTAATAGCCTTTGACGTTTCTTTATTGTATGTTTTTATCTCTTGTGGTTCTGTGTTTGTAGCACTTATTTTTATTCTTCGTTCTTCCATTTTTGTTTTTGTTTCTTGGCTGACCTACTGTTGTTTTGTTTTTCAAAAAAGTATGTTTGTGCCTGTTTAATTGTATCTTCAGTATTGTTGTTTAAGTCATTTATATCGGTTGATGACGGTTTGTTTTGTAGTGTGTTATCGATTTATTGTTAGAATCCTGTCTTTTCGGTTATGTGTCGTTCAAGGTTTGGTCTTCTTCCTGATCATTCTGTTTCTTTCTAGATCAGTGGATATTCGATAGTAGCACTGACTAATCTATGTTTTCTCATTATGTTATTTGAGCAACTTGTTATCGGCCACATACGCTGAGTGGAGTATAGTTCAAGTCTCACTTGAATATTCCGAGAATAAGAAAATGCCCCTAGTGATGTAAATGCAATCGCATAGATACTGGTTTCCTGAAATTTCCGCAGATGAAATATGTTATTTTAATCGGTGCTCTACCACGGTCATGTGTAAATATATATGTAGATATAGTCGTTGGATACTCGCTGAGTAATGAACTTGAAATGTTAGAGTTGTCTCTGTTATTTCGTGTAACTCATTACAATCGTATTGGAGTATTTGAAAATTCTAAACTAGTATTTGAGTATTTACTCATAGTTTTCAACGGGCGTTATCTGATGGAATTCGTAGTCTTGATCAGTAAGAAGTGTAAGCTTTCCGGTTTTTAGGTGTATTTTGGAGCTCTTATCTAAACCAAAGGATATCCGTCTTTACTGAAGATATTAACAGTTGTCGTAAGTTCTTTCAGGTGAGCATGACTTTCTGAATAAAGTAGTCCATTAATAATGAATGGCTAATATTAATATTATCTGCAGTAAGACTCAAGAGGCTTTATTTTATTGAAGATTTAACCTATTATAAAGAAATTACTAATGCAGAAACAATTACGAGCCTCATCCCATTTCAGTTGGCCTATTCTCAATTATCGGCAATAAATCAAGTGAAACCTAAACACTATTTTAATATAAATATTTTTTATTTTTCACCAAATATTTTAGAGATTTTTAGAAAATCTAAGACCTGCTAATATAATCTATTTCTACTGAGATAATAAATTAAACAAAAAAAACGAAAATTATGCAATCAGAGAAACTTGAATGTGAAACACATTTCAAAAGCTTACCATTGGGTACCATCACCTTTATTTTTTAATAACAGCCATATTTCTTCAAGGTATAGTATTTACTAGGTTTTGGCAGTCTTGTGTAGTAGATTCATCCCATATTTCTTCGAAGTTTGTCTCAGTCTGTGTCTCAGTTCACATCTGCCCTTTGATCTGCCTCCATCTTTGTGATTAAGTTTGCATATTGATTCTGGATAAGTACTTCGCCAATTTTATGGGATTTGTTTCTTGCTGGTATCAATCATGTACCTCTATGTATATGCTTTCATCTTTCTATAGATATCTTCGTTGCGCGCCTTCACGTTTAAGTCTCCTGTCAGAATTTTTACTTCTTGGATTGGTTTACTGTTAATTACCATCTCCAATTCTCCGAAATACTTGTATTTTACCTCTTTAGCTCTTTCTTCCGTGGGTGTATGAATGTTTACTATTGTTTTGTAGTAATTGATTGTAACCTTTATGAAGCATAATCTATCTGGTATCACTTGTATTATTTTACTAGTGCTTGTATATTTTCGTTTATTACTTAATCAAATTTTCTGCTCTGGTTTCCACTTGTGAAAAGAATGTAAGTAGTTCGCACTTTTACTATCTCGCTTCCTTTAATGTGTGTTTCATGGAATAGTACAATATTGATATTGTAATTCTTTGCTTCTTCTTCCCCAAACACCTTTCGCAAATTTCAGGCCCTAATTTTGTTCTACGGATGTCTTAAGCCGTTTTACTGCTTCTGTCTGCTTTCGTCCGTATGCCTCTCCACTTTCTTTCTCTTTATACAGCATCCATTGTTCGACTTTGTTTTTCCTTCATTACTAGTTAGTGTGTATGATACCGAAGGTTATAAATGAAACTAAGGAAATTAGAAAATATGAAAAAAATATTATAGAGGACCAAAGTTATTAGGAGGTGAACAAAAATAGTTGAACATGTGATATACTGCATTTAAAACTGCAAATTGACGTAATTGACGGAAATGCAGTACACGAGTGAGTGAAACATTTCACTGAAGATGAAGGTAAAAATAAAAAGAGCTACCAGGACTATATTATACATATAAACAAACAATATTCACTAAGCCCTTGCACTGGCTAGAGCATATAATTCTGTGTGGTTCTGGAATTATTGTATTTTCAATATTTAGAGACTAAAAGAAGACATTCCGGTTTTCTGGCAAACGAACAATTATTATTATAAAGTCAGGTTAATTATGCAAAGATGTTCCAAATATACAAGGCGTTTCGATTACATTGCTTAATAATTGCATTAGTTGTTTCAGCAATTTATTTTATTTTAAAATTCTTTTTGTTAATTTCAATGTAAATAGGACCCATTAGCTATATGTTATAACATAATAAATACAGAGTTGGACGATCAATTAATTTATTATTTCACATATATAATGATGAAATACGGCGTGGTGACAAGGGTAGCCTACCTAGAAGTTTCAATATTAAATCTTGAATGTACAATAATTTGCCCAATTAATTTATAATTCCAGAAAAAAAAAAGATTGTACCAATTATAATTTCCGTAGTGTTCTCTCTTATTTATTTATGTATGTTGTATCCAAACAACGATAGTATATTATATTAGCATATTGTCTTGCGCATAAGATTGCGGCGTCGTTTGCTTCCATCAGGTCTTTTATTATGAAGGTTATTTGCTGGATGAGGCAATTCAACAGGTGTTCCATGGTATGTTCTTGTCCGCATTCGCATTCGTAATGACCTTGGTAGTATCCTTTGTTCTGCCGGTCTGGGTTAGGGGTCGATTTTAAGCTTTCCAGATTTGCTAGTTTAGCGTACTGCAGCCTAGGGGTAACGACTCTAGGGTTTCTATGCCCAGATCGCCATTTTTGATCTTTTTGCACTCTGAGATCGATTGTCAGATTTCTTTGTATCCAGTGCTTTTGTGGAACTAAGGAGACCTGTCCTCTATTTAAATGCTGTTGCAAATTGTTTCGGCCATACAATGGTTGTTTTACCTTTCGGCTTTTGCCTTTCGCCTTACTTTTGGAGGAGCGGTTCCTGCTAGTTGGTGAATGTGGTCTGATCTTGTAGGGTGCAGGCACCCTGTAATGAATCTACAGGTTTGGTATAAAACAGTGTGTAGTTTTGAATAATGCAGCAGGTTGTTTCGAGTGCTAACTTTAGCCTTGTTTTTTCTAAGTGTGTTTTAAATGTCAGGGTTTTGCCAAGAACCACTCTTAGGTAAGTAGGACTAAGCGTGCGTGTTACATGTTGTTCATCCCAGTTGACATTTTTAGTTTATAGTAAACCTCTTTGTTGGTGAGACTACGCCTGGGATTTTGGGGGATTGGGGAGTAGTTAATTTTTCTGATAATATTTCGTTAGTTCAGATAAAGTTTTCGGCAGGGTCTCTTCTGTTTGTTGGAAGTTCCGTTGTTGTGTGGAAATGGCTAGGTCGTCTGTGTATATAAAGCTTCTCGTGTTTGAATGTATGGGTTCATCGTTGACATCTACATTGGACAAGATGGGGGACAGCATACAACCTTTGCATAACAGATTTTCTTGTATCATTTATCGACTTCGTTTGTTATTTAGAGTAACTTGGAATATGCTATTTGATAGAAGATTGTGAACGTGGTTGGTAGCTCTCATATCTTTCGTTAGAGTGTATAACTTATTCATCAGCGGGAGATGCTATATGGTGTCAAAGGTGGCGGTTAGATCGACGTAGACGACCTCTGTTCCTTTACGTTATTGAAACTCCTTTTCTATCCACTCTGTTAGATTTAATAATTGACTAGTGCAAGACTTCATAGTTATTAGCGATAGGGCAAATTTTGCTAATTTTGTTGTCTAATTCTGTGACGTACTTAACCCAATCAGCTTTTTTGAAATTGTATCGCTTTCTACTTGACGCAGATCTTGGTTTTACTACTGGTTCTATCTGTAGCAATAGTGGTATATATTGGTTGCGCGTAACTAGTTTTAGGACCTGTTTCACCTCGTTTGGCGTTATGGCATTAGAATGAAGATACGGTTGAGGTTATATTCGCGTTTCCATCTTCCGCTGTTAAAGGATGTGGAAAGTGTTGCATTATGAATTAGGAATAACGATTGTTGCTCAGCCCATTTTTTATTTCTTTCCCGTTATTGTTACTTTCGTTATAGCTCCATGTCCTGCTATGACTGTTGAAGTCGCCTATTATTATGGTCGGTTTGGTTCTATTAATTCTTGCATCTGAGTTTAGCTTGAAGGACTGAGAGGGATGTTTATACAGGGTGTTTCAGAATAACTGTTCCTAATTCTCAGAATTGAGAGAGGGCATGTTATTCAACACTTTTTAATAATAAACTAGTGTTCGGAAATACTTCCGTTTCGAGATAATACGACATTAAGGAATTGAGTCTTTCAACATGATGGTGCACCAGCGCATTTCGGTTTAAATGTTCGAGATTATTTAAATGCACAATTTCGAAACCGATGGATTGGGAGACAAGGTCCTATTCTTTGGCCTGCACGTTCGCCAGATATGACTCTAGTTAATTTTTGTATTTGGGGTAATATTAAATCACTCGTTTATGCGACACCTGTGGACAGAGCAGAGGAGTTAGTGGCTCGAATTATTCTTGCTTTTGATGACATTCGTGATCGTCCGCAGATATTTCGAAGAATTCGTCGGTCAATCACACATCGTTATACCCTGTGTGTCGACATTGGCGGCCATAATTTTGAACAATTCTTATAATTTTTGTGTAATACCATCTTTTAAATATTAATAAAAATTGCAACTGCTGGAAATCAATAAAATCGTTACTTTTCACATTGAGGTTATTTCAACTACTCAATTCGTGAATGTCGTATTATCTCGAAACGGAAGTATTTCCGAACACTAGTTTATTATTAAAAAGTGTTGAATAACATGCCCTCTCTCAATTCTGAGAATTAGGAACAGTTATTCTGAAACACCCTGTATATGCTAGTTATATTTGCGTTGCGTCTATTGTTGTGATCTCTATAATTTCACATACAGTGGCTTTTGATTTTACTGTGATGTCGTTGGGTTTAGTAAATATGCAACTTCCATGTCTGTTATCATAATTTCCTTTACCATAATCATGCCTCTGAATCTGAGGTGCAGCCTTGAACATTTAGGTTTTTATTGAATTTAAACTTCGCCTTACGAAAACAATAGCAAACGTGTAATTACTGAATTTTAATTAAATATATAACCGGACGTAATCTAAATTCATGTAGCTGGCGCTGGTGAATTAGCTGCACCTGAATTTTATGTATAGTAAATTCTGCTATGGAAAAATAAGGAAATTGTACATATATATGACTAATTATAAAAGTGAGTCCGTTCAGCGGCAGAAACCTATACCCGGTAATGGATATTTACAACTCAGCATGTAGCTAATTATCTTGTGTTTTATTTTTTAGCTATTCCCAAACAGTGTCTTGCAATGTTATTAGTAGTTTACGCCGACCAGCTAACGAAAAATTAATCATAAAAATATCAAGGCTAATTGGTTAATTGCATGATCGAGTGGTTTCCCCACGTTACTTCGTTAAAGAGCAATAAGAAGCCAAGAGGAGCAAAAAACCAGTATAACTGTAATTATGTTAAATTATAATTATCAGCGAATGAGTGTATTTCATACAAAAAAAATTTGATGCACTTATATGATTGTTATAAACAAATATAATAAGAAAAGATGTAATAAATGTTGGAGTTTTATTATCATTATACCTATACTGGCTTGAGGAAACCAGTAATGAACTTTCAAACACTACACCGCCATAACAATTAGTATGATTCGTAAATAATAAGTTTAAATGCAACATTATCTCTTAATATTTGACCTTATCCGCGAGAATATTTTTATATTCTCAGTGCAAGCAATATTTTTACGAATTTTACCGCCTTAACTTAAGTACACGTGCAAAGGTGTAATAAATCAGTAAATTTTTCGCACACTGATTAAATTAAGTGTACTTAATGTGCGCGCATTAGCGACGCGCGGAGATTCTCATAAAAGTAAATAGCAGCGCAAACACATTAATCTTTTGAACAATTTTAATTGAATCTAGAATTTATGCTATGGTTGAGGGAAATTTCAAGTAATTTGTCTTCAAATTGTGGCATTAAAGCAACGTTGCTTGAGCAGTACTTATGCTATTAAATTGTGCGAGCTTATTTTGTTAAAATATAAAATATGATTCAGTTATTAAAATTTTTACGCTAGAATTATTTCGAAATCTTTTTTATACTAGACCCGGCCCAATTTTCTATTCAACTAATCTCCAACCTCGTACTGGTATACACTGCAATGACATAAAACAGAAGAAAGATTTGAACCAATTCGAGTTGCGCGTTGTTCCTGTTTCCTCTAAAAAAATTGAGTTTACAAACACCCCTTTTTACTTCCTTTTACTACTATAAAGGAAGTATTGGATTCACCCCAAAAATTCGAAATTGAGTTTTCAACAGATCTTCACGTTTTAGAGTCCCCTGATCCCAAAAAACATATTTTTTTTCATTGGTCTGTCTGTCTGTGTGTCTGTGTGTCTGTCTGTGTGCGTGTCTGTGAACAGAATATCTCAAAAACGAAAAAAGGTATGGCGTTGAAACTTCATATATAAGTTTTGTGTACTATGTTGATGAGACAGCAAGCTTTTGAAGAAAATCGCATAACCGGAAGTAGGTGTTCACTCTTGTGATTTTTCAGTTTTTTTCGATTTTTTCAAAAACGGCTCTAACGATTTTTTTTAAATTTTACATTTTTCTTACATTTTTAATATGTATTGATGTGAGATAGGTTATTTTCCAGTTGAATACTTCTAAAGTGGGTTTCTTTTGTTTTTTTTCTATTTTTTGTATTAACTCCTATTTTAAATAAAACACCCGGTATATTATTACATTTTTGAATCTACCTTAAAATTCTAGAGAAAATTTGTCTCTTCAACTAACACTCGATTTTGTACCGTTTTTGTAGAATTTGTAATTTTTGAAAATTTTTAACAAATGGTTAAAAATTAAAAATGAAATTTTTGACTAATTATAAGATCACTGTAAAAGGAAGTTGTGTGAGTGTATCACACCAGATTTTTTCATACGCATATAGAACTATTAATTTAGTTGATATTGCAATGCTTTATCACATCTTATAAAATGGATTTTGTTTCAAACTGAACTATTTTCCAGCTGAAACTGGTAGCAAATTTTATACGTCTAAAGCCCAAAAATTAATACTTATTTCTAATAAAATAAGCTTTATTTAAACCGCATTCTATGAACCTAAAATGAACATTAATAGCAATTAATAACGTTGGTGTTTTGATTTATACCATTCGGCACTATAAGTAAAACGTTAAAGAAAATTTCGCAGCGGTTCGACCAGATATACAATTTATAGCCTTAATATTGATTTAATGAACCACCTGTTGACAGCGATAATAAAGCATTGACTAATAGGAATGTGTGATAATGGAAATGTGATATTGAAAAGACTGTCCCTACTATCGATTTATTAATATAACGGCAACCGTGGACACCGCTATAAGTTGGAGTTCGACATATTATGAATATTTTCCCACGAACGGCTGATAGTAAATTTTGTAACTAAAATGAGAATAATCGAACCAGCTAGCTTGGAATCTAAATATTCAAATATTCAAACCTCTTTGGTTTTTAATTGGAGCGGGGATGTATAATTAATGACTATAAGAAATATTATTTGGAATAGAACAACTATACCTCCATATTTTTTGTGCAACGAAAACGTTTTGAGAATAGCTGCAGAATAGCCGGAGCAAATACTTTTACTTCCTTTTACAATAAAGGAAGTATTAGATTCACCCCAAAAATTCAAAATTGAGTTTTCAACAGATCTTCACATTTTAGAGTCCCCTGAACCCAAATACATATTTTTGATCATTGTCTGTCTGTCTGTGTGTCTGTGAACAGAATATCTCAAAAACGAAATAAGGTGTGGAGTTGAAACTTTATATATAAGTTTTGTGTAAGATCTATATGCGACAGCAAGCTTTTGAAGAAAATGGCATAACCGGAAGTATGGTGTTTACTCTTGTGATTTTTCAGTTTTTTTCGAAACGACTCTAACGATTTTTTTCAAACCTTATATTTTTATTACATTTATAATGTGTAGTGATGCGAGATAGGTAATTTTCCAGTTGCATATAGCTAAAATGGGTTTCTTTTGTTTTATTCTCTGTTTTTATTAACTCCTATTTTAAATAGAAGCTAATTAAGCATTAAGTTAAATATTTACTTTTCTCTCTGGATAGCTTTTAACGAGCTTGTAGTTTCTGCGTCTTTATACCTTTTCTTCCAGTAGCTAGCCTTATCTACCTGTTTAATTCCAATATTATCAGATTATACAGATATTAGCATTATACAGGGTGATTCGCAAGTATGATCATTAAATTAAGTGGGCCTATACTGAACCCAGTAGATGTACATCGCACTAAAAATTAAGTGGTTACATAAAATAATCGCTTTCTAGTACAAATTTTGAGAACTTTGGCTAAATCAGTTGATAGTATATTAGCCTGATGTACCAAATTGAATAAAATACCTGCTTTTTGTTCTGTATTTTATCCAAATTCGGAATTATCGTAAACTCCTGTAGGAACATAAGTTCATAGAAATTTATTCCAGTGAGCATCAACTAGTTTAAGCAATTAAACGCTTTAAGGTTTTGTGGAGTTATCATTAATTTTTGACGTATCGTGTATTATGTAGAGTTGTGATTGATGTTCTCTAAATGCCCTTAAATGACCAGACTAATTAATTACCCTACATATGTGAGTTGTTCAAATATTTAGCTTCACTCACACTAACTTAAGCTCCGCTCTAACGAAGGGCTTCGAATATGGACAGGTTGGATTGTTACCAGCCTAATAGCTTTGACAGAGTATAGCTTGTAACTACCATATCACTTTAGAGCAATTTCCCACAGATAGTAATAAGCTGTGTCGCGATTAGCGTCGGCTGTTGATTAAAAAGTATTTTAGTACCGGGTGGATTTAGATTGTAAGACAAATGTCTTAACTTATGTTAGGTTACAATAAGCAATTGTCACTAGCAGTTGACGTTTTGAATTTTAAGTTAATTACATATGAAGGTTTTGTAACGTTTCGCCCAGCGCAAACGCGATTTTGAAATTAAACATTAATTTTCACGTTTTCTATGGCGTAAATCACGTTAAAAACCGGAGCGCTACATCGTTGGACCGCGCGGAAGACGATAAGCGACGTCACCGCGTTCAGACGCAGGGATTCCTCCAGCGAACCAGCTTGAACTGCTGATTACACCAACCCAGGCTAAATAAAGCAGATCCGAAGCTATTTCAATACAGAATTTTTCCCGAACTTCTTCCTCACCTGACTTCGCTCAGGAGGGTGTCCAGGCCCTTCGAGAATTTTCCTAGAATTACCCTGCTTCTTCTCCCTCACCTAGTCTCACCAGGAGAGTTACGTTGTGCACTATCCGGTGGTAAACCTGCCAAAACTACCCTCTTGTTTCTTCTTACCAGGAGAGTTCCGTTGTGAGCTATCCGGTGGGAAACCTGTCAAAAGCACCCGTTCTTTCCGTCTCGCCAGAAGGGTTCTGTTGTGAGCTATCCGAGGGGAATCCCGTCGAAATACCCACTGATTTTACCAATCACACCACCAGGTCCCGGCCACTCGG
Organism: Agriotes lineatus; assembly: GCA_940337035.1. Taxonomy (NCBI): domain Eukaryota; kingdom Metazoa; phylum Arthropoda; class Insecta; order Coleoptera; family Elateridae; genus Agriotes; species Agriotes lineatus. The sequence continues at coordinate 123,541,536 of OW679198.1, read as the reverse complement.
CGAACACTTTAGATCCGAGAAAATAATTCTCACTAGACAAAACGCCAAATTAGACGGTTTCTAAACTATTAATTACGACCTGGGTGACGTAACGCGAGAGCGGCCTGAAGTTCGCCTCAGAAAGTACAGCCTGTAGGTAGGCGCAATGAATGCATCCAGGCGAGGCTGCATCAATAATTTCGCAAGTCCTATTTTCGGGTCATTTTCACGCCGCACATTAGCGGCAAGCCGGGGCCAAAATTTACTTTTTCGGGGAAAATCGCCGCCTATAAGGCCCGAGCTTAAATTTAATTACAACACAACTCACCTGGATCTTCAAGGTTTTGAAGAAGATAAACTGTTATCCTCGGTCCTGCCGCCCACTAGCTCGCCACATTCGACACACCTTCAGACCACGATACCGCTGATAGCATCAGGTATCTCTCTCTCTCTCTCTCTTCAGCAGCCTTTTTCCGTCCACTCCTGGACATAGGCCTCCCCTAGTATCTTCCATTCCGATCTGCATTGAGCTTTTTGGTACCATCTACTTCCCGCCTTCTCTTTTATGTCATCTATCCAGCGCCTTTTCGGTCTTCCTACGCTTCGTCGATGTTGTCTTGGCCTCCACATTACTACATGTCTCGTCCATCTTTCGTCCTCTTGCCTGGCGATGTGCCCTGACCATTTCCATTTTGAGCCTGCTATGGTTGCTATCACATCTTTTACTTTGGTTTTTCTTCTTATTTCAGCATTTTCTATGCGGTCTCTAAGGCTTATTCCTAGCATGGTTCTTTCGATAGCTCGCTGTGTCACTCTTAGTTTGTTGGCGGACTTCACTGTTAACGAGGTTGTCTCCATGCCGTTGGTCATCACCGGGAGTATGCAGGTATTAAAAACTTTTCTTTTTAGGTTAATAGGGATGTCATGGTCTTTTAGTACGTTCCCTAGTTTTCCTACGTCATGCGGATTCGTCTGTCTATTTCGGCGGTTTGATTTTCCTTGCCTAATTTTATTAAGTGTCCTAAGTAGACGTATTCTGTAACATTTTCGAGAGCGTTCCCGTCTACTACTATTCTGTTTACTTCGGTAGGAGATAGAATTTTTGTTTTTTCCAAGTTCATTTCAAGTCCTATTGTTGTTGATTCCTTTTTAAGTTCTGTTAACATTTCTTGTAGCTCTGTTATGTTATTGCTGACGAGTACAAGGTCGTCCGCAAAGCGGAGATGACTCAGGTATCGGCCGTTGATGTTTACGCCTTTATTTCGCCATTCTAATCTCTTGAATACGTCCTCCAGTGCAAGAGTAAACAGCTTTGGAGAGATCGTATCTCCTTGTCTGACACCCTTCTCTAGCTGTATTTTAGCAAGTTCTTGTATCGTGAGTCTACTCTTGCATTGTCTAAGGCGTTGAAAATGGCCCATAGTTCCACAGAATCGAACGCTTTACTATAGTCGACAAAGGCGAGGTAAAGTGGGACATTGTATTATGTACATTTCTCTATGAGTGTCTTTAACGTTTGTATGTGTTCTACTGTGCTGTAACCCTTGCGGAAACCCGCCTGTTCCGGGGGTTGATAGTTGTCGAACTTGTTTGTTAATCTGTTTGTTATGATTTTTGTTAACAGCTTGTATGGGTGAGGTAACAGACTTTAGGCCTGTAGTTGTTTATTTTAAGTTTGTCGCCCTTTTTGTATAGCAGCACTACTTGTGCATTTTTTCAGGTATCGGGGATTCTGCCATCTGAGAGGCATTTATTCAGGAGTGTCTCTATCGACTCGATTGTAACTACTCCGCCGTTTTTTAACATTTCGGCCGTAATTCCATCTTCACCGGGCGCGCGACCGTTTCTCATGTGGGATAAAGCATATTCTATCTCCTGTCGTGTAATGTCAGGCAGTTCCTCTGATCCAATGTTTATGACGTTTACATGGTCTATATTGTACGGTTCTGGGTTAGTGGTGGAGTATAGATTTGTGTAGAACTCTTCGACGATTTGTGTTATTTTTGTTTTATCCGTCTCGATGTCATTGTTTGTGTTCTTAAGTTGGTGCATTCTCATTCGTCCTTTTGTGCTTGCAGACTTTAATACCTTCATGTTTTTGTTGTTTTCTATTACTTGTTTGATTTGTTCTGTGTTATGTTTTCTAATGTCCCTTCTTATGTTCTTTTTAATTGTCTTGTTAAGTTCTGAATATTCTGGTAGTTCTTTATTCATTCTCCTTCTTTGTTGCATTTGATCTCGAGTTTCTTTTGTTATTTTTGTATTTTTGTGTGTTTTAGTTGTTGAGCATACCTTTTTGGTTGCTGTTTTTACAGCATTCCGTATTTTGTCTAGAAGTTCATCGATATCTAGTGCTAATAATTAGTCTTTATTTGATAGTTTCTTATTTAGTTCTTGTATGTATTGATCAGCATTATGTTTCAGTTGTTCTGATGTTGGAAATTTCTTTTGTCCTATTAGCTTGTTTCTTTCGGTTTTCGTGTTTATTTCTATGGTTGCCTTTACAAGACTGTGATCGCTTCCGGTGTTGAATTGGTTTAGGACAGATACGTCCTTTATGATATGTTTTTTGTTCGTTATGATGTAGTCGATCTCGTTTTTTGTTTTGTTGTCAGGGCTTCTCCAGGTCCAACGTCTTCGTTCTGATTTTTGGAAGAATGTATTCATACAATATAGTTTTTCACCTTGAAGATAGTTGATCAATATTTCTCCTCTAGTATTTATTGAGCCAAGTCCGAAATTTCCTCTATATTGGATGTTGTCGTTGTTTTGTTTCCCCACTTTTGCGTTAAAGTCACCCATTAACAGAGTAAAGTGTGTATTTTCTGTTCTTTGGGCCAACGAGATATCATCGTATAGTTGATCTATTTCCTCGTCTGCAGCTGTACTCGTAGGGGCGTATACCTGTATTATTTGGAGAGTATATCTTTTAGAAATTTTCAGTGTTACATATATGACTCTAGGTGATATGGCCTTCATTGTGGTGACTAGATGTTTGATTTTCTTGTGAATCATTATTGCTGTTCCTCCTATATGAGTGTTAGTTTGTCCATTGTTTTGATATAGTAAGTGGCCTGATTTTAAAATGGTACATTTTTGGTCTGGTAATCTGGTCTCGCACAGACCTAGTATGTCCCATTTTATATGTTGTAATTCCTCCTCTAGTTCTTCAAGGCGTTCAATAGAGCTCATTGATTGGATGTTGTAAGTGGCAGCATACAGTTTGGTTTTTTGTGTCATGGGTCTCTTGTGTGGTTGCGAGTTTTTGCCTCCCCCAGAATCCATGAGGCTAACCTTGTTCAAGGTGTGGGATTCGGAATACTTTGTCCTACCCACCTGGGGTACTTTTCCTTGTCTATTTAAACTTGCCATTTCTTTAAGGGTTGGGGGTGGTAGCCTTAATCTTCCACGCTGGGTAGACGGGTTGGAAGATGTCTTATCAGCCGCCCCTAACATGGGGAAACAGACGCTGTTTACAGCCGCTTCTCTGAAGACCGACGCTGTAGGTGCTGGTTTTGGTCCGCCCCGGGTATTTTATTTCCCCGATACCCTCCATATCTGGGGGGCATTCCCCTATCCACCACCTGGGGAGGCGCCCGATGGGGGACCAGCAACCCCACACGGGGCATCAGGTATGCACATTATTTAATATTATTTTACCCGATTAAGAGTACCGAACCGGGCTTCATGTTTAAGCTCCGCGGGCCACGCTAATCAGATGTCATTACAGCCTCCAACTTCGACGAGCTGTCTACGAGTCAGTTGAACTACTCGATGTATAACCTGGTCCATAAATAACTGACAGGGCCCGAATCCCAGCGAGCGAGACCCATTACCAGAAGAGAACGATTTGAGTTACAAACATTATTATAATTTTATTTCCTGACTTTTGAATGCAATTTAATTTGATATGTAACTAGTTAAAACTTATATGTTTAGAAAAGTTATTCTGTTTTCCTTTCTTGGGTAAGAAGCTTGAGATTAATAAGTGATACTTTGGCTTTTCTGAGCTGCTTGGGAGCCGGTTTCACTCCGGCGATTGTAGCAAACATTTTAATTAAACTAGATTAAATTAAAATAGCCTGACCAGGCTACAGTTTATTTTATTTTTAGGTTAGTCTAGCAATTCGTGTGTAATAAGAAATGCTATGTTTTGAGAACCACAGCCCCCTGTGGCTAAAATGTTTTTTGATCACCCGTTATGTATAATATATTCGCCTGTACTCTGTATCACTGCGTACAGGTGATCTTATTAGTGAATTAGACGTTGAAATGTAGAGATCAGATAAGTCTGTAGCTGCTCAAATGTCTACAACCTCTTCCTCCGCTCTCTTTTTCGTCGAAGACGTTCTCTTCTGGATTAGGAAGTAAAAGTCACCTCTAGGGATGGGATTTCGTAATTCAGTGCCGCCCAACAAAGAATAATTACCTACTTTCTATGTGATTGGTGAATTGATTTAGGCTATAACTCCCACTCTTTCAGAATAGAACCGCGCTGGTGTCCCACTGTAGCTAGATGGATCCACTTTTGGTGCGACTACTTGTCGTAAATCAATTTTAGAGAGTAACGATGTGCATTAAAGCACATGTACCATTGCGTAATCAATCAACGAACAACCTGCTTCTACAATTCCAATGGTTGTTATTGTAAAGAATTCTTGAACAGCTATCTGCACTTCTGTGTCTGACTGAAAATGGCAACTCTTTAATGCTTCTTCAAATTGAAATTGAATGACGGCACAACTTGTATTTATAAAAAAATCGAATGTCTCTATTGGAGGAACAACGATCTTATTTATCAGACCTTCTTCATATGTTATTTTACTTCTAGTTGTTGCCGTAAACGATGAACGTGATCCTGAGTTACCAATTATATTTGGTTTTTCGGTTTTAAGTTGAATATATAATACCTGCATTTCCATAAACGGTTTGTATTTGCATGTGAATATGGATTGGATGAACCTTTTCAGCCCACAAAAATTAAACGAGTGCTAGTTGATATATGGATTTTTGGATGAATGGTGAGCTTACTTTATAGCCAATTAGACCCAATTAGCCCGATATTGTTTAGACAGGTTCTCGACTATAAACGAAATTTTCATTGTAAAAATTTAAACTACAAATACCTCTACGGGTTACCGCCAGTATGTTGGCTGCAAACACTAGGTACAACTTTTTTTAAAATCGAAATGATTATTGCATTTGTTTCCAAGGCTGGGGTAAGCTTCTGTTGAACAAGCTTTGTATTGTATAGAAATATATAGCGGCCAGTGTTATTAGTCATTCGTAAACTATACAAAAATCCGTACCGGCATAGTGGCACTCAGTATACGTTTACAGTTTATAGTTTAACGTATAAATTTATGTCCTAACTACCACTATACTTCTTCTTCCTGTCATTATAGGCCAGTGGCCTGTTTTAACCACAAAGTGGTTCTATGAGCCCTCTTTGCCCTTAGGCCAGGTAGGTGACTAGCCTTGTCCGTCGAAAGTGAGAAAGAGTTTTCTGGTTAACGACTACCACAGGTGTTAGCGTGGTAGCTGGGGAGCGTACGGTTTTTAAACTCTGGAATCGCTGGGATTGAAACCCTGGCCGGTCACCTGAGAGGTGAGCATTTACTCGCTGGGCCATCCGCTCGCAACTACCACTATACAACAAGTTTAAAAAAAATATAAAAGTATGTATTTTTTTATATTTAGCTATATAATATATGTTAGTGTTATTGCCTAAAACCCATTTTTCCACAAGATGTATTTGTCCATTTTTGATGAGGGGCTGGTACTACCACCTTTTGCTTTTTTATATCGTTAGTATCTTTTACTCATTGTTTGTTTCGTGGAATAAGGCAAATTCAGTTTTAGAACTAAATAATTTTCTCACCTTCTGGCATATTTTCAAATATAAAATGTTTCTTGGACTCAATATCTTTTTCTTTTGAATACTAAGAAACAGTAGAAAATAAATAGCTTTACAGCTGTATATACATAGCGAATAATCACTAATTGAATCTTTAGAAGAAATTATGAATCACTTAATGACAATTCTCCAGTGGATGTGGCAGTGATGTGAAGGATTTTAAGGTAGCATAATAGTTATTTACTATACAAGTGGGATAAGAGCATCATTAAGATACGTGTGTGTAAGTTACAAACGAGTGCGTAGCACGAGTTATTTACGCAAACAAGTATATTAATGATGCATTATCACACACGTATTGTACAAAATTGTATCTACAACTGCCTAAAATTGAGAAAAGTGCATTAAGAGAAATGTCAGATCTGTCATTATCAAAAATATTTTAATAGGACACTATTTCAGTTAGGTAATGAAGCCATTACACCACTGTCAAATGGGTGACGTAATGCGTTACTTATCCCACTGAAGTAGATAAAGTAATTTAATTCACTGCAGAAATATACCAACCTATAAAAATGTTAAGTGCATGTAAGAATCTTGAGCTTTAGTCTCTTGATGTTTACATCTAAAAAGTTGTAGTCTTTGATAAACGGTATTTATATAGCGTGTAATGTAGATACGAATTACGTACATTTAAAATAATCTATAAATTTCGATCTATTTGAGTATAACACATGTAGCCTATACTGACGCATGCACATTTAGATATTTCAATTAACTTTTGTCAACAAAACACACAAAATCACACCTTGAGACTATTAATTATCATTTAAAGGTTTTATATTATTAGCACCTGCACTACTTTTTTTATGAAAATTAAAATTTTTAATCATTTCGTCTAATGGGTCCATAAAAGTACAATAAACAGGAGCTGGAACATCTGCAACTTTATTGACGTGAGAACCATTAACATTCTTCGTAATTTAAAAAGTGGCACATATGCAAGTTTTACGATTAATCTTTTTTTTATAGATTTAGGAGCAGGGCTGATAGATATTAAAAATCAGATGCTGAATAGTAAGTTAGTTATAAATCTTTGTAAGTGTCCAATTATCGTTACAGCGACAAAAACTAGAAAATTTTTATTTGAGTGTATGATTTATGAGCGATATTACCAAACTTTACGATTTATAAAGTCCTAAAAATTACTGTAATCTGTTATTTACTATTGCAATATTTTCGCGCAAGTATTTTAATAATCACAACTAATAGGTATAATTTCTGAAAGTAACGAATTGCCGTTACGACTCGCGTCGTGGTAGGAACATTCTGAAATAAAATTTCACACGGAATAATTCAACTTTACTGCCTATTAAGAAAATAAATTGAACATTGTCGCAGTGGCTTGTCACAGCTACTGTCCATAATTTGTAAACTTTCACTAATTGACATCACCGCAAAACGCCTTCTTGTCCAATGCAATTACCAATAATTTTTTTAAGTTTCGCAGTCTATTATGTTTCAAATAAATTGTTATTAAATTCTACACATTAGTGGTGGTGGGATGAATTCTACATGATCGTTAAGTTTTGATGAAATCTTGCTGGAATGAGCGCGTAGTGTTTTACGGCAGAAATGGCACCGAATGTAATACACGCAACAATTTTTTTATGCCTATGACAACTAACTGTTTGTAGTTAGGGGTCAGCATAATTCTTTAAAGTTAGAAAATTGTACAGGTTTGAAGTCGTTTAGTTTAATTTTCTTTCTCGACGCTGCAAAACACAGAAAAGAATCAAGAATATTGCCAAAACTGATTTAAAATAATACGAAAATGTATGGTTAACAGACTGAGAAATGTACCTTGATCTTGAATTTTTAACTGATAATGGGAAAATATGTAACTATCCAGATTGTGAGTTTAAATATTGAACCAGCACTGATCTACTTGTTACTGTAGTCCGATAATAAATTTGGGCTAAAACCATTTAAGTACGAACATGAACCTTTGGTTTAGTAAATTAAATAAATTATACTTGGGGTTAAATTCATACGTACATGTAGGATACTCATTTTCTAAGACGAACATAGGAAAATAAAATTTTAAGCGTATCGGTGATACCAACGGAAACAGGAGGCGAGTATACATTTACTATTACTTGTTTTATTAGTTAATAGTTATGTACTGATTATTGGCGTAAATAAGGTACTTTTGGCAAGCGGCGTGATTCCTAGTATGAGGGTCGAGCGCTGAGGGATATAACATCAGAGGGTCAAACAACAGTAATCTACGCTGGTGGTATATAATAGTATGTTTATTAGGAGTAAAAGTAACAATTTGTGTGGCGACACCGGACGCGTTTGACTGACGAGCGCAAGCGAGTCAAAGAAGCCCGGGCGAGGCAAACAAGGTCACTTTTACACCGAATAGCATATGACATTTAATTTTGAACCTCCCGAATTAATATAAATAAATATATATTAAAAAATTACATTATCAATGTCAAAAATATTCGAACGATAATCAAGTTTTGAAGTACTTTACTCCAGCGTAAAAGTAATCGCTTTTATGCTTAGGCATAAAAGTAACGCATTTAACTGTCAATTCACATAAGTTGTCACTTTTATGACCTTTAAATACAAAATACTCTATATATAAAATATCCATCTAAAAAAAAAATTCAAATTGCCTCAGCCGAATTCGGATGAGCAATTATAGAAAGAAATCTACGTATCCACAGCAACTAAGACACACCGCAATCTAAAAATGCCTTTGTTAGACTTTTTATTCGCCTTAGTTGTGCAAATAAAATCTACAATACTCCAGATACTGATCGATCACATATAAAATTATTGAAACAATTATTGTTTTCAGAAGTTGTTTTGCAGTATGTTTCTTTGACCACACATTAAATCAGATAGTGATAGTTCAACTGAAATATCTGTCAAAATATAAATATGACAACAATTCTCTTAATTCTTATTCACCCCACTTAATAAAGAGCATTTTAAATTTTAATAAATGCATTAGTAAATACAATTTAATATCGTCATAGCGCCTAGAATTCTCGCCTTTACACTGTTGAATCATTATTTTTTACAATTACACAGGAAACCTTTAAAGCAGTTTGCAAACATTTTATAACCCCCGTTCTTTCGATTCTCTGAATTTTTATGATCCTTTAGGACAGGGGTCGTTAACCTTTTTGGTTGGGGACCCTAAATTTCAACAAAAATTTGAAGCCCGCTACGCAGTTGTTTTAAGTTCACATGCAAAACATCATGCCGATAAGAATATCGCTCAGTATCGCATTGTAATATTGAAGGGCAAAATTGCACAGAGCTATAAGTAATCACATTTCTTATAGCCCGACTGTTGCCGCACTAACACGTTTTAAACCATTGTACTCTGTTACCTGATGCGGCAGCAGTTTGGACCTCTGATTTTATAGAATTATAAAATAAAAAGGTATGGAAACACTGCGTGCGTCACATCGGAGACAGGATGGCACTTGTAAAATTCAGCGATGACGCATCACGACAAATAATAAAACGGCAGCTGAGGGTCAAGTCTTTCGAGAAAATATATATCAAAACCGATTTAGAAATTTGTACATGGCTTAATTTATATGAAATATTGTATGAAATTGCAAATAGAAGACTTTTAAACTATATGTTTTCTTAATTATGCAGAGAGTGCTCGTTTATATAGTGAGGCAGGTTGGCCGAATGGTTAAGGCGTCAGATTCAAGCTCTGATCTCGAGAGAGAATACGGGTTCGATTCCCGTACCTGTCATATTTTTTTTATATATTTATTATAAAAGTCTTGATTTTAAGCTAGTTTATTCACGACGGTTCTACCAGAACAAACGATTGAGCTCCTTTTCGACTAAAATGGACAAAGAGCGGAAGATGTTGATTGTATCGCCGGAATTTGTCCAACGTCTTAAGTCTGGCGATGATGCGGAGAAAAATATATTATCACAGCTTGATGACGAAATGCAAAAAGTTTTAAAGTCCAAATTAACTGATCACGATAAATGGATCCAGTACAATCAAGTGTTACAACGATTCCTTCATTTCACAAACCAGGCGAGGCAGCCAATCAAAATACCTATTGAAACAACCAGTGACAGCCTATCAAATGCCGTTATTTTATCTACACTTCCCAAAACTTTTAAGAAAAAAGCTGAAGTTTTCCTACGCATTTTGAGTACCTCAAGCGATGTGAGCTGGGATCACAAGGGTACCGTTACTATAAAGGGTGAAATTTTACCGGCGTCTAACATAGTCGATTTAATTCACGACACTCTGCGGCCTCGAAAAACTATTAATCCACCAGGACGCCTACAGTTTGCTGATTACATCAAAGACCTTAACGTTGCTAATGTGCTGCTAGCTAAACCTAAACAGCAAAAGAAGCCAACCCCGACTGGTACTACAGGAAAAAACGAAATGGAAGCTGATAACTGCGAGTCCGATTTAGAATATAAATTAAAAACACCAGCTACTCATCCAAGTCCACATCAAAAAGGTTCAGTCAGAAGAACGCCGATAAGGAAACGCCTCCAAAAAAAGGCCGTTAGAAAAACGCCTCTAAAGCAGATGTCATCAACACCAAAAACGAAGGGAATTCTAGATTGGGTGCATCTTAAACTTTAAAATTACACAATGAAATTCTGATTTTATTACTTGCACCTTTTTAATTTGAAATGTTGTGCACCTCAAACGACAGTTTTGTAAATTGCTAGCGACTTTTTAGAAGATAAGACATTCAGCTGTACATTTATATTTATATTATTAAGTATTATACGAAATAAGAACAATATATTTGTTTATTACAAAGTGTTTGTGTTTTTTATTTCTACTCTGCTTTTGTTTTTTCACGAATCTGCAATAATTACAAAATCTAAAGGTAAAATATTCGTATTTGAAGTTATTTTACAGTTACAAAGTGTAAAATTTCAAAAAATCAATTTACGATTTCATAATGGTGTGATATAATTTAGAAAATTGTGATTTCTTTTAATTTTGTGCGATACATTTTATAAAAAAGTGTACATTTGCAAATTTTTCAACGAAATTGTGTGTTTTATTCAAGTTTATGTTAATTTTGTTTATCGAAATGCTTGTGGTGAAAGATTTTTTCAACGAAATTGCTATTTCTTTTAATTTTGAGTGATGCATTTTATAAAAAGTGTTAAACATTTGCAAAATTATGCATAGTTTATGTAACATGATGTCGATTTTTGTAAAAATTTATGTGAGATGGCGTGATTTTTGTTCAATTTTCGTCGTGTGTTTAGTAAAAATGTCGTTTTTTGTATAATTTCAAGTGACATGATGACAGTTTTTGTATAATTTATATGACATGATATCGATTTTTGTGAAAATTTATGTGAGATGCTGTATGATTGCGTGATTTTATTCAAATTTTTGTTACTTTGGGGGTCAACACATACGTCTTTTCGTAATTTTTGCGTGTTTCTATTCAAATTTTTTTTCATTTGTCGTCAACACAGACGTATTTTCGTAAAATTTTACTATTTTTTCAATGAAAGTTGTAAAAAAATATTGTTTTTTGTCGGTTTTGCAGAATTTAATGTGACAAGATGCCGATTTTTATAAATTTTCATTGGAGATGCTGTCGATTTTCTAAAATTTTAAACGAAATGCTTTGGAAATTGCATGTTTTTATTCAAATATTAGTAATTGAAGCTATTTTTTCACATACAAAAGTATCGAAAATTCATATAAATTGAACTACGATTTCATAATTGTGTGGTGTACTTTAAAAAATTACGGTTTATTTGTTAAACGTTTGCAAAATTATGCTTAGAAATAACTCTTAAAAACTTTTTTACATCATTTTTCGGTACTATAAAGTCGCTTTGTAAAGATTTTCAACGAAATTGTGCGTTTTTATTCAAATTTTTGTTACTTTGGGGATCAACACACGTCTTTTCGTAATTTTTGCGTATTTTTATTCAAATTTATTTTCATTGGTCGTCAACACAGACGTATTTTCGTAAAATTTTACTATTTTTTCAATAAAAGTTGTATAAAAATATTGTTTTTTGTCGTTTTTGCAGAATTTAATGTGACAAGATGCCGATTTTTATAAATTTTCTACGTATTTTCGTAATTTTTCGTGCTTTTATTCAAATTTATTTTAATTTGTCGCCAACACATACGTCTTTTCGTAAATTTTTTACAAGAAAAAATGGTTTGACTTATATTTTTACCAGTATCCCTTGTCTTATTTGCAAACGATATTGAAAAGCTATTTTTTTTTCAACGAAATTGTCTGTTTTTATTTAAATTTATGGGGGACAACCATTCTTATACAATACGACTCGGATATCTTTGGAACACGGTAGCTGAAAGCAACGCACCACTCTTTCTTACCTATATGAGTAAGAAAAAGATAGCCATACAAAAAATTATATTAGTAGACATGCTTAGTTGACAAATGTCATAATTAAAATTAGTCAAGCCTTCTCCAATACTTGCTACTATAAGCCGTTCACGATCTTTTTGGGTCAGGTGAGGCTATGACCATCTAGTAATTTTGTTGGCAGTACCTCTGCGGCAACTAAACTCCCTAATGCAAACTGACACTTTTTCTGTTAGGTTAGGTTGTTTTCAGTTTAAGGTTATATTTTCTGAATAGGTACATTGTTGCCGGATCTCTCTCTAGTCTCGACATCAACTTGTGTTCTTTTAGATCTGGTCTGTCCTTTTTAAACTGCAACTAGCATCGTTTAATGGAAATTTTTTGTTGTAACAAAATTATATTGGGCATTTTGATTTTTCCTTTGACGGAAATTAAAATTACTTTTACACACTTGATAAAGCATTTATTTTCTTACGAATATTAAAATAATAAATTTGGCAATGTGGTGGCAAGAAAATGTCGAACAGACACTGACAGAAAAAAAGTTGCATCCGCTACATCACCGAATCAGTTAGTCCAACATGAAAAGAAAAAATAATAGCCAACTCTGTCCCAAAAAGGTCGTGAACGGATTATATGTTTATCTCTTTCTTACTCAAGCAATACGTATATCGTCTTGTTCATGTTATTGCTGATATATATAATTGTGACCGACAGGCAACGACCGGTTAGGTCATTTGAGGATGACGAAATAGAAAGTTCTACAGAGTCGGTGATATCATAGCAAATTCCATTGCGAATAATTACGCATTTTATGTTTATCTCTTTCTTATTCAAGCAATACGTATTATCAGTATTTCAGGAATATACTAAAATAAAATTTGTAACTCGTTTTATATTACGATCTGCCTTTAGCTCTTATCGCCCATTTAATTTTTAAACTAGCTGTTGTAATTTATAAGCGGCTAAAACTCAGTCGAAAATAACATTTAAAATTTATTTATAATATGCATATGGAAGTGTAATGTCAGAACAGCTAAGTGGTACAATGTTCAAACCTTTAAAACCAAACAAAACACAGGCACCGACCTGTTTTAAAAAGGGAACTTAGACGGAAATTTCCAATAGTAGGTAGGGACAATGAGGATCTCGTTAATCCAGCCATATAGCAGGCACAAATTATAAAATTATTAATTAATTATGGCACATCCAAATGCAAAAACACTTTTTTAAAATTACTACAAGTCATTTAACACCACAAGATACACATTCCCGTTCTTATAATCTGAATTTTTGAAAAAATAGTTTGTTTAAAGCTGGGCTCGTGACACGTAAGTGACTATGTTTAATTCCTTTAACCTCGATGGCTTCGATAGCCCAGTTGGTTAAGACTTCGTACTCGTAATGCTGTGATCGCTGGTTCGACTCCAGCCATGGGTCATCGCAGGAAGCTTTTTTTAAATTAAAATAAATGTGAGAAAACCAAGATGGACGACACCCGACAAGTTAAATTCAAAACAGGGACTTAGAAAAAAATTAAAAATTCAAATATTCGCGCTAAAATTCAAAATTAAAAGGACAGCCGCGAGAAGTGCGCGCGCAGAAAACCAAGATGGCCGACACCCGGGAAGTTTAAATTCAAAAAATTGAACTTAGAAAAAAAATCAGAGAAATTTCAAATTCAAATATTCGCGCCAGAAATCCAAGATGGCCGCCAAAGTCCGACGCGTAATTCCGGAAGCAAATTAAAAATGGCCGCCGCGTAATTTAATCAGGCACATATGTAAATTACATATCAAACTTCATATGTGATTAATCAGTAGCACATATGAAGAATAATTAGAGCAAACCGCGAAATTAATTAGGTCATACCGCGGAATTAATTCGCGGAATCGCGGATTAAATTCGCGGAATTAATAGTTTGATTGACAGGTTGCTCTAGTTTCGCTGCCCCACTACTACTTTCGAAACAAGTACCGTAGCATGGCTAGGCTATTGCAAGGTGGGTCTCACTAATGCTTTCACCAATCCAAATAGATTTTCTGGTCGAAGCGAACAATTTTTTGTGTTTTGTGTAAACGAGCCAAATTTAATTTTCAAACTACTTGTCATTGAAGATGAGATCTAGATCCAACAATGATTCTGAGTAAAACAAGGAGTCGATGCTGGGGATGTGGAGGGCTTCAGCTCATATGCAGGAAAACTAATGCCAATATTTTTTTCAAACTAACATGGAATTTTGCTGATTGATTACTTGAACAAGGGTAGTAAAATAAGGGGAGAATATTATGAAAACGTACTGCATCGCAACAGAGATTTTATTAAAGTGGAAAGACGGTGAAAACTAACGCGAGGTGTTTTGTTGCTGCACGACAATGCATCGGTGCACAAGTCGAGACTTTCCAAAGCTGGTGCTATTGATTACGGCTTCAAATATGTTGAAGACCCGTCTTATGATCCAGATTTGGCACCCAGTGATTATTTTTTGCTTCCGAATCTCAAAATTATTAGGGGAGAAAAATAAAAAAACCATGACGAACTTATAACAGAGATTAGCGTCCATTTGAGGAGAAAGCAAATTAATAATTTTGCACAAGATTAAAGTTGTTATTGAAACGGTATAATATCTGTATACAAACTATACTAAAAACATATTTTACGGCTGTAATTATTTTCTTTTAATGTCAGTTGGGGAATATAAAACCGACCTGTCGTAATACGGCACAGTATAAAAAAAGATATTTAATTTAAGAGAGAAACTAGTACATTTATTTTGTCTTAATATGGATGTACCTGTTATTCCTAATTACACTGAAATGTATTATTGCTTAAAATATATAAATGATAGTTAAAAAGCCTACAATTTTGCATTTATAAATACAGCATACATGTTTCATTTTCTTATATGGGTATTTCGCCACTCTGCAAATTAAAATATTAAATAACGAAAATATTAACAACGAACGTTTCGAGGGACAATCTGCCCTCGTTATCAACGAATAACAATTAAAACTAACAAGAACTTATCTTTTTTCCAGTGAAAAAAAGATAAGTTCTTGTTAGTTTTAATTGTTATTCGTTGATAACGAGGGCAGATTGTCCCTCGAAACGTTCGTTGTTAATATTTTCGTTATTTAATATTTTAATTTGCAGAGTGGCGAAATACCCATATAAGAAAATGAATTATGAATTCACGCCACAAAGAAGTTTCAGAGATTAGCATACATGTACAATGTGCAGACATAAAACAGAAGTAATTCTTTCGATAGCATTTATTTTAGTTGGTTTACCTGTGGGATGTACACCTTTTGCCAAATATTGTAGAACAAATTAAAAATTCATAAAAATGGCGTTTTGCAACGGTATCTTCTTTCAGAATTTTCTAACTAATTATTCATACTTTTTTTAAAATTTTCTAATACATTAAGATTATTTTTTTTAATATTATTTTCTAGCTTAATACATTAAAATTCGGCTGCAGGTTGATTTCCTTAAAATTTCAATGCTGTATTCGTTTGGATTCGTGTTATTTATAAACAAATAGAGCAAAATTGTCAGTTAACTAAATGCAAGCCATACTATAAGGTTACATCTAAAGTATGCAACTTTCATTAATAAGACATTTTCTCGCTTTGTTAAAATTTAATTCCGGCATTGTGTTCTCTTTACCAATGCATTTGTGAAGTACGATAATCCAGGTATCTGGATTAGAATTCAGTCAGTAGACTATAACAGTATCTAGTAACCAAAATGTGTAATTGCGCCACTAAAAGAAATTAAATTATGTTCAGCAGCACACGAAAAAATCAAGAAATCCTTCTACTTTTGTGAACATTACTTGTAGAAAGCTTTTATTCACGGGGTTGAGATGAAAATGTAGCAACTAGAATAACTTAATCATTAGAAAAGTGGGTGTTTGTATAGTATATGGAATAACGGGTTAGAATTCGGCCAGTTCAAAACAGGTAGACTATAACTGTATCACTACAGAAAAGAGAATCTGGAAAAGTATCACACTTAACACTCTGACTTTGGTACCTATAACTTTTCTTGAAAATTCAAAATGTGTAGTGCGCCACTAGAAAAAAATGAAATCTTGTTATGATCATTAATTATTGTAAAAAGCTCCTATTCATAGAGTTACGAGAGAGAGATGAAAATGTAGCAACTAGAATAAATTAATCATTCAAAAAGTGAGTGTATCTATGTACCTATATGGAGTAACTACATCATTTAAAATTTCCAAAAATGCTACAAATGAATTTTTCTAACTTGTTAGGAAAAGTTCGACTTTTCCATATCAATTTACTTCGATTTTAGTTAGGAAATGACATACTTTTCCACAATTGTTTAAAACAGTAAAAATGAAGGTACTAAACGTTTATTGATATAAAAAGTGTCCGCCACGTGTGGAAACTCGGTTATTCCACCACTCGACGATTTGCTAACCTCACTAACGCTTGGTTAGCAAACATTCGTCGTTGCTGGAGTAGCCTTCATTTCCACACTCGGTAGACAAATAACTATTTTCTTAAACTATTATGCAGCAATTGTATTATCTACTTTTAGTTTTTCGTGTGGTAGCAATGCAATGTTTTTTTTTTCAGTTTAAATTAATTTAATTTTGCAGTGACATTTTTATTGAATCACTTTCAACCCTACACAATTTTGTAAATATTGTTTCTTGTGTTTTTTAGTAAATACAAGGTTTTGTTTTGATATTTTCAATTTTGTATTCATTTTTAATGCTGGTTTTTTACAAATTATCACATCAGTCATATGTTCATATGAAAAATGGAAACCTATATTCAGTAACTAGTTAATTACAAAATTTCTGATGCACTGTAAAACAATGCTATTTACAGTCTTTTTTTAAGTTTTGTGAACATATTATAATCAGTTCATAAATTTCCATATATCTCATAAACCCTGATAAATGAAAAATGATAGCTCGTAAAATTGTGGGATTTATAAAACTCTACGTTTTGGGAATATTATCTTGCTATCTGTAGCCCGCTGTGTATGCCGCATTTAAAATGTAGGACTACTGAACAGTAGAACATTATCACAGAAATAATAAGGATGTGTTTAAACGGAGCGTTTGGGCGAGGGTGGGTCCCGTTTAGTACGGCAGTAATGAACCCTCCTTATTATTAATTGAAATGTACTTGTGTTCATTTTAAAAAACACAACCAATAGGCATAATAAGTAATTGTTTTCTGTGATAATATCTTTATAAAGATTAATAGGAAGTTTGTTCACAAAAACCGGAAAACAGTAAACTGTTGAATTACGCCTTGGTACTTTTGCCGGTTTAACACGGCCTGCAGTGTTGTGCATTATTTAAGGGGTATGATTTTTCAAAGAGAATATCCGTAAAATTGTAGCGTTAAATTGTATAGCAGTTTACGTATATTTCGTCGCTCTTGTAATAAATGCCATTTGTTTTTTAATTCCAGAGTTCTATTAAAATTGTAATATTCAGCACAGCTATTACTACTTTTTCCTAATTTTGACTGAAGTATGTTTATTAACATTGCATTTTATATACTTTTAAGAAATATTTCACGGTTTTATAGGCACAGTATTGCATTATTTGCTTAAACTTCATTTCGAAAATAAATTAAATACAAATATAACACCTTACGGTTATTTGAAATTTCAATGACTTTTAAATATAGTAATTTTTCCATATATTTTTACATTACTCTCTAAATTGATCTTACTTCCAGCTTGCACATTTATGGTGCGGAAAAGAGCTAAAAGTTACAAACTGAATCAAGTTGTTATCGTACACTTTTTCAAAGAAAGTCCAAAGGCTTCTACTATTATGCTTTTTGTAAAGGGTGAACGCCTACGAAAAGCTCCTACGAGGTCTTCGCCCTGCTAATTCCAGATACCGCGTCGTTTATCGCTTATACGGTTTTCCAATACTTGTTTCCTTCCGGTGACGTGTTTCTTGCGGTTTTGACCAATGTATTGTCGTCCATTTGCAGTATTTCCATCTCCGGATGATTTTATCCTGCCGCTAATTTATGTGGAAACAGGAAAGTTTCGCGCCGATAAACTTATCTGGAACATGTTCCGAGGTTGCAACACCGGCTGTTAATCACCATAATCTGTAGGTTGGAATTACTTTCCAATGGTCGTCCTCCTGTGCTGATAAGCTACTCGATGGCAGATAATCGCGGGACTATACGTTTATGATGTATGTTGAAATCGGTTTCGGTAGAAGCAGTGGCTAGAAAGGAAATTATTTCTGGGCTATTGTGGAGAAGGAAAATCAAGCAGTTATAAAGAATTTAAAATCGATATCCCATCCTTCTCATGGAATTTTTATGGCATATTAGAAAGAACTAGGAAAAAAGAAGTAAGAAAATCCGCAGTAAATATCAGATAATGTACGTCATCAGATGCGTTGCTGTAACTAAGCATTTTGTTACAATAATTAATCGGTCTTGATTACAATTATAGTAGTAGTCGACTAGTTTTCTTTTGTTTGTTTAGAAAGAGTTTTGATGATCATATTTTTAACTGTCTTTGTGCCGTTAGTTACATAGCCATAGTGGTGCATTTTTTCCAATTTTATTATATTTTTAATGGTTAAGAGGAGATAACATTGAGAGTATGCCTTTTTGTCTAAGAAATGTCTTCAATTTTTAAACATCAAGAAAAACGAATATTAATCATCGTTGTCGCAATTATATATTTACTTTGTTCTAATGTTGTTATACTTTCATATTATTTACTACATTGCTACCAAAATTTGCCAAAATAATTCTCAAACTATCGTGACTGCATGGACACATTTCATGGGTTTTTACAAAATCTTAAATTCATTAATCATATAAAGGGGCGCCAATGAGTTTTTAATACAACAAATATGCTCAGATGGAAACGAGAACTCATAAACGCAAACGTTTAGCGTAAATTGCCATAATCTGAAATGGTTATAAATAACGGATAGGTCATAAATAAGTTTGCCGTAGTTAAAATACACGTATCAGTATTAAAATATATATAATGGTCAACAATATACATAATTTACAAATAGCTTTAACTAATTGAAAAGTTAAGAGCCAACAATATAGTAATAAATATCACAGTTAAAACTGATCAAATATATTAAAAGCAGAGGGAGCACTCGATATAAGGTTATTGTATCCAAATTAACGTAAACACAAGTAACACATAGTAACACACTACAATAGTTAACACTGCAAATAAAGCTCGAGGAGATTAGAAGGACTCCAGCCGAATACGTTGGCCCCCGACGCAACAACGCAATGGATGTAGACCATAAGCAAATAAAATTCCAAGAGTTTTGAGGAATCTCAATCAAGAACGTGAGATAGCAAATAAGGTTTACAATAAATCAGGACTAGTTATATGCCGTCCAAATTTCAAACGATGCCTCAAATCTGCACGTGCACGGGCTCGCAAAGCACCCAACGAATTTATTGTAACTCCGACGATGCGGACAGCAATTAGCCTTCCCCAGCAGCAAACCGCGAAACACCAACCTCCAGAATACAAAAACACGGCAACATCAAGACGAAGATAATGGTCACGTGGTCCCGAAAGTGAGGTTACAAAACTCTAAATCCACGACGTACAGAACGGCCATGGGAAACAGAACAGCTGGAAAATATTGCAAATATAAGTACAAATGCCGCTAAAACCATACACCGAATAAAAATTACCAAAAAAACTTACCCCATAGGTTGAATGGGGGCCGATACGAGAGACATTTTCGCACTTATGGATATTGGGAGCGAAAACCCGAAAATTCGCGTCAACCAGCGCAACGGTCAATACGAGAATCACGGCGCGGAAATTCGAAAGATACGCAATATAACTGTAGCTCGAAACTACTAGCTCTTTGCCCGCAACAGTTTTTTGAATCAATAGTAACTTTTTCTATAGAAATACATTTTGTTAGTATTTCATTTAATTACTATTGAGAAAGTTTCGTACGTAAATCTCAGTTCAGTTTTTGTTCTTATTATAGCGAACGGTTCTTTTAATGCATTCTGTGATTTTTTTATAGTAATCATGGGTCGTAACAGACATTTTACATAAGTATGTTACCCGATAGTGTTTGGAAAAAAATTATTGGTCCAAGAGATACGAAAATACTTATTGATCGTTTTAACCTGTTTTATAATTAGTGTACCTCTTGTGGCTTTAGGAAAGACAGTGTGGGTTCGATTCCTACTGACTCCAACTGGCACAAAAATCTAGCGCCGACTCCACTACGTCTAAACCTCCTCAAAGAGGAGAGCCGGATGCTCCTACAGTGGGGATTAACCAACAATGCTGATAACATATCTGGACATATACAAGTCGAAGGGACCCTAAAGTGAGATAAAGATGTTTTATTGAAGCCCATGAGGTCAATTTTATGGAAATATCTACTATTTACAATTTTCACACATAACATGTAGGACGACACTGATTCATCTGTGATATAATATACTATTATTTAAAGTGATAGATCAAATGCATTTCTGTTATTCTGTTATTTTTGTTTCATAAAGTCCAAAATACTTGCTCTTATCAGCAGCTGGGTTTAATCATTCAAATGGAGTATTGGTACCGTCATTGCAACATTTACATACTAAATATTTTTGTCAATCTATACTTCGCTTTAAAAAATTAAAAACTGACCAGATAAAAGTAGTAAATAGACATATATTGAAGATTTTGATGATATAATCTCATTCTTTGTGGCTTATAAGCTCTGCGATTGAAGGCATCTTTTCTGTGTCTGTAAAATGTTAGCATAATATAATTACTGCACAGTAAATTGATAAAGAGTTGTCTTCTTAATCACATTTTTCATTAAGAAAAATCAAATATAACCTCTAAACATAACCTAATTTTTTTAAATAAATTTTCTTTCTTACTACTGTGTTATTATATTAGGGCAATAATGAATTTTTACAATATTCTTAAACGTTATTCTCGAAAAATTATTTAATTTAAATGATTTTGGTCCAATACTTTATGTGGGTGAAGCCAACTTGTCGGCTATAAATAAGAAGGGGGGCACTACATAAAAATGAAAAATCTAGTTTTTAGATGCCAGAATTAATTGGTATTACGTATTTCTCAAGAAACATGGAATAGTAGAACACATAAATTTATTATTAGAAGCGATACTGATAATGTATGCAATTTTTATGTAAAACAATTTTTTATTACAGGATGGAAGAAACTGTCCGATCTATGCTGGTGTACAAAAGTAGAGCAGAACAGCTTCGTCAAGAAAAAGCAGCATTGACCGTCGCTTTCGAGGTGAGTCGTACCAATAATCCCTAAACAATGACAAATAATTTTTGAAGTGAAAATAAGACCCCTTTTATTTCCTCCAATCCCCCGTTAAATAAAAGTACTTTAGAAACATCCGCCCTTATAATTGTGTTTCTCATTTAATATTTTTTGTTCGGAACCTTCGCGAAATCCCCGCAAATATTTACTTTTCATTATTTTTCGTATATTTTAGCAATAGCTTGTGCTTAGGGCTTTTACTTAAGTAATTTAATTTAAATAGAAGCGCGGATTAAAACCGGGGTCGCTTGCATTCACGGCGGATTAGCAAACTTAATTACTTACTTAAAATCTCGGCACTCTCTTTTGAGTTCTTATCTGTAAGGAACTCGTCAGAATTAAAAACTTGAGACCGCGCCGTATTTGTTCAGGCTTTCAGGCGCTTAATTCCTGAAATCGGGGAAACGTCAAGTAAAACTCGTTGCGAATATTTGGGCATTGTTTGCGACCGAGCGTAATTAATTTTCGGGCTGCGTTTCGCTAATACTCGTTTTGGGAATCTTGGCATCTGCTCTTCGCTAATAGAATCGGCGGGTAGCGAAAATTTGGTTTCTAGGTAGATCTAGGGCTAAAGGTATTTGCCAAATTAGTGCGATACAACGTAACAAATTTGAAGTAAATCCCTCGTTATTTCTAATAGATATGCGCCCCTCGTTTCACCCTCCGTTTTGTAACTGTCCAAAGAGAATAACCGTGCGTCTGGAAAATGATGAACTGCTGTTTCCCCGACCTGGAATTTGAAGAGCCGTTTCAAAAATTGGGCCTGCTAAAGACATCAAGAAAAATTGTTCCGCTTTAAGATAATGGAGTTGTCCGTTTCCGGAAAGTAGCTCTCAGCCTTGATGCCTTTCTTGTGTAAAACTGTCTTTGGCAGTAATGGGTGGAAATTTTTCTATTAATTGCTTTTTTTAGTACGAATATAATTTTTAATGTAGCTGGGATCTACTATAAATCAGTTTTATTGAACAATTACAAGAAAGGGACTTCATTTAATTCAAAAATATGCCTTATATGTATATGTTTTATGGTGGACTTTACACGAATAAATGGAGGTAACGATGTTACAGAATCTCTAAAAGCTGATTTCTTAAAGTAAGTAATAGTGCAAATTAGAACATTTTAATTAATAAGAAATAATAGTCAACCCCACTACTGTGTCACTTGTTTGTATTTTGTTTGAAGATATCAAAAATCGGTTTCGAGGATGGTCTTTCACCAATACCACATGAAGATGTAAGACCTCAGTTCTCCGGTGTGACGTCAGCACAGGTAGTTCGAATTGAACAGTGACTACACTTACCCATCCTCGAGCCTCGAGGTGAAGAGGTTCGATAAATTCAATCATTGGTCAATTCGAGCTATCTGGGCTGACGTCACGCGGAGTACTGAGACCTTATTCTTCAGCTGGTATTGATTTAACCTAACATTAAATCAACGTCATTTGAAGTATCTTCAGAATCGAAATCATGAAGATCAATCAATGAGTTTTGTAAATGCATTCTTTAAGAGTCAAAATATTGCGAAACACCTTTGAAAACGGTGGCAGGAGGTGCTCCTAGGTAGCGAAAAAAACGCAATTTAAAAAGTATGGAATAAAATTAGTAAAAACGTAGAGTTCTATGTTTTCTTCCGGTTTTTCATGGTGGGAATTATTATATGATAACTGCAGAATTAGTTTTGAAATCTCATTAAAACTTTTGTGCTGAAAAATCACAGATAGCGCGGAAATACCAGAAATTAACTAGAAGTTGGGCTTTAATATGTATGAAATATGAATTCGTTTGAGCTCAATCAAACCTTTCAGTTTACAAAATATTTGATTACGTTTAATAAAGATATTGGAAAATATATAACTCACTAAACCTACTTGTCATTTTGGAAAAATAAAAAACTGCATTTATTGCTTACTTAGCTTTCTGCTTCCACCTACTGTACCGTCCATTATTCGCGGTTGTCTAACTGCAACCATTTAAAGACTATTATACCTACTGACACGAACAAGTAAATTGCGTCTATAACAGAATCTTGCCAACACGGCTCGATAGTTCAAAGGCTTCGCGCGATTTTCGTCGCCGACACTTCGCAACCCTTCACCGCCAGTATTTCCGCGTCAAAAGCACACAACCTATAAATCACCAACATATTAACACGGGGGAAAACTGTAATTTTCCATCGTAAACACGAGCTGCAGCCTGTATCATGAATGGAGCAAGTTTTATTAAACCCGCGTCTACCCTACGTTGTGTAGTTGGCAACTCATTCCAGCCGTGCATCCTGTAATGACCACCCCTCGGCCGCCCTCGAGCCGCCCTTCGCCCGTTCTAAATAGTACGCAATAGAGTTTTAATACCCGGCCATTACCGAACTGCCATTCCGGACTTAATAGATATGTACGTGCAAAGCCACCTTGTACTTGCAGAAGTTAGCAGGGGAGGGTGCTTAAACTTAAATCAAAACTGGCAATTATAATTCATGTGTGGGGAGACATTTTGCTACACTAAGGAATTAAATATAGTAATAATGTGAACGTTTTGGGGAAAACATATTTACGTTATCAACGAAAGGTGTTTGTGTTTCTAAAGTGCATTTGATCGAGGTCTCTTTTTGGCAATATATTTGATATTTGAGAACATTATTGATCTCGTCAATAGCTTCTTCTTCTTTTCTAATCATGATGATATATTTTACAACGTATTTGCAAAGACACCATTAATATGCTTCGACCAAACTATTCTTCCATGCATTTTTTAGTAACATAAGAGTAGAGGAGAATCCATTGCTAACTTGTTTGTAGAATTAATTGTGTAATTGAAAATATGTTGGTTTACGTCGCAGTGGCACAATGGCATCAAGGTTGAACATTGCACGAAGGTTACCAGCAAGGAAAATGTATTAAAAGAAGTGGATGAGGACGATAACAATTAAGGGCCGATCAATAACGTAGACAGCACTACAACAGAAATAGAACATTTTTATTAAAAGTGTGGGGGGAAGATGTATTGGACAAACTAAAATTTAGAAAAACTTCTGACGACTGCAACTCAATAAATAAAACTATGAGCCAGCTAGTAACCCGTAAAAATTAAGGAGTACTGCTCAAAACATGCACTATCATCAAGTAGTGCAACGGAGCTGTGAAGCTCAGTAAAGAGTAAATACCGTCGTTGTCACATAATCGAATGGTAAAAAATGAGACCTGAGTTATAGAATCGGCGTGTTAGCCTTAGAATTCTGTGTGCAGTAAATAACACTATGCTGGCCCACGGGTGAGGATGTTGATACCCGTTGTATGTAAAAATGCTATTAATACTAGTAAAACTTGGAAAACAACAACTATGTATTTTAACAAAATTTAATATGATCATACACATAAATATATAGATATAGTATAATACACAAATGCAAACATTAAAACGGGCCTTGGTATTTTTACAAAGCCTTGTGAACGGTTATTTGACCTACTTCCCAACGTGCTAGACGACTTGTAGACTAGGAATTCCGAATATTGTAAACCGAATGAATGAGACAGAATGGAATACCAGAGTGGAATAGTTTGGTGCTTCCCTATCTGTCCTCATATAGCTTTTCATTAATTATGGAGGGTAATCGTTTCTGGGGGCTGCTTGAATTTTTTCTTTTTTGGGACTGTGCAACTAGGCATTGTGCCCGCTTTCTAAGCAGAATAATTTCTGTATTACCGTCTTGCGGAAGCGTCTGTTAGCGAAAGTGTTAGGTCGCTATCGTCCGAACACCTTGCATCAGCCAGAGGATTTTATTTCTCGTCTCCATTTCTGCCTGCGCTCAATGTGGTTCCCTCGATCTTTGAGCAGCCTGTTTCTATTGTCCCAAAAGGGTGTAGTAGCTACCTGCAGTTTACTCTGCAGATGCAATTCATTACTTTCCGGTAACATTACGTCCAAAATTAGTCTTCCGCTGATTTAGCCTGGACAACTAATCGATCTTAAGTTTTCATGTTCATGATTTCCTACGCTACGCTACTTGAAGCGTGGCCTTGTGTCTGTTACAACACGAATTATTTTTTCTTACAAGAAGTCCAAGAATCTATATGGTTAGCTACAATTATACCCCAGATAGTTGGGACATGACTAAAGAAAAACGTCTTGACAGTTTATAATGATTAGTTGTGCATAGCTTAATCGAAGAAATAAATTAACGTGGGTGTTCTACTAAAAATGAATCGATGAAGCAAAATGATCAGTGGCTACGATGCTACAGTGAGACGAAGAGAAATAATTAAACTTCTGAACATCAACTATCCGAAGTCATAGAACACGACACATTTTATAGAATTTACGAATTAGGAAAGTTTTTAAGATGTTTCGCTAAGCTATAACAAGGTACATATTGATGTGATTGTGAGTTTATGTAATTTGGCAATCTATAAATATGTGGTGGTTTCCTACTATGTGGCGTTAGTTTATGCCTTACAAGATTTGTGATTTCTTCGTTGATCTTATAATTTATTTTTGGATGGCTTGTGAATGTTGAGTCTTTCTGTATTCGTCTGATTATTGTCACAACTTTTCACCGTATGTTTTTGTATCGCGTATTGCAGTTGTTGCGGTTTTTAAATGTGCATAGAAGATACGTTAGTCTTCAATGTTTTGATATCTTTCGGGTGGTTTGGTGGTTATATACTAAGTTCATTCTACGTAATACAGTGTTGTTCCTAATCTTCTGTTCTTATTCAGTATCTTGTAGTGCAATGTGTAAATCAAATTTATTAATTATTTTAGATTCCACTGCGTACTTGAGCCCCTCATAGAATCTAGCACGATATTTTAATGACATTCAGGTCTTGGGAAAATAGAAAAATAGTTCAAGCGGTATGTTAGAATTTGTTTGTGTGCTATCTATATATTTTTATGTGTTCGTATGAACTCAGTCATACATACCCATATTCTTCATTTATATCACTTGCATTTTATTTATAGCACAAAATAATGGAGTTTATTTTGTCTGTAGTGAAATTGTATTCTATTTCTGATTAGGGCTTAATCAGTTCTTCTCATAACACTATTAGAACGAACACTTACATACGCTGGCTTTAGTTAAAAACCTTTTAAAATAATAAAATTGTCTCTACAACAATAGAATAGTTATCCTATGCATCAGGCTACAATCTTTCGCCAAGAGAATCGCTGAGAAACAAAAAGCCTGCAGAGTATCGTGGAAATTATAACACGAAATATTAAATTTCCGCTCTGATTAAACACAGAGGGCAGAATTTAATTCATTTGTTTTCAAAATTTCCTGAACCTTTTGACGAGCAGGGTTGAAATTCCAAACAAACAACCCGAACTCGACAACAATTTTAAAATTGGCGGCCATGCTAATGACCAACCCACTGCGCACCCTTTGCCCATTTTTCCTCACCCAGACGATCCCTCATCGCGAGCAAGAAGGCATCCAAGGAATTGCGACTCTCGTCCTTCGGAAAGCCAAATGAAGCACGGCAAAGCGAGTTAGTGCGAACAAGGTGCGTATTAGGGTGGCTCGGGGGCGCCAGAAGCGGCGAATTAATAAAAAGATGTCGGGGTCTCCCCTTGTTTGCATGCAACCGCAGGACCTCCGCTAAACGAACCCCCCAAATACTCAGGATGGGGTCCGGCCGACTGCATTCAGGGCGAATAATATTGTTTCCCCGCGATACAAATATGGCTGTTTTGATTTTAAGCAGTTTCGTATTGCTACCCAGCACGAGTATGTGGGATATGGGCTGCTAATGTAGTGCTTCGGATTGGAAATTACTCGCAGTATGCTGAGGTAAAAGTAATTTTCAATTTAGATCCTGTTAGAGGTTGTAATGAAAAAGAGTTTTATCTAAAACTGCTTGCATAAGGACTTATTACGTCACTCATTGGCGCTGTTTCCGTTAAATTACACCACTAGTTGTGTACATGGCATGGTGGACATAATGACATTTGCCTACTAATTTTTTTTTAAATGACATACCTGACATTATTCTCAATCTTGGGCAGTTGTAGATAAAATTTTGTCGACTACCATTACTTAAAGGAGGCTATTATTTGACACTTTACATATGTCAAAAGCATGTTCTTATTGCATACTATACTATGCAATAAAAATTTTATTGCACACTTCTGTTAAAACTGTTTATTAAATGTGGTGCGTTTTCAATTTAAACCAGTGAAAGCATACCTGACATGATTTTTAATGAATTTCTAATTTGAAATAACATTGACGTTTTGTAATCTCTTTTAGCATAAATATGTAGTAGTCAAAAAAATTATGTATACACCTCGTATCTAAAGTTTCTTTTTGCAGTTGTGAGATTTAGAGAAATCGTCTTCGGCTCATTCTTTAAACTTTCTCACGCGTGCAAAAAACTGACACTTTAGCTACTCGTTGTATACATAACTATTTTTTAATACATGTGTGATAATACATCATTAATATAATTGCGTGCTTACACACACGTATATTAATGATGCTCTTATTTCACTTGTATAGTAAATAACTATTACCTATAGCTGCTTTTTAGGGTAGAGTTTTTGAGAACAGTCGAAGGAGTTTCTGCCAGTTTCTAGGAATATACATATGTTATAAATGCCATTATAAAAAAAGTTACTGAAGATGTGCGTAATTTATTCTAACAATCACGAAACACAGGGTCTTTCTTAGAAAGACCATGTGTCTTTTGGAGGTACATTGTAATAATTTTAACGCAGAATATTTTCGGAATTATAATTAATAATTCCAGCGAACTAAAACCTAAAAGGTCCATGATTTTTTTCTTCTGTAAAACGTAAGTAATCCAGCACAATGCAAGGCAAATGACACTAACCGCATTGAAAATATAAAAGCATTTAGTAAAAATTGTAAAACTAATATGGTCTTATTTTGGGATACCTACGAGTATTTATAAAAATGTGTAAAATGACAGCACACGGTTTTAATAGTTATCTGTTTAGCTAGGCAGAAAAGTTAAATGTTTATTGCCGTAGCCACTCTGTTGCTATGTAAAAATAATCAGTTATTAACATTTGACAGACACTAAAGTGTCACTTTTACTGACTGGCAGTAAAACTGACGCTGTAGTATCTGTCAAATAGCACTTATAATTCTAATATCAGTTGACGAAATTCACTATTTATGATACTATACTTCATTCACCGAATCGAGTCAGTAAAGTCTGCAACCCAAGTTACAAGATTCGATCATAGGATGTATAGTCTGTTCAGTAAACATAAAAACACAAAGTGGCCTTTGATTTCTAAAATTTCAAGAGTGTACTTCCAAAATTCATCTTTGTCTAGGAATGTACTTCCAAAAAGTTACTAAAACAAATAGGTTAAGGGTGTGACATTTACTTAGTATCTGTCGTAAATGCTTTAATAACTACTTTTAAGGATATTATACAAATACTGTATTGGATACTACTGACGTAGCGTTTATTCATAGGTATATTTATTAAATTTTATAAAAGGTCAGGTGAAAATTTCTAGAAAAATATCTACTTTGACACTGATAATGAGAAATAATAATTGTCGTTTTTAAATTCAAATCTGCCTTTATACAGGCGTGGAAACGTTTGCAAAACGAAATACAGAATCCCTAACAATATACAGAATCTCTAGTAGGAAAGTTATATACACATGCCAACTTCAAAAAAAAATTTTTTTTATGTTTAGTGAATGCCCTATATGCATAATATGGAGATTATAATCGTATATATAGTGGTCAAATCGACAGAAACCGTTTTTTGAAGTTTGAAATTGTAAATTGTGTCTTGTCTAGTTCAGAGAACTCTGCTTATTCTCAGATGAGAGTAGATGAGAGTACTAGTATAAAGAAACTCCAGAACACTTAATTGTATAGGTAGAAAATATCACAAAGTAAATATCACAGAACATGCAAGGAATGGCTTGTATCTAACATATAAATTGGTATGGAAGCCTCGCTTTCGGTACGTTGCTTACTCAAAAGTAAACAGGAGCAATCGCTGTGTGACTCTGCTGAGTAAAAGAACCTGAAAATTATCACATTAAGCAATAGTGCTAATAAAGTACTTAAGTTCGTGTAATTTGGAACAAATAACAATGCACTGAGTAATTAAAGTGTTTTACACCTTCCAAATACAACCGATTTCTTTATGGCCGAGAGCTATTTTTCAGGTACCTGCATATTTCCCACACTCAACTAAATCATGTTACTTGCATGGATAGCAAACCAGCATCCAATTTTAACTAAGAAATCACGGAGGTCGAACAGCTTTGGAAAATGTGTAAAGGTTGATGTTTAGCCGTTCAGTAATTCTAAACTAACAGTAAATTGTAATAACATAACGTTCAATACCGGAATTGCTCCATGATCTCCTAAAAATGTAAAAGGGTGAAGCCCAGGTGATTTAAATCGATGCAATAACATATGAGCCAGTAAACTTGAACGACATACGTTCGAATCTCTAAATAACATGAGGCGAAGCAGTGATGTTATAATTACAGTTATTTAACTAGCAAGCCACGCTTCGTGGTACATATAAGGAAACTACTCGTCGAACACATTTGCAGCTGTGGCTCGGGTACCTGGAGATATCCGCAGGAACCAACACAGATCCTGACTAAGCCTGGGCGCTATGTTGGACTAAAATCGCTTTAATGAATAACTGTCGCAGATGTCGAGCAATGCCTGCAGGATCTATACACAACAACCTCTCATAGCACAACCAGGCCAGATCACAAACTTGTCACTCAGGCCGCCTCCAAAAGTGTAACGAAAATATAATTCGGGACAAGAATGGTTACCGTAGGTCTGCCACCTGTATAGGACTAACTTTCTCGCCACGCAGCACGTGGTGTTAGGTAGTCGACGATAATTGACTTCCAAATTCCTTCACCGATATCATAAACAGCAAAATACCTCATCTGGGACTCGCTCCTCAATATTGCACAGCGGTACAAACCATTTAAGCTCGTGAATACTTAAAAAAGCCCCAAGCTTTCACACATTACTTGAGGCCTCGCTCTTTAAACTTTTATTTTCACAGCTGTTTTTGTCAAGATCTAGATCACTAAAATGAGTATCGAAAAAATCTTTCAAATTTCGATATAGACTATTTGTGTTAGAATACATAATCCAAATTTTAAAAATCACAAACATAAAACATAATCCACTTGTATTTTATGCTATTAAAACTGTAGGCTTAATATAGAATCACCCCACGCTATTGATTGTACATACAAAATTCGACTTTTTATATGCCACAATATTAACTCTCAAGCGTAACCTTTATTACAGGAAATTTCACAAGTTAGATTTGTAGTTGGTTTCCGATCGACAACTGCGTAGCCGTTGATTATGGGAGTTTCTGTAATTATACTTGAAGCCGTAATAATTAAACCAGATAATCTGGATTGCGTCGATGTGAAATTGCTCAGTTAATGAAAGGATAATGTGCAGTGCATTTTCGATAGCACTCGCTTCGCCGTGAAAACAAACAGATTGTGAACACACTTTGAGCATCGGATTTACAGATTTTCCGAAACTGTAATTTTAAAATCTTGCTGTTTTGCACTACTAAATTTGTTAGGATCCTGAATATTTTTTTTTGTTAAATTTACTGTATAATACTATCATAATTATTTGAAATTGTTTTTCAATCGTTATAGGTACGTGTATTCTAATTTTTTTTAGAAAAAAATAACACTCAGTACTTTAGAAGTAAATGCTGCCAAGCTGTTTATCATGTTCACATTAAATATTTCAGTAGATAAACAGCTAGGGTAAACACGTGGTTCTCTGTTACTGCGCCCAAAGGTGACTGTCCTAATTTTTTCCTAATTATCTAACGGTCATCTAGATGACTCATTCCACGCCAAAAAGTCCCAGAGCGAGAATTAATTTCAGACTCTAAGGCGTGCATTACATAACAAAAGCGTTGTGCAATTACACATAGATACAGAAATTGTATGGTCCATCAGTACTGAGGCGTATTCAGAAAAAAGTCGTTCTCCATTCGGCGGTCTCCAAATTGGAATTCGCATTATACCTAAAATTGGTTTGGAGCTTTATTGGGTTTCTTCTCACGTTGCACAAGCGATATCTGAGTAAGATTTATTTAAATTTACTTTCTCTCTTATTGACATTAAGCTTGGACCAATAATTTTGTTTTGCTTTATTATCCGAACTCTTTATTATTGTATTCGAACTTGGAACTATGTTTAGACAGATTTTATATTTTTCTAACCAATATTTATGCTTTTTTAGGGTAACACGCAAACATAAGATCAAACAAATTTATTAGATAGATCTGTAAATAAATATTCGGACTAGATGCAATTATTATGTATGCAGAAAAGGTCTAGGTTAAATTAATTGTCAGAACGTGTGACATTTTTAAATACCAAAACTATGTAACTAGTGATCTTTAAGTAGTTGAAGTAAAATGTAATAATTAATACAAACTTCAAAAATAAGCATCTATTGAAAGACATCGTTAGTAGTTTATATTGTTTTAAAATATTGGGAAACTAATATTTGCTCAGATTTGGATATTTTGTATGAACTTCTCAAAAAATGTTACTGGCCTGAATATCAACAGCTGTTATTGTTTTTTTTAAATTCCACGATAATTTCAACGAAGGGGGAAGTCTGTGATAGTTTAAAATTTTATTAATAGCGTGCTCAACATTATCTATGTTATTACGGTATCTTCTACATAAAATTACACCAAAACCGTATGTGATTTAGGTAATAACTAACATGTTGAAGAAACATCTGTATCTATTGCTTGATCGTGACTTAAAGTTTCTGTTAGTATAATTCAGAACTCTAATTGAGAAAATTTTCGATGCAAATCGATAAGGGCAACAGTTACGTCAAATCTGCGATTTTTTCTTTCATACTACAAATACCTTGATGCTCGCTAAGAACTGAAGCAAATATTCCAATACAAGGAAAATACTTTATCGGAGTTATTTAGTAACCAGAGTGTCTCTAATGATAAGGGCAGCCATTCTGTGTTCCAAGCCACTAACCTAAAATATGACCCCTTGATGCGTTCATAAAACGCGCGCCATTGCACTATTTGCTAAAATAATAAAGGGTTTACTGCTATCATAATTTTAATTCCCCGTAGACAATCGGGTTACATTTCCTGCGATTCAATCAACCCATTATTCGGCGCAGACTCGCCCGTAAAGAAACATGGGACGATCTAATTTTTAAATTGTGGACATTCTATGGGTACCAATAAAAGCTGCAGTTTCAATGAATTTTCTCGGTTACTTCCATGATTTGTTTTTAACTGACGATTTTGCCAACTTCGAGTTCGCAACACTACGAACCTACAATGGACAAGGCCGTTGTCATGGGTAATGTTAATTAAATGTGTAGCTTCATAATGACATAGCACACCATTATACGACGTAATTTGCCATTTTGTTCCGAGTTAATTATACTGTGCTCTGTTTTAGCACTAATGTTCAGTTAACACATTTAAATTTTATAGTTATTATGCTGCAAGTTGCAAGCCGGTTTCATTTGTTGTTCTTGCAAAGAAACATTTGGAGAGTGAATGTATGTGGCAGCATAAATTTCTGCGAAAATTTAAAGGATTAAGAATGTTTGTTTAAGGTATAAATCGTAGCTAAAGGATCAGTCGCATATGTTTCAGTGGCGGCTCGTGGAGAATTTTGTTGATAGAGCGAACCACCAAACTTACACGCATGTATTTCATACTGTACTGTATTTTTATCTTTACAAAAGCATATTTAGTCCGAGAAATTTAACCGTAAGACTAGTACCATAAAATTACATTTCCCGACTAAAGTTACTTTTGCAGCAATCATTTTAGCCGATTATTTCGAAATTATATTATCAAAGAACTTTTTATGACGAACAATGGCATCAAAACAAAACAGTTGCTGTCACAGCTTTATTAAGGGTGATTTTCGAACAACTAGACGAAGGCAGTAAGTTAACAATTAAAAAACAGAACACGATACAATATGAAATACATAAAACATTGCACTTCATACGTCCGTCAAATAATTTGAACAATACTCGTTTCAATATCACAAACTTGGCTATTCGCCGCCTCGTCCGTAAACACTTGACTCGTACCGTAAAAAATATTTTGGACTTATAACGTAAATTACTATTTCCAGCCCTTCACAGACAAAGGTAGATCCGTTATCCCGAGATTCAAATATTTTGTATATGGACTGGCAAAGGTGAAAAAAAATTATCACACTAGAGGCTAATAACAAAACATTATTTCAAGTGCCACAATTTACCTGTAAAATTATGGGTATACTAAAATAAATTATATTTTAATTATTTTGCGAATATCCGAACCTGCAGCGTCTCTTCTGTCGTAATTGTATACACGGCTGCCTTCATATGCTCCGCGGATGTTGCGTCTCTTCATCAGAACTCGACGAAATGAGCGTATTTTCCTAAATTGATATCAGAAACTTTATACACGGGCGTTATTGCAGGCGTTAGGTCGGGCGGAGGCTGTTTGAGGCTTGAGCCTTCGCTTGGAGTGCTCCCATTCTTTCCTAAAATATCCTTATCTTTTGACCTACTTCTTGCCGCTCTGCATCCGCTGCAGTCTATAAACTTTCGAAAATCTGAGAAACCGCTTCGATCTGGCACCAATGCGTCCGTAAAGGCAAGCTGCGCTTATCGTACAGTCACTATTTTGATATTCGTGAAATAAAAAGTACTCGTTGCTTTGTTTAAGCTTTAAAATGGAAAGAACGATGGAAAATAAATAGGTGCAAAAAAATTTATTTTGGAATAAAAAAAAATCTTGAATGACTGGTTATAGTAAATAGAGCCATTGCTCCTTATAGCGAACCGTCACTGGATGTATATGTTTTTACATGCCATGTTACCTAGAAACTGTGGAGAACTTTTTTGAATGTCGATTGCTTTATATAACAAATTTTCGAATTCGACAACTTTGCATTTCAACATTGTATCTTCTATAATAATTCTAAATTGTTTGATAATGTCTCCGCTGTACAGTCGTTATGAAGTTTACCAGTCAAATATTTCTGGAGCTTTACATCAATAGGCCAATATTAACCACATAATTGGAATAAGAAATTTCTTAATTTCACTCTTCTTCCATAAAATACTAGCCGATGTCTAAAAAATGGGCAAAAAGTGCTTTAGAAGAAAAAGTACTTATTTAGAGGTTGCACCATAAAAATTACTACTCGTACTTGTGAATGTTGGTATATTCTCTCTGCAAATTGTATGTGGCCTTCACGAGGTTTTCGACAGTATCCTTCATGATGGTTTTTCTGGTTTCATTCCATTTGTCTGGAAGTATTTTATATTTCTAACAGTCTGGCCAGAAGTTCTCAATTTACTTTTTACCAACAGCCAATATTTCTCTATTGGGCGACACTGTAGGACGTTTGCGGGATTACTACTTTGGGCAAAAAATTAAGTTCATTTTCATTCAGTAAGTTACGCATAGCTGTTTCTCAGAAACGTAAACAGACGGTTCTTCAAGCACTCTCATGTATAACTCTGCATTGATGGTATGTGATGTGACGTATGAAGTGCTTCGAAGTCCACACTGACAAACCGCTGGCCATACAAGATACCTGAAACCGACAATAGAGATTTCAAATACAGGAAAAGTATTATTTTAAAATCTGTAAAAAATTGTAGCCCGAAAAGCGTAGAGAAATCTGATTTAACATAGGTTTCGTCATCTAAACCAAACAAACGTTTTTTTTTCTCTGATTAGGGCGTACACTTCTCGAGATCCGGTTTTTATGGCTTTTTGCTCCCATAAGAATCACTTTCGCTACCGCTTACTTTTTGTGCGTCTTCAAACCGATTTTTTGCTGCCTGGGCCATGCTCAGAATGCAATTTTTTCCCAATACTTCTGTGACCGTCATTGGACGATTTCTTTGTAACGTCATAATTTCGGTCCAAGATTATTTACGCCTTTTTCGTTAGGCAACCTTTCTTTATGACAAGTCAAAGTTTGTTGTTTGTTGCCATTACAAATTGTTAGGGAATTTTGGCGCTATTGGCTATTTGTTTTTTTCATTTTCAAGACAAATCCCTGGTGATTACATGTTGAAGAACAAAGGCTAGAGAGTTGTTGATAAACAAAACGGCACAAAATTGGCTTTTTTTCGTTTCTGTACCGCGTGTTGGTGATGCGTTTATGATTGCTATTCTGAGAGGTATCGTTCATATCCTAGAATGGGTATTTGAAGATTACACTTATCACTTATTAGTTCGAACACCAACTAAGGACTTTTTGTACAGTTTTCTATTTTTCTTCTTCTTCGTGTTGTTTTCCGGCAAGTTTAGTCAGCTGAAATTCTTACTTCGTCATACTTGTGAATTCATTGGTTTGCGGAAAGTTCGTTCCCCACATTTCGTTCCCCACATTTCGTACCTCACATTTCGTACCCCACATTTCGTTCCGGGGATATTTCGTCTCCCCACATCTCGTACCCGGAAACTTCGATCCCGAGCGAGCTCAATTTGTTTCCTAGATTACACGGTGTTGAAAAACGAGTACAGCGATCGGAATACAGTTGGAAAATGAAAGATATTTTAATTAATTTATTTATTATAATAAACTGATAAGAACTATATACAGTATGTCCCCGGATTGAGTTTACAAGAGAGAACTAAATTTTATTTTTAGTTTTACCAAAGAGCATATGCTTTTTGGTTTTTACATAAAAATGTTATAGGAATTATAATTCGTTCTTGGCTTGTAGAGAATTTTAAGAAAATTTTCAGTTTTTCAAAAAAGTCGGCCTTGACAGTTAAGCAAAAATTATTTTCTTTTCAGGTAAACTACCCTTTTTGTTCATGATACGGCAAAATATTAGGAAGATAAGTACTTAGATTAAACCGTCATTTTTAATAAATACAATTTATCTAGGAGACAAATTGACAAATTGAGCTCGCTCGGGAACGAAGTTTCCGGGTACGAAATGTGGGGAGACGAAATATCCCCGGAACGAAATGTGGGGTACAAAATGTGGGGAACGAAATGTGTGGAACGAACTTTCCGTATCCCGAATTCATTATAGGCGCCGATCCTGCTGGACGTTCTCATGTTTGGTCGTGGAACATCCTATAATATATGAGTGTCTACGAAATACTTAATCAAGTGTTATATGAAATATTAAATACTGCATTGCATATAGCACTAATATTTTGAATAGAAATAATAAGTTAAGACATAATATGAAGAAGGATTAGTACGAAAAAATTAGATAAACGTTCAAGGATTAATAAAAATTAATATATCTCTTTTAATTGTCTATTGCCGAAATATACATACAAATATTTGCAAACTCATTTAGTAATATTATGAAAACCATCAAATCGTTAATGAGTTTTTTGTTATTTTTATATCAGTTATTTATAATTTCTATTGGATAGTATTATAGATGAAGACAAACTAAATTATAGCAAAGCAGTTTTTTTAGAATATCGTTCACTTCGTAGTTTTTTCCTCAAAGTTGTTGGTTGGGTTTTACATTTTAATATTCCGCAGTTGTTTATGTAATAATTCATGAAAGGTATCTAACATGTTAGATATTCAATTTTGATCTCTTAAATGTTGAGGGATACAGATGCTGCTATAAAATATGTTTGTGGTGCGATGGGGAAGGTTATCGTCTGATCATATTCGTGCATAAACGCAAAAACTTTGTTTTTCAGTGTAATAATAATTACAATTCTAAATATGCATCTATTGTGTTGAACAGTCAAAGCACAAACGTTTTGTAAGCTGCTGGATATCTTAAATGCAATAAACATTTGGAAGACAATTAAATTATATTATTCCATATTCTTCTCTTATTACGTGCATCCATTAAAGTTGTTTCTATGTATGTATATGCAATGCTTATTCTAATTTCCAATTTTTGACTACAATAATTTTTAGAAAAATGCGTTACTAAAATTCAACGTTATTTCTGCCATCCAAACTGTTCAAGATCTAAGTAAATTTCCACAATTCGTAATAACGCCAGACTGGAACCCCAGTAACCACGTGCGTGTTTCTTTGTACACGCTCTGTACATGATGATTTAGGTAAATTTCCGTAAATAACCGCATGGATCAATATCAAGGGATTGTAAAGTCTCCCTCAGTGTTTAGTTGCTAATCTGTTTCACCCTCGTAACAACTGTACATTTGCCCGACCACCCCTATCAAAACTGCGGCAGTTACATAAGCATGTGAGTCAGGCTTTACGACATACCCATCACATGCCATGTGGAGAAGTATGTCAAAACACAGATAAGAACGTGGTCGGAAGGGTAGGTGGCTGGTGATTGCCAAGAAGTGCCTGTAAGATGGCAATCGCTATTGGAAAACTGAATTTTTTATTCGAATTGCAGCTCTGAGTCATGGGAAGGGGCGTTACAACGAAATTTAATGCCGATTAAGTGCAGAGGTGGTGGCTAATTAATACATACTATTATTAAGAGCAAAGTTGCAGTGCGCTGATAAGAGAACGAAGAGCTGGTGAAACAATAGCGCAAGCTGACTGAAGTTGATAGAACTGTAGTGATTTGCATAAACTGCCTTTGGAAGCTGAAGGCGAGTTATTTGCTGAAATCCAACAAAACCCAATAGAATGGTTCTTGAGGAAACATTCTCTATTTCAAGTGCTTGGATTTGCAGCTAATATACTACGTAAATATGCAAATGCAGACTTGAGACGTGCCATGCACATATTTTGTTTAATTGTGCATAAAATGTTGTTGACGTGGCTTTGGTTTGAAAAATATGTAACATAAGCTTGTAGTAGCAGGTAGTTCTTCACATAATTGCTTAAATGCAATAAGGTTTTTGCCATATTTTTAAACTTAAAACACTAAGCGAGGCAATGCTCAAGCCATATCAGATGATTTTTCACAGTTTGCCACATCCCACTTCAGATTCGCTTTAATAGAAGTATCGCCACAAGTGACGTTGAATGAAATTAATGAAAGGGTTGTGAGTTAGCAGAAAAGCAAGAGTGAGTTGTAGATTGCGCAAATGTACTTAGAAACGGGCAACGCCTCTTAATTTACAATTGTTATTGTATGAAAAGGTCGTCGGTACTTGCATGAATGTTAAAATTAGTTTTCAAGTCAGAAATGTAAAGCTTATGCTAAATTTGTAATATAACAAACGATTAAAAACATGATCTAGATAATTTCTACAGAAGTGAGAGAATGATTAACATTAGAGATTGTTGCAGTTCAACGTTGGTTGAAGTTGAAGTAGTATTTTATATTCTTGGAATGTTGACATTCCTAACAAATATATGAAAAATGATTTGTGTAAGCAAAATTCAGCTGAAATCAATGGTGTAAAAGGTAAAAACTAAAAAGAAAGTTTGCTGATAACTCCAATGAATAACGGGTGATCGCAATCTTACGTAAAAGCGAAACAAATTCCGAAGTGTCTGGATGCTATATACCTATTTGTATGATTGATGATTAGATTATATTCTTCTTTAAAAATATTTCATAAGAGTTATGTACATTCTGTGATTGCATCCCCATAAAAAACCCGTAAGTAAATTTAATCATAAAAAATGTGGCGCAGTTGGGTAGGCGCTAGGATTGCATTAGCAAGTCCTCGGTTCGAATCCCGCAAGGGCCGAAATTTTTCCGCAGCCTTGGCGATTGGAATCGGGCTCGGTGAGACCATTCACAGTTGAGACCCAAATTAATTGTGTTCTACTCAGGACCACAGACCTAAGAGATAGAGTAACAACGTCAACACATTACCAAGACACACACCTCACACACAATGGTTGCTACGCAAGCACAAAAGGCTCGCTTCAACTTTGTATCTCGAATTCGGGGCAAGTTGAGCATTGTACCGCCAGATGCAAGCGCATAAAGCACCAGCCTCTACACCGCAAGATAAAATGCGGCTATCGATAATACATACATACATACATAATCTCGCATGACAGAATCAATGTGATTTGCTACGATTATACAGCTCTTGTAGGCATCGCAGATTACAATACAATTTTAAATTTTTATTTGCTTCTCAATACTTCTAAATTGAGTGAATGAATGATGTAAGTTAAAATGTCATAGAATTGCGACTTTAAACATGTATATAGCGGTACAGTACTAAAAGACCGATTCACTGTTTGTAGAAAAAGTAGTTAAAATAGGGCATGATCTCATTGCCAAACGTTATAATATTTTTTACCAAGAAGCGAATAACCTGCAACCAAGCTACAGGTGTGATGTGCTACTATTCGTGCATAGCTTTAGGATGCTGAATTTTTTTATGGAGGGTGGACCAAGTTCACGCGAACTTATGCTCCGGGTTGGATCCGTTGTGCTACTTGCAAATCATGTGTATATATGTTTGTATGTGGTCTTGTTACTCTATCTGTTAGACAAATCTTCGTAGGAGAGCGTGTGATATAGCTTCTGATTTAAATATCGTTTTAAAAATATATTGATGCTGAAGGATTTCTCAAAAAATGTAATACTCTGTTTATATGTTAAAAGTGATCAATATTTCAGATTAAAATAATAGAAAAATAACATGTAATGACCCTATTGAGTAGGTATATTATTTTGTTACGTCATTAGACTATTATTATGATTTGAATTTTTTGTAGTATTTTAAAATAAAAATCATCGAAATTCTGCTCTTGATGAGAGGTACAAACACTTAATATTTCAGAAAAACTATTACTAGCTATATTTTTACGGTCTAAACCGGCGTTACAACAGGCATACGTTGGGAGGCCAACGATGCAAGAAAATTCCCCGGTTGTCTCGCTGCTAACTCGGCCGGGGGGTGGGGGGGGTAACCAATTCTCGATAGCTCGGCTAAGCAATAAAACCGCTCCAAATACATCAATCGTCGGTAATTACTTGCTAAGATCGGCTGGTCGCCACTGCAAGAGTCAGTCAGTTCAACACTATTCCCGTAACACTTGCTGTGAGACGGATGTCGGTTGACAGGGAGGGCGGGGGGGGGGGGCTCCGCAAGTGCCTTACCTTATGGTCACCTAAATAAAATGAAAACACAGTAATTCACAGGCAGCTTCTCTTACGTAAGTACTTTCTTCTGAAATATTTTGCGTGAAGTGTATTATAAAAATTTTAGCACTTAGTGTCTTTCAGTAACTCATCGCTTATTTCAACCAAACTCATATGTGTTAATAACACGTTTATTGAGCAATAAACAAGGTGCTGCTAGAGTCACTGGGAAGAGTAATGAATTTCAGGCCTGTAAAGGCAATCTATTAAACTTCAATGT
Organism: Agriotes lineatus; assembly: GCA_940337035.1. NCBI lineage: Eukaryota > Metazoa > Arthropoda > Insecta > Coleoptera > Elateridae > Agriotes > Agriotes lineatus. Next base: position 123,500,687 of record OW679198.1, on the reverse strand, counting down.
GGATCGGCAGTTCGCCGATTTGCGACCACAAATGGACGCATGTTACATCAGAAAATAAATCATGCGCCACGAGACGGCCAGCTGTTCACCTGTAAGTGGTGCTGCAATAGCAATCAAATGTGCGTAATACGGAGATGATCAATTACCGGTACAAAGATTCAATGTGGAGGGCAATGAATAATAATTAAACACGGACGAACGTTCGGAGCAATGACTTTATCAAACGATAGGGCGACCAAACGATACGATAATTTCTCGAAGAACAGTTACAACGACACCACAGCAGTTGGACTTTTCCTCCCGGTGCGGCATTTGATAGCACGTCAGTTCACTTCGCTAGCGCAGCGCTAAGGTATTAAACTACATCTGCAAGAAGGAATGATATACTTTGCTCCGTAGTACAAATAGCTATTGATATTTTTTTAAAAGCACGTGAGTTGGTGACAGTTGGTGTATGCGGAGGCTTGTTCTATCTGAAAGCAACGTGCTTGACGTACAATTTTATTTATCGACGTTCAAGAGATATTCGGCTAGAATTTTTTTGAAATTCTAACCAAATTATTTAATGAAAAATATTTATAGAAAATATCAACCCGTGAAGGTAACGTTTTAACAATATTTATCATTGAATTATAAAACTGTAAAAAATTGCTTGTTACTTAGCAACTTCATAACATTTTGGTTGCTGGTTTACACTTATGTAAATAAATATGTTGTAGATAACACCTTAATAATATTTAGTTATTCTCTACATATACAAATCAATGCACAAATAAGTAGTACACAAATAAATACATTGCACAATTAATAACTGACTCGTTAACAGTGAATTGTGAGGTATCAAGTCAAACTCGGTGGACGACCACGTAAAAAGTTTCCATTTTCCTCTCATCGTGTTTATAATTATTTCTGCCCTATTGCGCCAGGACAGGATTTATGGCTCCTCCCCGATTCGTCTACTCGGATGGGTTGGAATCCTCTGCCATTTAACGCGATATCGTGTGTTATCGAGGGTTTTGCGTCGGTGAACGGGTTTATAGCCTTCCGACTCGACTACCCGGGTGGTCCGAATAGTCTGTCTGGCTAGCTACTAGACGTGTTAATTTTTAGTACTTGCATTAATTTCTGCGCGTTCTGACACTGCGTTTTTAGAGTATGTTAATCACTTGCGACCCTCTTCACATTGGGTTTTCATAGCTTTTCAATTTCAAGCGAACCTCCTGTTAGTGTATGACCTTTAACACGTTTCGCAGGCGTTATTTATTGCCACTGTGCACGGAACGATAACGGAAACGTAAACGATAAATGCCCAAGGGTTATTATTAGGGAAATGGTACTCATATTTTGATTGATTATTGTTGCACACATGACTAGAAATTGACATATTTTTAATTAGATTTGCATTTATAAACAAAGAAGTCAGTGTAAAACCACATAAGGTGAATTTTTCTTACGATCACCTACTATGTACCTAATATGAAATATAAAAATGTATTATTCAGATTACATTTGATTCACTCTAAAGCTCTAAACACTATACGTATGTCTAGTAAACGGTTATAGGCAAATTTACAACAGTCGTGTTTGCTTGATGCAATTTACGTAACCATATCTTCTCAAAGCTTATATTTTGAAACTGCCTCTAAAAGCGGTAGATTCCAAAAATGTTTTAACGTACTTCATTTGTCTGTTTGTAAACACAAATCCAAAACACCTTTGGCTGCGGCAAAATGAAATTGTCATTTGTATTCCCCCAAAAGTTTGTTCATCTCCCTAATTAATAACACTCGAAACTTATGCTTCCCATTTTCGCATTAGCAAGTGTTCGCAGCAGGGGCCCATTTTTCACCTCCATCACAAGGTTCGGGTGCAGCGGACATCATATTACACAACGGCAAGAGCAGTAATAACTAATAAGATATCTCCGATGTTGCGATAATTGGTTGAATTAACATGCACATTAGTAACCCGGGTAATCGCAAACCGCTAGCCCGAAACCGCAGTAAGTTACCAACTTGTAAGCAATTTACAATTTAAACTGGAATTAGGAAAGTTCGTCGTGCAGCCGATATTCTGCCTTGAGCGCAAATTGAGTGTAGGCAAGTGCTCCTGTTTTCTTGGAACTTGTATTGCAAATTAATAGGAAAACACGTTCAGCAGTTGCGAGCCGCCGAAAGTTCTAGTTCCGAACCTGAGAGGAGGGCACTGGCGTAATTGAGATTCCTGTAGGGCCGGAAGACTTCGAAAATCCGGCCATAAAAAGTCGATTTTAGTCGACTAAGTCTGAGAGTCGGAAACCGACTTGAATTACCCAGTTGAGAGTCTTCAATTTATTACTACTCGACAGGTAACCATTCTAATTAGTGATGGGCTTATTCGAATGAAAAATAACCGGTTATCCGGTTATTGAAATAACCTCTGTAACTCGATTTTCGTTCCAAGTATTTGAATGAAAAATAACCTCTTCCTGATACGTACTACGTGCCGTATCTCAGCGACCTGCGAGTGATCGAAATTCTGTAAATAATACGTTATTCATAACCATAAGCAAGGCAGATTATACTGATTGACCCAAGTGAGGCTCGCGGCTGCTTGTTGATGTTATTAACACATTTGAGACTCCCAGTCGACAAGTTAAATTTATGGGGCCGTTCCTATTAAAGATAACACTCTGCTGAGTATGAGATTTGCCGAAGCTGTGTTGGCATTAATTTATAACGGCCTAAATTTTTGCTTCGAAACGCGGTTGATTATGCCTAATAAGGGATAAACAGAAAGCGAAATAAGATTTTCCAATATCGTAACAGATTTATATTTAATTTTTAATAACTGAGCAGTCGATGCCCATCCGTCGTCATATATGATATGAAAGTTGGACAAGAAGTGGATTTCGATGTTTAAAATTTTAAGTGTGCGTCCTTAGAACCGCGGAAGGTTGAACGTAGATAAATTATGGATTCTAAAATATACCGGTATGATGTGCAAGCGAAAAGGGAAGGGTGGCTACTAGAGAATTTTAGGAACTAAAAATAGATTCAATAGATACTTTGTATTCGCATATTTATAATTTCTTTATGATTAGTATTGATATAGCTATTCTCAATGGTTTAAACTCCTTAGAAATCAAATAAAAATCATTTATACAATTATTATAATTAACGATTAACAGAGTTCCTCTGCTATCTGCAAGTTACGATGCCGATGCAGATGACGGTGAACCGCCAACCGGCAAACCGGCTGACTTAATCGAAACGAATCGAGAGCCAAAATTGATTCGAATGATTATCCAAATATTAATATCATTCGAATGCAAATAATTCGGTTATGAAAATTGTCCGGTTATGCCCATCACTAATTCTAATCTTCTAAACATTTGGCAAATGTAGTACGTTATATCTATCGTAACTGTTTTTATACGTTTGTATCATCGTAATTACGCTGTAACGAAATCAACAAAACTTCTTTTTTAGCTTATAAAGAGGTTAACCCATATGCAAAATGTGACCATTATGCAATCCTCGGTTTGTGATCTCATATCACAAGACTATTTACTCGATGTGTCTACATCGTCCCAATAGATATAGTCCTGTAGTGTAAAATTAACTTTATTAATTTAGCCTGTTGGTAGTCCCAACTTTATACAAGGCTCTTTAACTTACCAAATATGTCTATATAATTGTTGAACATCAGTAGTAACATCATTAAGTGATCCATCTGCAACTGGGTTCCATTATTATTTTATGGCCTTCTAGAATAACAACTATGAAAAACGTACAAAATTTAAAGATTCAGTATTTTGGCTACAGACTACTGCGTCATCGTTGTGTACATTTTTGGTGTGCAATGATTTCTATGCAGATTGTTGCTGTTACGATACTACAATGTTGGTGCTTGTTATACTGCTTAGCAACTTTATAGTCCCTTGGGCCATAAAATCCACTTTACGTCTGCTATCGAGGGCCAATAAACAAGATTATGATTTAAAAATGAAATAAACTTCTTTATAGATATGCATTATTCTATTACGATTTCGACATTTTTTAATACGTGTATGTTATATGATACTCAGTTGGATCTAGAATGAAATCACCTTTCTTCGCATCGTTGTACATGTTAGACTGAGATGCCGAGTCGGTCAATTGCCGAAAAGGAATATTCAGTCCAGGATCTGCGTAAAACCTAAATTCGCCAATTCAACAAATTCGACGACTGAGTATATCATATACATTTTTCATTTTTGAAATATTCTGGGTTAACATCTGCATATATGTCATAACTTTTGTTGGTAGTAATGATGCCGCTGTCTGTTAATAACTAAATATTAATTTACTACACGGTTTATATACAGTGTGTCTCAGCAACTATCAGACATAGTCAAACTCACAATGGAAAATTATTGGGTGATCAACTATTGCTGTGTAGGCATCGAAGTACGTGATTGGTCAGAAATGGCAGACGTCAAATTAAGTTCAAATTGTTTTCATTTCTCACCAATCGCATGCCTCGGTCCGTACACAGCAATAGTTGATTCTTCCATACTTTTTCAATGTTAACTTCGCTCTGTATGATACTCTGCGAGACACGCTGTACCTATATAAACCAAATGAAACAATGCTTGGTCGTCTTCACAAAGATTTATTATGTAAATAAATTTAAAAAATTGGCTTGACGACAAGTTTCGGAAACGACACACAGGTTCTATCGTCAGGCTAAAATGTAAACGTTGAAAGCACATGTGAAAATTTATATTATAAAATTGATAAAAGTGGAAAATTAAAGTTCAACAGATATTTCAATCTAGCAGTTTGTTGTAAATTATTCCTCTTGTATAATAGTACCCTTTTTTAATCACTAAATTTCTATTACATGTGTGTCGTTTCTCAAACATGTCAATACGAATTTATTTAATAAATCTTTGTGGAGAAGACCAAGAGTTGTTTCATTTGGTTTAACGTTCGAACTTCACTCTTAGAAGGATGAACCACTCTTTGTTTCGGTTGATATATTTTTGATTATAATTCATAATGGCTGTCCCAATAAGAACGCAATTTTTTATTTAAAATAAAACGTAAGCTTTTTGAGGGATTACTGATATTTTTATTGAATTTTGAAGTAGACATGTTCCAATTAATTATGGAATAAAATCCTTCAAATGCCCTCGCGACTCTGGACGCAGACCCTTGTTCTTTTGATGACATTGGAAATGACGTTTTCGCAGAGTTGCGACTCGATTTCATTAATTACGCGTTGGATTTCGGCATTGAGCTCAGTAATTATTCGAGGCTTATTCGCATAGACCTGAGATTTAAAATAAAACAAAGAAAGAAGACGCACGACGTCAATCGCACGATCTCGATGGTCAATTGCCGTTAACGTTTTAGGAGACAATTCAGTCCAAAAATCGTTTTCGCAATAAATCAATTGTTTCACGCGCAGTGTGACAGGTCGCGCCGTCCTGCTGAAACCACATGTGTTGCAGGTCCATACCTTCCACTTCGCGAATTTTCACAGTTGCAATATTTTTGAGAGACCGACCGGAACGCACAGGAGATTTACTGTTCATAATTGGCCCAGTTTTCCAAAATTTCTTAATCGATATTTGAACAGTGGACAGATCTGATGCTTTTCACGACTTTCCAGGAACTTTACGAACGGTTTCAGCGTAACTTTTCCCATTTTTGTATTGGGTTTTCACGATGATAAGGGGTTGTTCTTTCGTGTAGCGCTCCATAACTAAAAATCATAGATGGCAACTTTTACAGAAAAAAAATGCATTCTTATTGGGACACCCGTTATTTGTACGGCTGAAGATCCATTTGAAGTTCTCAATTTATTATGGAAACTTAGGCAGGCACGTTAAAATCTCTATTACACATTTCACATTTTGACAGCCACATATTAACATATTAAAATATATTTCGATTCCAACATTGAATCTTTGTCAGTTCACAATTATTCATTGTCTGGACTCTGCAATACAAAATAGTGCAATTTTAGATAAGCGAGGAATTAATTTTCGCAGTTATTAATTCTGATGGCTTGTTTCATAACTTAAAAGTTGTTTAAATTATTTTTTGTTAGATATCACAATCATTTGTTATCAGTAGGGAACGGAATATAGACAGCCCATTATTACCAAAATATGTGCATGAATATGCACCCTATTTTGTAAAAATATGCAAAAAATATGTAGAAAATGTTAGAAATATGCATACGCATATTCCATCTCATTTACTTTCTGCAGAATTTAACAACGTTTTAATTAATGGTCGATTAATCATAAACCTATAATAAAACTTAAAAAAGGAGGAATATGTATTTGACGTTTTATTCTACCCATTTTCACTATTCTCATAGTGACTTAATCAGAATTAAGCAATTATTTCAATAAAAAACAACAGGCAATAAAAAAAATTCGTAAATGAACCATTGTTTTATAAATAAAAGTATTCCTTGCGTTTCAGATTCGAATATTGTCAGCAAATAACAATTTCACGCTATTTTTTAGATTCCCATTATCTTAAAGCAATCCTAGGCAATTTTGGCAAAGAATGCTAGATTTATGCGACGCCTATAATTGGTCTAACGGCTGTTGGCTGAGTACAAAAAAAAAATAAAAAAAATAAAAAATAACAAAAAAAAAATAAAAAATATAATATGAACACAACTGCTAAAATATGCAATAAATTCTAAAATATAGAAAACATGCATTAATTAATTAGTGTTAATTAACTGCAAAAGTCGCAATTCGTGCACATTTTTAGATTCCCATTATCTTAAAGCAATCCTAGGCAATTTTGGCAAAGAATGCTAGATTTATGCGACGCCTATAATTGGTCTAACGGCTGTTGGCTGAGTACAAAAAAAAAATAAAAAAAATAAAAAATAACAAAAAAAAAATAAAAAATATAATATGAACACAACTGCTAAAATATGCAATAAATTCTAAAATATAGAAAACATGCATTAATTAATTAGTGTTAATTAACTGCAAAAGTCGCAATTCGTGCACATTTTTAATTGTATCCTAAGAGATACATAAATTATGAAATACACAGTTTGCATAAAATCCGTTCTCTAGTTATCACAGGTGTTAATATGTTAATGGAGTATTAAATATTTTAAGAGGATGAAAGTAATTTCGCATGTTCTAAAATTCTATACTTTTGATTAGTATTACCTATTAAAGATGTGGTCATTATCTACATATCTTTTCGGTGCAGATGTTAAACAGTAGCATTTTTTTGTGCTGAGGGCTCGGATATTGTTATACTGCATTTATTTTTATGTAAAAATATACATTCTTAGCGTACTTCAATGTTCGTTTATGCGTCAACGTGGGCATTCATCTTTAACATAACACATAACTTCTTGGTGGGAAAATAGCAGCCAAGTAACTTTTATACAGATTTTAAAACAACGAGATTTTTGAAATATAAATTTGAGCACATTATTAGTTAAGGTACGTGAAGATAATCAAATTACTAGTAACGTTAATGATAATTGAATAGAAAATATTAGTAATACACAAATATCAAAAGATGTAAAGATGTTTTGAAATTGGGACCTAATTTTAAGTTTTATGATCCTAGTTTTTAAAAAATTACACATCTTTTGGTATTCTTTATACAATTTAATTGGCTGCTATTTTCCCACCACAAAGTTATGTAGAACTAGTGAATCACCCGAGCTACGCTTCGGTTCGCTAATTTAAGATAGATTCATTAATAGAAATTAAAAAAAGGATGCACCAGCGGGAATCGCACCCGGGCCGCCAGCGTGGCAGGCGAGCATTCTACCACTGAACCAAGGTGCTTTATTGAATAAGGCGCTGCTATAATGGTATATAGTGAATCACCGTGTCATTGATCTACCCGAGTTAATTAGGTTGAGTAAACTAAACACCACCGTGAGGTGTATAGCGCAATATACAGGGTGCGCACCTTAAAAAATAAAATTCTGCCTATTGTTGCTATAACTCAAGAAGTATTAGTTAAATAAAAGTAATACATAGCTAAGGTTTTTATCTTTGACGAAAATAATCGTACTTTGCGCCCAACTGCTTGGATCCTGTCGTGAGCGCGTCGTTTATACCGCTGTCGTAAGCCCATAATGAAAGCGAGATCGAGCGAGATTGCGTGATCCAGAGACCGAGCGCCGACCCAGCACCCACAGTGTTTTTTTTTTCACATTACTCTTGCGAGGGTAGTTTCGGTGTAAACCCCATTACAGTGTTTTAAAAGATAATTCGCAGTAGTAGAAAAATAAGGCAAGTTTTCTCCTTACGTTATTCCACTATTGCCTGGTTTTATTGAAAAATGTAATTTAGCCATCGACAAGCGAAGTTTTGTAATTAACTATTTGTTTTATTTTAGTTTACTAAGTTAGATACATTCATTAAACCTTTAAACATTACTGTGCAGGATGTCTAAAGACCATCTCTTTTTACGCAAAGGTTTTGCAGTATTTTATTGTGTATACAATTTGCGGGCTCCCTGTCTCCCTCGAGTCATAAAACTTGCTATTGGTGCTCTCTGTTCTCAAATAAGAGCAAAACTAAGCGACAGTTTAACAATAAACATAATTTATTCAAAACTGTTAAATAATACATTAGGCACGATATTAAAAACACAATAACCCTATAGGCTCCTGCCTTCTAGAGCCATAAAATTTGCTCATTTGTGCTCTGTGCACTTCTCCAACAAGAGCAAAAATAAGGGCCAGGAATGTGCGGGCTAGAAATAATTCGCCTTTCAGCGCGGCCCGCATAAAAAATAAGTGATGAAGCAAAATTTAAAAAGGAGTGGCAATAATGAGGCATCGGGTTTAAGGAACGCGAGATAATGTTGCTATAATTACTTTTAGTGAGCATCCAGTCTCTGAATGCGGATCATTATACACCCTTGACAGTCTGAACCGACCTTAATGATTATTAATAATCGTGATTCATCACCAAGGGCTGCTTTTAGTGCATAGTGCTGTTAATTGATAACTGCGCGCTAGCAGCTTTTTAATAATTTTAAAACGCATTAAGCGTATCGTAAGCGGTGGCCGACGTGAATTGATCGTGGATGATTCAATGGCTCTGCTTTATCAGTTGTCGGGATGGCAAAGTTTGACTAATCACGTCAACTTTACCTTAAGCTGGCGACTTTAAACGCATGAAAAAACCTTGGTTTTTGCGTGGCAGGCTTTTAGATGGTACGTTATTGTAATGTAATAACTAATAAGGCATTTGCAAAGAAAGTATTTAGGAGAACAATGCACAATTTAATTAATAAGCTCATATGTGCTAACAATTTGGATATCAAAACAAATTTAAAGGTAAATACCGATGGGGCCCTAATTATACCACATGTTTATTTAGAAGCCGCCCCTTATGCACTTTTTTAATGAACATATTGTATATAACAGCAATGAGAGAGCGTCAAGCCTACTCAAATATTCGCTGCTATGTTTATCTCTTTCTTACTCAAGCAATACATTCTATTTTCTAGTTCATGTTATCTCATTGGTGTTGTATAAAGTATGATCAAAACTTATTTTCATCTAATATGGCTATGGAATAGTTTCTAATTTGTGAATACAACTATATACGTAAATGTCAAACTTGGCATTTGATTTTTAAGTGGGTTATAGTTGCATTAATAAATTAGGAACTATTCCATAGCCATACTAGATGAAAATATTGTAACTATTCTAAACTATAGAAATATGTGCTATTTTAGATGCACAGTTGTTCTAGAAAAGGTAAAACGAAATTTGTGTCGTCTATATGTATACAGTTTTAAGTTCTAAAATATGTGGTCTATTTATATATTTTTTGTAAAATGCAGTTCAGTATTCCTATAATATGTATCGGTAGGAGTTATTCCTTTTATCATCTATATAGCCACAGCAGGTACACCAAACTTCAAACATAATTGTATGCATCAGCACACGTACTGAACTATGTAATAACTACATTTATGTAATGTGTGCATTCTACTAATGACTCGATTTTTTTAATTTATTTAATTATTAACAGTCAGGAAGAATTACTGTCCTAATATAATTATTTGTGTGTAAGATATTTGCACGTGGCGTGATGAGTACATCCAACTCACTTCAGTTTCACAGTAAACCTGTGGGTCAGAATCTTTTCAATCTGTCTGTTGTGTGTATGTTGAAGCAGATGCTCTAGTAAAGGATTAGGATGGGATAGTTGTTCTGATCTTCTTTGATTAATAACTTCACTTACCTAAGGGATTTAAAAATCGGTATGTAAGATGTGAGTTGATACATACATACACATGATAAAAGATTGAAGATTGCCAGGAAGTAAATATTTTGAATTGGGATCCCTACATAATGGCTTTGTTTAACTTGCTTGAACCTCAGAGGTCGACTCTATAGGTCTATATAGACCATTTTGTAAATAAGTAATTTATTTTCAGTGACACTTTCGTACTATCGGCCAGTTAATCTCCTGTTGATAGGTTATTTGTTTTCTGTTATTAATGATGTGGTTTTTCCAACGTAATTTTGAATCTAAGAATAGCCCCAGGTATTTTACTATATCTTTCTGTGGTATCTATGTGCTGTTTGATTGAGGGTGACTGTAAGACAGTGGCCTTTCCGGGGCGTGAACATTTTATGGAACAATTTGCACCTTAATTTTTAATGTTTAAACCATGATTCGATGAGATTTACATACACTTGAAGATTAATTGGGGCTTCTGTGGAGCCTTCATGAGTCATGCGGTCTGCAAATGTGCCTATTGACGTTTCTCTAGTTGGTGATGTGTCAGATGTGTACAGCACTTATAGAAGAGGACCAATAATGCTCCCTTGTGATACCCCTGAGAGAAGGTTGAAGCTGTCATAGGTTTCACAATGGATCGTATTTTCGAATTGACGTTCAAGTATGATTGTAGCAGATTGTATAGCTTATGTGGTTTGGTTTCGTTTAGAAAGACTGGATGCCATACTTTATCAACTGCTTGACTGACGTCTAAGATGCGGCTGTGCAGTGCTGTCAGTTTTCTATTGCTTGATCGATTATATTTGTTAGGCGGCGGTACTGTTGCACTGTGAAGTGAAACAGTCGAAACCAAACTGGTGGTCTGGGATCCAGTCTTGCTGGTTTAGGTCTTTGTTGATTCTTCTAAACATAAGCTTTTCGAAATTTGAAATGAGTGTAAGTAAACTTATTGGACGGTAGAATTAAGCGTCTTTTCTCAGTACTCGATTGTAACGCGACTTTTCGTAGCCTCGCCGTTGTGTTTCATCCTTGTAACACTCCTTTACTTTATTCTCTGTTTTGTTTACCAAACCCACTCAGTACACATGAAACTCTTAAAATTACCTCAAGTCGTGGCTATGATGTGTCACTATCTGCCAAAAACAGGAAGCTAGTCGGAAAATCGGGTACTAAAATCTACTTGAAACAATCAATATGCACAATAAAAGCCAATTTGCTCACAATCAGTGTAACACAAATACATATATTGATCCTTTAAATGCAGTCATTACGTAAAACAATAAAGACATCGGGATTAACCTCCAAAACCAACGGCCATTCCTAAACACAAGGGTGTTAAATAAGAATGGATTATTAACGCGCTGTCGCTCGTGACTACTCACATTTACAAATCAACTACTAATGGAATAACTGTATCTGAAATACATTTACATTCAACAACGTTAAAAAAACGACGTCTTTCCATTGCCTCAAAATCCGCCCTCGCGATTCGATGCGTAGAAATCCGGTTTCGCGCGAAATATACATGCAGTTTAATGGAACTAACTTTTGAATTTCCCGTACAAACTATTTCGCCTACGTATTTATTTGTCCATTAATCGCATTCCTTTATGGTGCGAAATCTTTTCACAGCCTGGAACGAACGCTTATCGTTCAAACTATAAACATTCCTATATCGGGTTACCTTAAGCTCGTAGCTCGAAACTGCAACGTGTCTTCTCTGGCATATACCCGGACACCAAAGTACTAGGATATCTTATGAACCTTGAACTGCTTGGAGCATAGGGGAAGCCCCGTGGTGCAGCTCGATCGGCTCTCTGGCGGATGACGTCACTAAACAATCCGGACGTCACGAAATACCCTGACCGCTGCAGTTAAAGAGTTAGACAGTAAATTCTATTTCCTGCGCAGCTTCAAGCCGCTTTATTTATTTTAATTTTTCTCAGTTGATAACTGCAGTTGGCAAGTAACAGTTTCATTTTTAAAACAACAGCCAATTGTAGTCTATTCTATTCTCAACTCTGTGTCTTAATCTTTTGTGAGCCACTATACAAGGTATTTGAATTTTCACTGCTCGATTTGCTGATTTTGTGTATGTTATCAAATTTGCATACACTCTTGGTGTTTTTATGAGTACCGTCAATTGCGTTTTCTTGGTTCATCCATCCACCAGGCGCCCTAATTCTTTACGCTTACTACAATTGCTACAGCTTCGGCGGCATATCGTATTTTTTCTAAAAAAAATAACGATTTTTCCAAGCCTTGAAAACAATCATTGTACTTGTTTGCGTTTTGTAGAAATCTTACAGTTTTACTGACAAGTCTTTCGAAATTACTATACGTAGGATGCTTGGGAAATTAAACTATGTATTTTTAAACTCCGTTACTTCCGTATACATACAGGCTGTTTCCTAAAAAACGCCGCAACCCATACCTCCGTTGTTTTAAATTTTAGACCCAACAAACTATATATATTCTTAAATGGCAAGACAATAGCTACCTTTTGACATCGCCCGTTCGTAAATTTCTTTCAACTGTTTTGAGCAACGATGTTCACCTTTTTTATTTTAAATGGAACACCCTGTATATTTTTACATATTTGTTTTCAGGATGAAATTCTGCATGCAGTAGTATGCTTCATTTGTTTTTTGGACACTTAGAAATGTATAAAATAATTTTTTAATATTGCATGTAGACAGTCGTACAGTACCATAAAATTTTCAAGTGTGCCGTGGAAAACAATCAGAATGTTGAAATATTTTATCTAACACGTCCAGAAAACGGTGAAATTCTGAGGCTTGTCGCGAAATACCTCCCAATTTGATATTGAATGCGACCAATGGAGTAACTAGAAGATGTCAGTTGTGTGTTCAACAAGGTGGCGGTCAGTTTGAGCAATACTCTTGTAGATACGTTTTGTAGTTTTGTTTAAATTTGTTTGCAATAAAATATTTCAACATTCTGATTGTTTTCCACGGCACACTTGAAAATTTTATGGTACTGTACGACTGTCTACATGCAATATTAAAAAATTATTTTAAACATTTCTAAGTGTTAAAAAAACAAATGAAGCATACTACTGCATGCAGAATTTCATCCTAAATCTAAATATATAAAAATATACAGGGTGTTCTATTTAAAATAAAAAAGTTGAACATCGTTGCTCAAAACAGTTGAAAGATATTTACGAACGGGCGATGTCAAAAGGTAGCTCTTGTCTTGCCATTTAAGAATATATATAGTTTGTTGGGTCTAAAATTTAAAACAACGGAGTTATGGGTTGCGGCGTTTTTTAGGAAACAGCCAGTATATATATCTATAGAAATAAAAATCAATTGCCGCATGTATGTTACATCATCACTGGAAAACGGCTCGACCGATTGGGCTATTTTTTTTGTTGTATTCGTAAAAATCAGGACAAGGTTTGTATGAAAGAAAATTTTGGGAAAATCCACCGGAAAATTCGGGAAATCAAAAAGATGATTTTGTATGGTATTTTTTTATGGGATTTCGTATGTTTTCATTTCTGAATGGCTTTTGGAAGAGAAAAATGGGAAAATCTGAGTGGAAAACTCGGAAAATTTGGAAAATTGGAAAAAATCGATTTTTTTCAGGATGGAAAACCCGGAATAGAACAATGGAAAAGTCATGTTTCAAAACATACACGCATATGTTCACGTAATATTATTCCCAGGCAACGCCGCGTAGGTCACAGCTACGATGTATAAAAGAAATAAGGAAGGATATTTCGAAATTCAACCTCTAAAGGGGTAAAATGACGGTTCAAATTTTGTATGGAAAAATAATATTAAATATACATTTCGACTTGAAACTTCGTATGAGTACTCCTAAAAACAAATAAGCAAACACGTATTTCGTGATTTTCCCAAAACCAACCCCTTAGGGGGTGAAATGGGGTAAATAAGCCTAAAAATCGATATGGGTGAAGATGATATGCACAGCGACGCCTATAATTGGCCTAACGGCTGTTGGCTGAGTGTGAAATAAATAAATAAATATTGAAGTTTTTGGGACGTTGATTGCGAAAATGGCATTTATTTTTAAGTCCAAGGCGGTGGACATGACATAAAATTAAAACTCTATAGTAGTTTGCCGGGTCAGTTAGTATATAGGTATATAAATTGTTGTGTATAGTTGTGCCTGCGTCTCTGCGTTTGTCGGGGCGAGCGATTAAAGCGTGCGACTATGTAGCAGTCGTATCCCGCCTGGAAGCGTGGGTTCAAATCCCACCGGTTGCATTGTTTTTTTTTATTTGCAACTTAATCTAATTCGCATTACTAAGTGTTTCCCTTTACTGTTTCAATATTATTAGCGACGTTAAGATATTTTTACCTATTTTGTACTCAATTTTGAACGCTCCTTCTTCACTGAAGACGTTAAAACATTTTCTTTCTTCTGTAACTTTCTTATTTACAATTCAATTTTAAAAATACATAAATTATTTTAATTGGAGTAAGTCCACCTATCTGGTGGGCTCAAAAGCTGGTTGCTACTAATTCGCGTTTGTTTTTGAAATTTCAAAAATTAATAATGCACATATGTATTTCCGTATCAACGTATTTAATTATTTTTCGGAGTATATTTATCTACTCCCGGTATCGGCGCAATTAATTAAAGCTTTCTTAGCATTTTTAGAATGCTACAATATTAAAAAATACGTCATGAATTGCATTAGAACGCCACAAAAATGAGGAATTATATATTACTATGAACGCATTTTTGAAATCATAAACGCCAAAATGGGCTCCTCCAAATAGTCTCGTTCTTATCCGCACAAGAATATCTGGCGCCAACGTTGGTGTCGAGTTGTAGACTGTAAAATAAATTAAAAAATAGTAAAATTAAAATCTTGATAGGTGACCTAGCAAGTTTTTGCGTACTACCATTTTCGACGCGGAACGCATTAGCAATTATTTATAAATTATCTTTAAATTATTAAATTAATATCCTTACCCGTTTATTTCGTAGCACAAGAAGCCGACTTCGTAAAACTACCAGTTTACAGTTTCTCTTCTTTCGTTTTTTCTCAGCCGTCGAGGTGGTCACAAATTTTTATAAGCTGTTTTAACGAACTTGCTCCCTCTTTGATTTCTTTCTTTTTGATATCTTAACGCGTCATTTGCTGCTTATTGCGATTGCGGATGATAACGGACGCTGATGGTCCTCAAAAAATACGACCTCCCGTGATTGGATTGAAAACACTCGTTTTGTCACTCAACGTATTGGGGATTAAGAATTATCTTTCTTGTTTATTTTTTCTTTTCCGACTAGTTCGTTCGTTACATCACCCAGAAGATTATTAAAATAGTAAATTAATCAGGTAGTCTCTTTTAATAATATTTTTTTAAGTTTTAATAATGCAGGAATAAACCTAACTGAGATCTCTTTTTTTATAGAGCCGCTGTCAGCAATACCAGAGCACTATTACAAGACTGAATCAAGAAATATCATCATTAAGACAACAATTGGAGCAAGTTAACTCAGAACCAGGAATCCGTGAGGGGGCCTTGCAAGCTCACTCCGTGGCTCTCCATCGGCAAGCCGAAGAATCTCGAAAACAATACGAACGCTGTCTAGACGATGTTGCTAACCAAGTTGTCAAAGCCTTGTTGGCCCAGAAGGTCAGTATAATTTTAAATTAAAATCACTCTGACTTATGTCAGCCTGATGTGTCGACATGACATCAAACAAATTTCGGTTTCAAATGGTGGAAACTATTTTAGGGTTTACGTGAGGAAATTACCAACTTACATAAAAGAATTCAAGACTTAGAATCTCAGAACAGGGCACTCACTTCAATGCTGGTACATCAGCTGCGTGCAGATTCAACATCTCTCTCCGATCTGGACTTGTCCACTTCCAACCACCTCGCCCTGGAGGATTCTCAGAAGGAAAATGGGGAAGACAATACTTCTGCTGATGTTTCTCCAACAAGTTTGATGAAAACTAGTTTAACTGTGAAGCATTGCAATTCATTTAATTCTGACGTCTTGGATAACAGCTCTGGTGAAAGCCAAACCGAAACAATTACTAGCGATAAAATTTTATCAAAAGCTGAAAAACACCTGTCCGCTGATTCTAGGATAATAGGTAAACTAGTTGAGAGTTATATTATCATAAAACTGGTTCAAAGAATGCATAATGATTTTTTAAGTCAATTTCAATATAGATTTGTTATCATGTGGTCCCTGTCTTTTTAAAATATGAGCCAAAATACTCATATATTTCTCTTTTTTTTTGGTGTAGAAATAATTTTGAGTGACTTATTTGTTATCAACGTTTTACATTTGAATATAACCTTTTATTAATTATTTTAATATTTGTATATGTTGATATTTAATTGTTATCACTACTTTACTCTTTTTTTACCTAAGCTCTTGTGCTCCCCGCTGGAACCGCTTTCACATTACTTCAGGGGGTATGGGTGTCACTTAAACTAATCCCTAACTAAGTGAAACTGGAGCGTTCGGGCCAGGAGTCGAACTCTTGCCCGAAGTTTCCGTGTTTCACTGTGACTAGCTGCAGTGGCAGAAACCACTAACCTACCTAAAATTCCTATCTTTGATACTCTGTAATACTGTTATTCTACAGGAACCTAAAATATTAGATTCGGTACAACAAAACATATTTGAAGTAATTTTTTTAAAATTTTTGTAAATAGTTAATTAATAGCAATAACTATTTTCAAGAGAAACTGATAATAAGAGAGTAAGTAGTATAAATGACCAACATTTGATGTCAGTCCTCGAAAAATAAAGTTATTTTCAATTTTAATAGTATTTTTTCTGCTCATTTTATTTTTGACAAACTTGCATAATTTTGATTTCTCGTATTCCATTAAAGCAAAAGAACCGCTGTAGATATGCAAAAAAGTTTTAAAAATACAGTGTCGTACTGATATACATATTAGAACGTAATTTTTATAGCTATACAAGGTGTTATGGAAATGAGTGCAACTATTTCAACCCATAATAGAACTCGCTAAACTAAACAACTTCTCCATTTATCTTTTTTTCGAAAACGCCCTCAAAACTGAGTTAAAATTCAAAACAATTTTGCTCTAAAAACGCATACCCGCCTATGGAATAATATTTTAATTTAATGGCACAAAACACAAAAACATTTCTTTGATATGCAAACCAACAAAAACTGCATAGGTACTGATAAAACCTTTAGTTCACATCTGGTCACCAACGTACTGTATCAGTTGAGGTAGGTAAGTTATTGAACGCATATTTTTTGTGCAAGAACTTTGCAGTTTTAATATACCTTGTGTCATTCACCTTTAACTTAGATTTGCTTACCAAGCGGCTTGTCAAATTTAGGGCATTGAGAAAATATGTGATTAAATGAAAAACGATAAATAGAAAAGTTGTTCATTTTGGTGGGCTCTATCACTGGTTAAAATATTTGCACTCATTTCCATAACACCCTGTATATTTCCAGGTAAAACCAAGTTATTTGAAAAAAGTTTATTAGAAATAAACAGATTTAAAAGTCATTATTGCATTAGAAGTGTTGCAGGACTTATCTGCTTCTTCTATCTTATAGTTTCCAAGACCTCTATATCTATAAAGTTAAATAATAATTCTGTACTATTACAGATAAACAATTATCATTGGAAGATAAAAAGAGGCATCAGATATTAACAAAACTATGGACAGAGTTGAAAGGAACTGAAGTAACACCCAAACGTCTTCTTGAAGCCCTATCAGCTGTAGATTCCTCATTGTGGGTGCCTCCTCAACGCCCTGTTTCACTCAATTTACAACTGCCAATTTTACAAGCTGCTAAATATCGCAGAAGCAGACCTGTATTAGGTAAAATCAAACTGGATATTAGGGAGTTTTTGCAATTACATTACGCTAAAATAAAGGAACGTTAAAGCTTATGTTACCTAGCGACATCAACAATGCAGCCAATCAAAATCAAATATTTCAATTTTAGCGTACCGTTATCATAACCCTATTTTAACGTGACGTTGTGCAAAAACTCCCTAATAATTGAAATTGTTAATAATCAACACAATGTTTGATGATGAAGCATCTAACCAAATTTTAATGGCAGGTTCTACATATTTTGAAATTGAGATTATAATCATCTTTGAAACTTTTTTGTGGCCAGCTTATTTTATTGGAGATCTAGCTTAGTTCTCCTAGTGAATTCTTAATTTAATTAGTTAATTGTTGAAAACGAGATTTGTTTTTCAAAACGTTCATGTTCTATATTTTTCATTTTGTAGTGCGGCGAAATACCCAAAAAAAATAGCATGATCATCATCTTTATTAGCGTTACAATAAAATTTAAACAATTACCTAACTCAAAGGGTTATTAATTTTAATAATTTGGATATAGGTTTATATTTTTTCTTAATATATGGAATTGCTATTAAAACTGGTTATTCTTATAAATAGATATTTTGTTTATAATTTATATTCTAAAAGAACTATTTTTTATTGATCATAACAGCACAAACAAGTTCAAAAAGCGAAGAAGAAACGACAGGAAACGAATCTCCAGAAAGTGGAAATCGCGACGAAGGCTACTCCACCATGTCTTCAGATGTGCAGGCTGAAGTTTCCAAGGCTTCAGGAGAGGCGGTAGTTGCAACCCGTGGCCTAGAAGATTTAAAAGAGGCAACCGATGAGACTGAAGTTACCGAAACTCGCCTATTAGTGTCTGACAATAAAGATCCCGATATTTTATATATTCCTCTTAATATTTTGGGCTTAAACCCTAGGTATGCTGATTAGCAAATCTTGTTGTGCTAAAAAGTTATATTTGTTTTTGCTTTTTTGAAGGAACAGTTATCCACCAACTAAGGATATCTTGCCCTTTCAACATATAATGAGAAGCTTCTCGGATTCACATTTGTGCATTAAAATTACCACTGCTCCTAGTCCATGTTACTCACTAAGTTCACCAATTTCCAGCAGTCCTAGTATCCTTCTATTAGATATCACAGAGAAGAAAATGAATCCTTTAAGAAGAGTTAAAGCTGCTGCGAGTTTATTAGGTAAGTTTATAAGAAATGATAAATCAGAATCGCACATTTCCATTTCATTCTAGCAAATACAACCCTAGACTTCAATGACGACCAGACTTCTCCAGGTTCATGGTCGAGCGTGGCCGATGAATGCTTCAAGTGCACGAACTTAGATGCAGAATATATTCAGCATTGGTTGCGATTGGATGAAACAAGGTCAGCTTTGCAGCAGCATCACCGAGATATGTTAGAATTAGAATACGACCATACCGAACTTGAAGACTGGAGTCTGAGTTTGTCAAATGATGACATTCGCAGCGAGCAGAAGAAATCCGAAGTCACAACCCCTGGCCAGATCTCCCTGTCAACATTGCCAAGCATTCAAGAAAACAATGCCTTAGAATTAGAAGAAGATTCAAATGAATGTTTGTGGAATAATTCCAGCTACATGATGGATCGTGAAGGTCATGAACTGGTTGCGCTATTGATGGACACAAACGATTGTCATGGAGAGAAACAATGGCCTTATGCAGTTCACAATACTTTAAATTTGAATAATTCTCCTGATAACAGTTGGTCTAGCAATGGTTCTGATTGTTGTCATTCGTATGAGCCTGAAACTTATTCTAAACGGTCATCTGCTGCTCTGAGCGGCTGCAGCGATGACACTGGAGAGCTTCCAGCGATTGGTACCGATTTTACTAGAGATTTTTATAGGTATGTTTTAAAGTAACATTTGTCCTTAGTATGCATGACTATTGGTTTTATAAAAAAATTTTAGTCGGTTTTTTCTTAAATATTCTCTTGTTGACTGTTGCACAAGTTTAATAGATCAAGAAAGAAAAGTTGGTTGGTATTGGTTTTATCATTGAGAATAGTTCATATATCGTAGAAAGAAATGTATCCAGAAACCAGAACCATCCCAACTACCACCAAAGTATCCGTAACTGAGACAGGAACCTCTAATGAGTAGGAACCGCCACTAAAACTATGACTTTGATGTATAAATAACTTCATTTCACAAATTTACAGTTGTTGCCACGTAGTTTTTATCACTAGGGTTACTTTGTAGCTGTATATGACTTGTGCGTAGCTTTTCCCAGTATTGAAAACATCGTAGTTATCTTTGGGGCAACTTTAAAGTTTTAAGAACTTAAAGGTGACTACCAGTGGTAGCCGCCCGTGACTAGTGACCAAACACTTTGAAGTTTCTACAATAGTCACTGGTACATTTCACTAACTAATTGTGCTAGTTGAGATCCAATTAAAATTGGAGATTCCATAAAGATACACTTTTGGATAAAGCTCATTGATATAACTTTTTTGTTATAAGGTAGCAAAATCAAAAAACTAATAAAAAATCTACAATTAACAGATTCGCAAAGCAAAAACATTGTACTTATTCGAGCCTTATTTTTTTTACTTTGTTCTATTTTACTAAATTACTATCCTGAGTAACAATACAGTAAAATCTTTGACTTAACTGATCTCAGTGTAACAGATTTTAGATTTGATAAATAGAATTCCGCGTCCTGATGTCTTTTTAAAATTATAGAAGCTTTGCAAACCAAAAACATCATAAATATCCGAGTTTCATATTTAAATTGTCGTACTCCTTTAAATTATTAGGTATCCTGAAAGCAATAGTACAGTAAAACCTATGATTTAAGAGATATCAGTCTAATGTATTTATTTCATCATCTTCGATCAAGGATTAATCCTATAGGAGTGTTTTGTATACATTTCTTACAGTGATCAGGTGTTCTCATTTTTTTCTTGTTCATTTTAGTGCCTTATACAGCTTACAAGATTTGAAGAAATGAATTTGTATTATTGTATACATTGAGATGGTATGAGGCCCACGACTTGGCTCTGTTTGCAGTGCAATATAATTGACCGATTCAGTAAGCACAGAGTGGGGATGTTTTATCTAATTGCAAATTTTAAAACTAAAGTAAAACAGTAAACGCATTGATAATGAGATGTGAGAAAGATTAAATTAGTTGGAGAGAGGTACGCAAAGGCAAAGCAAATTTCAAAGGATTTAGATTGGCTTGCGACTAAATTAATGCACATGTAAAGCCAGACCAATTTATAAAATGTATTTGACACAAAAGGTTGTTGGCTGCATTATAAAAGTAGCGTAGTTTGTTAAGTCAAAAGCAGAAAAGTAAATTAAGCAGGATAATATAATAGAAATATTGCAAAAGAGCAATTCTAGAAGGCAACACAAGAGAAAAGATAATGACGCGAACATGCTGAACTCAAAAATCAGTGCATTTAAAGATAATAGTGTAAAAGCAGAGCAATGACAAAATAAAAATAATAACGTTTGTGTGCGCAACGTTACCGACGAACAATTTAGTTATAAGATTAAAGACAATAATTTAGTTTTGAGAAAATTATAAATATATTTCTTTCTTTCTTTCTTTCTCCCCTTCCTTGTACCCTTGAGGGCGTCGGATTTGGGTTGCTTATCCAGTCGTCCATTTTTTCCATTCTTTTCTATTTTCAGCTAGTTCCTTCATCTCCTTCACTGTTTTCCCTCTATCTTTTCCTATTTCTGCTATTTGTTGTACCCATTTCTTCCTAGGTCGTCCTCTTCTCCTTTTCTTATAGTGTTTTGTTTCCCATACTTTCCTAGTCAGTCTGTCTGGGCTCATTCTTGTCATGTGACCGAACCAGTTAAGTTGTTTTCTTTGTACCTTACTCGTTATTGACTCCAGTTCTACCATTTCCCTTATTGTTCTATTAGTTAGTCTATCCCACTTTGTTTTCCCAGCTATTCTTCGTAAGTGCTTCATTTCCATAGCTTCTATCTTCCCTGCGTGTTTCTTCTGTATCGTCCAATTTTCACATGCGTATAATAGTGTTGGGATAGTTATTACATTATGGATTCTTACTTTTGTTTCTTGTTTCAGTTCCTTCTTCGATAACAGTGGTCTTAATGCATAGTAGAGTTTAGTTGACTTCCTCCCTCTGTTTGTTAATTCTGCGTCTATGTTGCCATCATTTGTTATTAGACTCCCTAAATATTCATAGGTTGTCACTTCCTCCAATGTTGTGCCCTTGCACTTTACTGTTGTTTTGTCTTCATGCTTCTTATTTATCACCATTATCTTACTTTTCTCTGTATTTATTTCCATTTTCATTCGTTCTATTTCTTCTGTCCATATGTTCACTAGTTTCTGCATCTTATTTCTTGTGTCTGCTATTAGCACTATATCGTCTGCGTACATTAGTGTATCTACTTTTACCGGCTCTAGATTTCGATACCCTATTAGTGTTTGTAGTTGTTTTGTTCTTTCCCTTGTGTTTTGAATTAATTTACTCATTACTATTATGAACAAAAGAGGGCTGAGACTATCCCCCTGCTTAATTCCTTTCCTCCATGCGAATTCATCTGACCTTTCTCCTCCTATCTGCACCTTTCCTTTAACATTTTTGAACGTGCTACGTATTACTTGTATGAGTGTTTTCGGGGTACGAGTTTCATTCAGGCATTTCCATACTACTTCTCTTTCAATCGAGTCAAATGCTGCCCTGAGATCTATAAATGTCAAGACGAGTTCTTCCCCGTTTTCTAGTACCTTTTCCATCAAATTCCTTATAATGAATATGTTTTCGTTTGTCTGTCTTCCTGGCATGTATGCTGCCTGCTCTTCGACTATTTCCTCCTCTACAAATTGTCTCGTTTTTTTCTCTATTATTTTTGTGTAGATTTTAAAGCATATCGGTGATAGGCATATGGCTCTGTAGTTTCCACATTGTGCTGTGTGTAAGCAGGATAATATAATAGAAATATTGCAAAAGAGCAATTCTAGAAGGCAACACAAGAGAAAAGATAATGACGCGAACATGCTGAACTCAAAAATCAGTGCATTTAAAGATAATAGTGTAAAAGCAGAGCAATGACAAAATAAAAATAATAACGTTTGTGTGCGCAACGTTACCGACGAACAATTTAGTTATAAGATTAAAGACAATAATTTAGTTTTGAGAAAATTATAAATATATTTAAGTACTTAAATTTACTTCCATTTGTAACCTTTCTTTACCAAAATTAATTTCCTTTAATACAAGAGAATCATAGTAACCTAGCAACCTGATGCTGTTTTGTTGAAAAAACAGGGAGAACAATTGAATTAATTTTTACGTGAAGTTTGTTAGATTTGTGCTCCACTTTTAAATACATATTTATACCATTAAACGAGTATATTACCAAGAAAAAAAAGAATTGCTCTTTTGCAATATTTCTATTATATTTCTTGCTTAATTTACCTTTTGCTTTTGACATAACAAACTATGCTACTTTTATAATGCAGCCAACAAACAACCTTTTGTGTCGAATAAATTTTATAAATTGGTCTGGCTTGACATGTGCACAAACCTTATTTGAATTATATTAATTTAGTCGCAAGCCAATCTAAACCCTTTGAAATTTGCTTTGCCGTTGCGTACCTCTCTCCAACTAATTTAATCTTTCTCGCATCTCATCAATGCATTTACTGTTTTACTTTAGTTTTAAAATTTGCAATTAGACAAAACATCCCAACTCTGTGCTTATTGAATGGGTCAATTATCTTGCACTGCAAACAGAGCCAAGTCGTGGGCCTTATATCATCTCAACATATTTATATGAGGTTTGTCCTGTAATTATCAAACTTTATGTTACAAAACAAAATAAATAGCTACGCTAGAGCAATAGCTCCTCAGTCCACTTCAAAGTACACTCCTTGGGAAGCCACAGCCATATTCAAATGTTGCTTCTACTTCTTAAATCAGTTTTCCTTTAGCTGCTTCGTTTTGTTCTCCTTGATTCGCTTCACATCCTCAAATACAATTTCCTTCTCAAGTGGAGTGCAGAGGTGTTTGACCTCTCTCTCTGCATCTTTCGGCTCCTTAAAACTTCCTTGTTCACCATGTGACCTTATGTAACCTACTAATGCTGGACATCTTCAAATTACATTGAAATGGCAGAACCAGTTAGGGGAGATATGGTTCTGGTTGGATACTTACTGGAGAAACTTTGTACATTACCCGTATTGGCTTTGGAGATTCATTTCTTTTTATTTGTTGGGTTCTTTTCTCCATTTTTTCTCTTCTTTGCCTTGTCCCTTCAATTGTTTATTCTTAGTTGCTCCAACTCTTCTTCCACACACTCCACTCAATTCTTCTTTAATTTTTCTTTTACTTCACTTCTCTAAATGCCTTCCTTGTGGTTGTTTCTTTTTCTATCCTTACCATGTGTCATATGTTTGATGAAAAATGTATTATTGCTGAAAATTCTTTGTGGCATTCTACTATTACTCTTAAAGGACACTTCAGCTTGCGAAGTTTCAAAAAATAATTTTGTGTTATCAAAATTAACTCTTTTTTAAAATTCAAATATTTTCAGATTGGTTAAGTTCGAAAGTACAAAAAGCTTAGCATCAACGTCTTCCAGAAGCCTAGGTGGTGCACTATCAGAAAACGGTGATAGAGAGATGGCATTACAGAACGTCCTCACCTTCATTGCCGAGCAGCAGAAATATGTGCATTCCAGGGAAGGAAAGGATTCCAGGCCTTGCTCAGCCACTGAAGTAACGAAGGATTTCTGCGTGGAAGGGCCGGCTCAGCATATTGAAGACCTCAAAATTTGTGAGTGTGATGATGTAAACAGTGTGAACAAATCAAATTTAAAAATTGAAGAAAATGAAAATTATGTGACTCTTAAACAGCTTGCCACAGAGTACACTTTAAATGAACAAAACGCCGTTAAAGATGCTAATGTAGAAAATGTGAATTCAGAACCTCATCCCACTATTTCTTATGCTGCCGAAGTTTGTTTGGTTACTCCTTTAGATGTCGAAAGTGAAAGTTGTTCGAATATTAGTGAGCACCCCGTAGACATTTGTAGTAGTGTAAGTGTAGAACTTACTGCAACAGAGTATAATGCAGTTTTAGATTTACAGACAAGCAACAGTCAAAGTGATAGTAGCAAACAGTGTATGGAAACTGCTGATATTTCAGTTTCTTCATGTAGTGATTTAGTGAAATCTGGTGATACTCTTTCTAGTGACAATTCAACTTCAAATAATATGAGTGAATCCGTAACTTCTAGCATTAGCACTCCAGATACGGTTGTTTCAAAAATTCCGCGACTAAAGCATTCTTCTTCAAAAATTCCTGTCAGTCCTAGTAAGAATCTGAAGAATAATCAAAATAATAGTGCACAAGAACCCTCCAAATTGCCAAAGAGTAAAATACAGTACAAAAGCTCTAAGATATCGCGACCCATAGGTGCCCAAAAGCAGAAAGCAGTTCAAGTTCAAAATTCCCAACCACAGCACGTTATTACTTCTGAGCGACTGCCTCAGTACTCAGCAGGAGTCATCAGCAATATCATTGATGGACCCCCACACCGAGCTGTGAGTTTTCATGAACGAGCTACTTCAAAGGACGTCATCGATGAACTTAACCGCATGATTCAAAAGGGAGACGATACTAGCACTAGCCAAGAACGCAGTGAAGACGTGCAAAATGCAAAATTAGATGAAGCTTGCCAATCTACCGGGTGGATTCATGTGGAGAAGGATATAGATCTTACAGATCCTAAGGTAGTATGGTAAGGTAGTTAAGTATTACATAACGACTAAACATTTTTAGGCAAGAGCCAACTTATTGGATGTTATGATGGCCTCAGTGTCGAGTGATTCTTCACCTACCTCTTCATGTGGCGGTAGTGTTACCAGCGATTCCACAGAAGAAACTCCAGATTATGGGCATTTGCACAGAATACATAAGTTTCATCGACAAAAGAAAGGTAACTTATAGTTTTTGCATGTTTGGTTGATTTGAACTGTTGGAGATTATTTTAGTATTTCCTTAGTTGATAGGATTAGTCAGGTGTTAATAAATGGTTTATGCTTAGTGTTCCCTTAGTTGAGCAAACACTCTTTTTCTTAAACAAAAGAATATGAATGTTCTTTTTTGTAACTATATATCCACCGCAATTTGCATGAAAGCACTAACTTTCAACTGGGCTTCTGCCAAATTTTGTTGGAATTGTTTGAAAGCTTGCCAAATTTCTGCTACTAAATCCTGTACATATACAGTTCGTTCGGCCTTTGAAACATCTAACTATCTACACAAACTTGTACAATCAAAATTTAAAGATAAGTATTTAACTCAGTTTCATTTCATATATTTTTGATATAAGTAGATCTAGCTTTTTCCTAATACTAGAATTTCACTGCGGTGTATGGTTTAGGATTCTCCTCATGTAATGTTATGCTCATATATGTTATTTTGTATTTTGCAATATGAGTTTGTTTACAGATTTTTGTTTCTCCTTACCCACCACTACTAGAAATTAGTTCCAAATATTTGCTAAACGTACCAAATCATTCACACTTATAATGGAAGGTTTTGTTGGCACAATTTTATTTTTTATTAATGCATATTTTAATTTTTTTTTCTGATATCATCAATTTTGGTTAATTACATAAGTGCAACGCATCTGTCTATTTGATTAAGCAGTATTATAGTTCTTAAAACATCAGACACGGGCAAGGAGATGCACTAATAGAGAATAAGAAAAAATAATCTTAAAGAAAAGTGTTTTTCTACAACTATCAAAAAAGCTACTCTTTCGTGTTGGTTATTATTCGTTTTAATAATTTTGTTCTTATGTTGGTCATAGTAGCGTAAGGAAAATACTTTGGTAAAACATTAAAAATCGCTGAATTTCTGGATAATGGTCTTGTGGAAATATGCAAGAAAAATCTCCTTTTCACTATCCACTTTTCTTGAAAAAAAGGTTTTGCAAAATTTGATGAATGTGACAGAAGCAAACCAAGACAAAATGACCAAACATTATCACTTCAAATGAATTAATAAATTAGCAACGGATGGACAGTTAAAGGATATCGAAAATATACAAGCAAAATTCAAATAGATCATGACACAACTGAAATATATTAATACCAAAATAGGCACTTTAACAAAAGGTAAAACTGGAAACTTGAGAAATTTCTGATGAGGATATCAAATCTTTAGAAAGGGAAATAAGGAAGTAAAACTTTATAATATCTGGTATTAGATAACGTCGAATTAAATCAATTGAAGACTTATCCAAGAACTTTTGAAAATGCTAAATGGCACGAAGATACAAATATGAAGGTAAAGGAGATTGCTTATTCAAAATTATAAATTATGATTATATAATCCATTACATAGTAAGCCAATAGAAAATTTCTATTTATCATAGTTACGATGTATAGATCAGTGATTATATGCTTGACAACGTGATATAACCATTTTGTTTTTTCGCTGGGTCCAACAATTAAAAATATTCAATCTAGAGCCATGATTTTGAACATCGTTGTTATAGTAACATTGTTGGGATTTTAATACGTTTGATATTACTACAAAATAATCTCTTTTCTTGTTTAATTAATTTTCCATTCATTATATAATCGTAACAAATATCACTCAATCATAAAAAATAATCGATTACTTCTCACCAACTCGACGTATTCCGCAGAATACGTCCCGTTGGTCAGAAGTAAAATAGTCGATTATTTTTTATGCTCTTGTGATATTATAACTGACTATTCAATGCACCTGTCATCTGCCAAAAAGAATAAAAAAAATATCAAAATATTCATGTGACTATTTTAAACAGATGTGATTTTTATTAGAAAAAGCAAATAACTAATGTTCTGTTACTATAGAAATTGCGTAGTTTCGTGCTAGATTTACTGAAAACTAATTTGAAAAAGTAGTTTGGTTCATTGAATAGTCCCTCGAATGCCATTCTTAGTCAAAGTTAAGTAGAATATTTTTGCAGTGGTATCACTACTCATGTCCATTGCGCTTAGGTTCGATTAGGACGAGTGCGCTAGCACGAGTTCTAATCCTAAGCGCAATGGACATTTGTGATACCACTGCAAAAATATTCGACATAACTTTAACTACTCATGGTATTATAAGTGAACATAAACATAGAGCAACTCCTCTGTCGACTTGATCTTTTCCAAATATTCAAAATAAAAAAACCATTAAATCCTCCAAGCCCTATAGATGATGACCAGATACCCCCTTGTACACTCAATGGAAAAAAAGAATGATAAAAGCTAAAACATGTAAAATTACTTAGGAGAAATTAGGAGCCAATGGAACAATTATCAAAAAATTCTTTCCATGAATTATATAACATAGAAAGGAATGGTGACTGGAATGCGCATATAGGAAACCAGGAAGAAAATGGTGGGGAAATACGGCCTAGAAGGAGACATAAACGAAAATGGCGAAAGAATGCTCGATTTTTGCATCACAAATCAACTACTAATAGGCAACACCTGGTTTAACCGTAAAACAATACATAAAATAACATACGAAAACGAAGAATTAGGACACAAAACGATGATTGACTTCGTTACATATACAAGAAATCTAAGATACGTAGTAAGAAACGTAAAAGTAATAAGAGGAGCAGAACTGAATACCAAACACAGACTCGTAGTAACGGACACAAATATCAGAAAGCCAAATAAAACCCCAAATAAGTCATATACAAGAATAAAATTGGAGACCCTAGAAAACACCATAAAACGACAAGAATACGAAACGAAACTAGAAGAAAGATTAAACAGAATAGGGATAGAACAGGATAGAGAATTAACAAACATTAATAGAAAATGGGAGATCTTTAAGGAAACAATATTAAATACAGCAAAAGAAGTCTGTAACACCAAAAAAATAACATACAGACCGGACAAGAAGAGAACCAGATGGTGGAACGAGGGGGTTAAACATATAGTAAAAGAAAAAAAAGAGGCATGGAAAAAATTCATAACAACAAGAAACGAAGACGATAAAAGAATATACAATCAGAAAAGGAACGAAGCCAAGGAAGCAGTGAAGCAAGCTAAACAAGAAACTTGGGAAGAATTTGGCAGAAAAATTGAAGAAAATTACATCGAAAACCAGAAACAGTTTTGGAATATAGTCAAAAAACTTAAAGGGAACCAACAACAAAAAATTAGAAATATTAGAAACGAAAAAGGAAAATTACAAACCAAAACAGAGGATATATTAAGCACCTGGAAGAAATACTACACAAAAACCTTCAAAGAAGATAGAGATCCAGAAAACGAGAACAGAGGAAATCAAGAACAATTAGAAAGAATAGAAATAAAGGAGAAGATATTGCTGGACGAAGTATCACAGGCATTAAATAAAACCAAGTATGGAAAAGCAGCAGGGCCAGATGACTTAGCGCCAGAATTGCTCAAGAAAGGGGATCAGATAATTATATACTGGCTAAAGAACATATATAGACAAGCGTGGGAAACGGAAACAATACCAGAAGAGTGGGAACAGAACATAATTGTCCCAATATTTAAGAAAGGAGACACCAGTGACGTTGGAAACTATAGAACCATATGCCTATCCTCAGTAGCTCTAAAAATCTACTCAAGAATACTGGAAAAACGACTAAGAAACCAAATTGAACATCGACTAGAGGAAGAACAAGAAGGAGCCTTTAGACCGGGCAGGCAAACTCAAGACCACATCTTTAGTGTAAGAGCAACAATAGAGAAGATGATGGAGAAGAATAGAAACCTATATCTGGCTTTCCTAGATCTGAAAGCAGCCTTCGACTAAGTACCCAGACCCCAAATTTGGGCAACGCTAGAAAAATTAGAAGTAACCCCTAAACTAATACAAGCAATCAAAAGTCTATACAACAATATAAAAGCATTTGTCAGGTTAAATGAACAAACATTGGAAGAATTCAGGCTAGAAAAGGGTATAAAGCAGGGAGACAGTTTGAGTCCCTTCTTATTCATCATATACCGGGTGAATATTCCAAAACCGAACATAGGCAATTAACATGGGAAAAAGGTTTTTCACAGATTGCTGCTCCCCATTTTAACTTAGAGGGTTTATAATGACACCAATCCAAAGAAGATTTTTTTTCTCATCTAATGATATGCGAATTAGTTAATTTTCAGTTGTATTTCTTTATTATTTTATCGAAAATAAACGGGGCTGCACGCGCTATTTTGCAGTCTATCCTAATCAATTGACCACCATTTTTAGGCCTATTACGTGGGCCATTCCGTTCTGTTACACACTACGCCCCTGCCTCCCTCTGCCGTCCACCTGACCAAAGAAGGGGGCCCTCGGGACTTCGCCCCTTTCCAAGGGAGCCCTCGGGGCTCCACCCCTCTCCAAGAGAACCCTCGGGGCTCCGCCCTTCTCCAAGGGGGCTCTCGGGGCTCCGCTCCTCTCCAAGGGGGCCCTCGGGCTCCGCCCTTCTCCAACGGCATAATGAATCTGTCACTTGAATGACGTTTGAATCTGTTTATTGTCTTAAGAGTCATGGCTCAACACGATTTTAGGAATTGGAACTGAAAATTAACTAATTCGCATATCATTAGATGAGAAAAAAAATCTTCTTTCGATTGGTGTCATTATAAACCCTCTAAGTTAAAATAGGGAGCAGCAATCTGCGAGCGAGAAACCTTTTTCCCATGTTAATTGGCTATGTTCGGTTTCGGAATAGTCACCCGGTATATGGACAACATACATAAAAAATGCAAGAGAGATCTGAGAAAAGCAACACTAGGATACCATAACCTATCACCAATAAGAACAGAAGACCTAATATATGCCGACGACATAATAATAATGGCTACAAGTGTAAACCAACTTTCATCAAATATAAATATATGGAAACAAACCTTAGAAGAAAATGGCATGACACTAAACTTGGATAAAAGCAAAACCCTCTGTATATCAAAAAATGGAGAAGAAGAAAGACTAAGAATACAACTAGATGGAAAAGAATTAGAACAAGTATGCAAGTATGAATACTTAGGGACAACAATGAGCATGGACGGAAGAATAGATGAGGAAATAAAAAAACAGAATAAGCTAATAAAATATACTACCAGATAAACAACACCCTCATAGCTAAAAGAGAACTAAGCATAAAGGCAAAAACGCATCTATATAAAACAATCTTCGTCCCAACTTTAACATACGCAGCGGAATCCTGGACCATCCTAGATAAACACAGATCAAAAATCACAGCTTCCGAAATGAAATACCTACGAAGATCGTTAGGGAAAACTAAACGCGACCGAATAAGAAATAGAAATATTAGAGAAGTACTCGAAATCGAAGCATTAACCGACCTGGTTGAAAAGAAACAACTACAATGGTACGGTCACCTAACTCGAATGAACAATGAACGGAACCCAAAAAAGATATACAACATGAAATGTGAAGGAAGACGAGGAAAAGGAAGGCCTAGAATAAAATGGGAGGAAAACATAAAGACAGCCGCAGCAAAATGAAATATAAACCAAATAGGAAACCTCAAAGACCTGGCACAAGACAGAAAAAAGTTTAGGAAATGGCTCAATACCCCAACACCGTAAGGTAAAAAGGGGTGAAGATAAAGTAAGTAAAGTAAGAAAGGAATGTACTTGTGTAGTAAGTTTCTTTGTAATCGAAAATCGAGAATGTCTAACTACAAGGCAATGAAAGCAAGTAGGGTCCCAGTTAATAAATCGTACCGTCAGAATCAATTAATAATAACCAATTGACCATTCAAAAATGAGGAAGTGAAAGTGACCCCAAACAAAAACGGGAAAAATTAAATAGATTTCATTTTATCATCAAATATTAACGTATTCAGAAACATTACAGTATTAAATCCGAACTTCTTTTAACTACAGATCGGTAAGAACTGATACTACTTTAATTATTAGATATAATTTGTTTTTAAATATTAAAAAGCAAGAGATGATAATATAGAAAACTAAAAAGAAACTGCAACTACAATATAGCAGACTCAAAATATTCGAGAACGGAACAACTTGATTGAACAAATATTCCATAATACGAGTTCAAAGAGTATATTAAAACACAAGTTTTATAAAACTTGTATTTCGATACAAGTCCAGTGAAGGACGAGTGCTCGGAAGTTTTATATAACAAGTTTTTTATGTAATTTTTTCTAATTTGCAAGTTAAATACCGCTTTACTACAAATAAAATAAATTTTGGTAATTTAGGGAATTTTGTAACAGTTGGTAACAGTTTTATTGCAAAGCATACATTTAAAACAAAATTTTAAATTTGAATCAAGTAGACTCACCATAAATGTCATTTTTCGCAAGCGTTTGCACGTGAAATTGTAAAATTAGTGTGGATTAGTGTTTCACAATGAATTCAGAAATTTCCTGCACTCCGCCAGAAATACGGCAAATTGCCGAAAATGCTACGGTTAATTTAGTGTCATTAGTGTCATTAAACTCACACTGACATTTCATGCAATGTCACCAACCGAAAAAAAGTTGATTTCAGGTTTGGTAATGGTTCATGACCGCACTCAAAATGGATGCGATAACGGCTTTGTTAAGACAGCAAATTAGAAAAAGAAAATTATAAAACTGGAAATCAGAACAAAACAAAGAAACAATTGCCAGCAGATATATATAGGAGAATTAATAAGAAACTGAAAGTAAAACATTTTTTAAATCAAAATTTGAATATTACAATCTCACTAAACTGATAAAAAAATAAATCCGAACAGAAATCAGGAAAAATCAAAGACATTTTATAGAAGGATAAATAAAATTGAATTGGGAAAGAACTGGCCGTTAGCAAGTAATGGATTAAAATATTAAAAGATTGTAACAATAGTGTAACGAAAAGCAGACCCCAAATAATGGAAATAGCAACTAACTGTTAAAAGACACACTCAAGTACCAATCAAAGTTATTGTATTACCCATGTCGAGAGAAAAGGCATCGAGATTCAGTTGAAGCAGAATTAAGCAAATTAAAATCTGGGAAAGTACTGCGAGCACGCAACACATCTAACAAGCACCAAAGGATCAGTAAAATTCAAATTTGAGACTTACAGAAAAAAAATCATATTGAAAAAGGGGTGAAATAGACAGTATCTTGTGCTTTGTTTAATTGTGTTATCTAAAATGGAAAACATGATCAACAGCTAACAGTTCTTCAATTTACTGGAGTACTATTTGTAGGAAGCAAACAGAGTGTCTTTAAAAAATATATTTAAGCAACTAAATACAGAAAATAATAAAATAGGTCTTTACAAAAACAAATGACAATGTAAATATCCAAAAATAAAAATTGATAGAAAAGAACTACAAGGCTTAGACGATTTGGTCAACCTAGAACAGATCTAGTACTACAATTAAAGAAATTCAAATAAAGATAAGCATTAACTGGAAACAATTTTATTGATGCCGAAAGAAAATATTCAATATTGTGTTCTTCCCCCACTAATGTACGGGTGCCAAACATGGTCAATTGAAGTAGGAACTGGAGTCAAACCGGGCTGTTTGCTTTCACCTATCTTGTTCCTCATAGTTGTAGACCTTATCTTGAGGAAGGCGATAAATCCTAGTACCTCATTTAGAATTCGTCACCTTCATCATGACAAAGTTTAGAACATCACACAATACCTTAAAGGTTTGAACTTTGCTGATGATCCCTGCCTGCTGGTCCACAGTTTCAAGGACATGGAAGCCACACTCGGTCTGAAGGCTGAAATGAAAATGTTGGATTGAAACTTAAAACAAAGAAGATGATGCGGTTCAGAAACTGAAGCACGTCTCAACTACAGCTCAATAACGAGACGGTTGAGAAAGTGGACAGCCTTTATTACCCTACACCCTATATGGAAAACAAAACAGCTCAGAATCAAGACCATACCTTGAGAGCAACCATCTTGCTGTATGGCTGAAAAGGAAACATGTAAGGTGACAAAATAAGATCCAGAAATTGGTTAGTGGGCATATACTGGCCAAAAGTTACATCTAACGAGCAACTGAAGAATAGAACTATCAATTTTCAATAGATTAGAGACTACAGGCAAACAAGTCCGTGAGTGAAACCAGCATACATAAATCAAACAAGTAGAGACACTCCCTGTCGGTTCCGTTGATGTCAAAATACCGATTTGGATGACCTTAAACGGCTCCTGGGGGATACTTTCCGATAATACTAACAGATGGTGCCACTACTTTGTCACATATCATTGGTAGCAGAGCTAGTAACTGGCTCTGATTGGTAGAATTTTGTGCTGCCATCTGATAGTGAAGCTTAGAAATACCCCCCGAGTTACTGTCCCAGGCACCCTAGACAGGTTTCAACATTTGGTTTGAGTC
Organism: Agriotes lineatus; assembly: GCA_940337035.1. Classification (NCBI taxonomy): domain Eukaryota; kingdom Metazoa; phylum Arthropoda; class Insecta; order Coleoptera; family Elateridae; genus Agriotes; species Agriotes lineatus. The sequence continues at coordinate 123,466,233 of OW679198.1, read as the reverse complement.
TCTACTTGTTTGATGAGTTCAACGAAGCTAATTAAACATGTCCAGCAATGAAATCTGCGATAAGAAGACATGAAGAATGAAAGCAGCCGATCGGAAAATATTGTAGACTTTTGAAAGTAACCACAAGCTTTTGGCTATGTTCAAAATTTCCATTTTCTTTTCTAATAACATTAAAATGATTTTACTTCGATTTCTTTATTATTAGAATACAGTCGTAAAAAAAGTGTGTGAAACTCGTGCACCTAATGCCATTAACACTGTCGAATGATGTTAGTTAATTACTATATTTTTGAAATATTACAGTTGAATTCATACGAAACATAGTTTTACTGTTTTACATAGAAACGATTTTACTGTGATCAAGACTATCCTAAATTTGCAAAAACATATTCAAAAAGGCATTAATTTTTTTATGAAATTTGTCGAACATCATAATTTTTTACATAGGAAAGCTTAAAACATCTACAATTTAATTTTTTTTTATCAAAGATCTGACGTCAACATAATTACTGTATAAATGTCATTTGCGTTCAGTTTCTTCTGATCTTTTAACTGTCTAAATTTATGTAGCTACTTAATAAAATTGCTGTTTGTTGATATATTATACCTTGTGTTTCTGTAATCATTGTTACCCAACAGATAGTTTTATTAATGCAGATATAAAAAGGCATTTAATAGCAAAGTTGTAGATTTCTGTCTCGTTTAATTACCATGAGATAAAAAAAAATGATTCTGAGCAGGCCTTGATATGTGTTATACGTTTGGCAGTACTGAAGTGTATTGTTAGTCTATGTCAAATTTGAGATTTGCAGGTTAAGTTTTAAGTCAGTCTATGTCAAACAACAAACAAAACCTAACCTACTAATCTCGAATTTGACATAAACTGACAATACACTTCAGTACTGCCAAACGTATAACACATATCATGGCCTGCTCAGAATAATTTTTTTATCTCATGGTACTTCAGTACAAAAAACTATTGAAAAACAAATAAACAGTTGTATTTTTTCAATTATAGTTTATAATTTTTTCGTAGATAATTAAGTTAACTTTACGATACATACGATCCATTTATTCAAAAGTAAAAGTGCAAATTTTAACAAATTAAATCAAATATAATGAAGTACTCCTTATTTAAATATACTGGGTGATTCTTGACTTATACGCATAATTGCGAGGAATGATAGTTTGTGATGTGTAATGATGGGTAATTAAAAAAAAGTGTAGTAAAAGATTTTTATTAAAGGAGATAACGAATTATATAACTTATACTGGAGTATCACAGCAATTGTTCGAAGTGATTATCTTCATGTTCGATGAACACCTGAGCGCATCAAATCCATGCTGCACCACTCGTACGTACTGGAGAACACGTAGAAAAGTTTCTCGACCCGGATGATATCTTTGAGGAAACCTTTGTGCATAAAGCCGAGCTGCAGCTGCTGAATTTTTATGTACTTCCCGGTACGTTAATATCATGTCCACGTTGCTGAAGTTAGGTGCCATAATTTTTCTTTTACAAATAAAAGAAGCTCCAATTTGACAACTAGTGACGGAGAGTGACCGATACAAATCAAGGTAAATTCGAAAATTTTTATTTTACCAGTTCACCACTCAACATAATTAATTCGTTATCTCCGTTAATAAAAAACTGTTACTACACTCTTTTAAATTACCCATCACTACTCATCATCAACTATCACTCCCCGCAATTATGCGTATAAGTCAAGAATCACTCTGTACTTATTTTTATTTGTTTTTTAATACTAGGAAGGACTGTACAATTTTTAAAAAGTTTTTAATTAATTAGACTTATGAATACTATAGTTCATTCAGATTCAAGATAGAGCAAAATCTGCAACCCAAATTACAAATATCAGCAGTAAGTTGATTACTAATATGATTTTATTAAAATCTAGATCAGAGAGATATGGCTTTGTTGCTGTCTTGATGAGTGTCAAAGTCAATGTGTCATGTTTTTAATATGAATCTGTGCTTAAGGAAAGCATTTGCAACGTTTTTAAGGGGATAAATTTATTCTCAGGTCACATTCAGCTTTGCAAATTTGCCAAAAACTATAACCTCTATATTATACCGAGTGACCATAAATGGTTGTGATTTTTTTCTTAGGTTGGCACTGTTTATGTTGGTGGCACTGTACGCCTATGTCAAATTCGACGTTAGCAGGTTAGGTTTTGCGTCAGTTTTGACACCTGCTAACCTCGAATTTGACATAGACTTACAGTACCACCAACATAAACAGAGACAACCTAAGAAAAAAAATCACAACCATTATAGTCACCCGGTACTACGTAAAGTGCGTTTTTTTCCTATAAAAATTTTCAAGGTCAAAGAATTTAGGGTTTATGTTGGCATAACTTGGATTCCTTTAAAAAATATATGTTGGCAAAATTTGCTTTAGTAACTTTATAGAACTAAAAATTGGTGGGAAATTTAAAATCTGGCATTAAAGTTCTATGTACATCAAAAGCTCTTGCTAATCTTTTGTAAACGTCTTCTTCTGGTGTGTTAAGATGCAGATCCAACAGTTCCTCTGCACACTTCACTACATTTAATTTTAAAAAATTCCGTTTTTTACGCGTATTCAGTTTCAAAAAAGAAAAACTGACAATTTAATTTTAAATGTCAAAGTGACAAAAGTCGTTTACAGAAAAACCTGACGAAAATAAATTTTCTAATAATTTTAAAAAAGCAGTTTTGCCAATTTTAACATGCCCTTGAAAATTTCTATAGGAAAAAAACGGACTATACATCCCATGATTTACATTTTAATAAAATCAAATTAGTAATCAACTGACTGCTGATATTTGTAACTTGGGTTGCAGATTTTGCTCTATCTTGAATTTGAATGAACTATAGGTGATGATTCCAAGACACATTGTATTATAAACTTGTAAAATAATAGAATCTATTATTGCTGGCCTTAAACACACACAATTTAATAAATGTACATTCCATTCTAAATACTCTGGAAAGGTAACTAGCGAAAGAACTAATATCTTGTAAACATAAATTATTATTGCTTTGCTATTGTAATTAATCTTTCATTGAAATCAATAGCGCACCAATGTATTTTTTTATTTAAATACTGCAAAAAGTAGCAGTATTTTTTGGTATAAGCTATAAGGTGCACCAATTACTTTTATAACTAATTTTTATTGGCTTGATACTATTAATTAAGAATTTCTTTTCAAACAATATTAGTGCATAACCTTTTCCATTTTTGCCGTAATCATATTTCTCAATGGATAATTTAACAAAATCAGTAAACATACTCGGTGAGTGCTGAGCGAACTGTAAAATGTTGGGATTTTAAGCATCTGCATCAGCGCCATGCACGCCAATCACGGAAACGGCAGTCTGAACTGACCTTCTTCCAGTCAATGCTGCCCGTCCTGCACTTGCTGTTGTACGTGCTGTTTTGCCAATCGCCCGGCCAACCATCATTGGAAGACCGGACTTTTTCATGCGTTACGGGGATAAGGAAAAGGAGGCGGTTGCCAGCTTCGACTTCTTGGACGACTTGAGCACAACCAGTAGCTCGCTTAGTTGTTCCGTGGAGGAAACTGAGGACAAAATCATCGAAAATGAATTTGTTAACGGTGACGATGACTTTACAGTTGTTGACATTAAGGGTGAAGTTCAAGTTGAAAGTGTTAGAAACATTGACTGCGAGTTACAGAGTTAGTAATGATTGTTTCGATTATCCACCCAAAACCACCGCGTTTCTATAAAACGTATAATGTTTGTATATTATGTGCGATAATGTTTTCCTGTGCGAGAATGCACCCCATTAATTTTAACGAGACTATTTATTTTTATTAAAAATTAAATTACTTTTTGTAAATATTAATCGGTATTTATTTTATGTATACGAATGGCTATCTGTTTGCAACATCATATAGGACTACAACATGTCAGAACCTTTGCCCCGATGTGTACTTAGCTATGTAAATTATTTGAAACGATACGAATTAAAAAAATGTAGTCCACACGTACGTTGTGATAACTTTTAAAAGTAATAATAAATATCCGTACTGTTTCATGTTAGTAATTATATTTATACCCACGTATTAAACTAGGAGTGTGCATTGAAGAATCAAAATACTCATATTTAGATCGTTTATGTCTGATAAGAGAGTTTTTAATAAAAGGGGCTGAAACCCATCAGTGTTAGATCGTTGAATGCCTAAAATGAAGTGTACGAACACAACTTAAATTGCTACATATTTGATAAACCTTTAGTGCTCATTGTTGAATGTACTGAATAACTTTTAGTACTTTGGTAAGTAAGCAAAATTTATTACTGTGCTATTGCAAGTTCTCACTCTCAAGTTGTATGTATAAATAAATTATGAAGAATATGATAGATTAGTGCTTGCAAATACGAATTAATGGCTGTTATTCAGTATGTTCAATTAAAATCCAGAGTTTGTACATTTGAAAATATTCTGTTTATTAGTTTGAAGAAATTTTAATTGTAAGATTGCTCTGATTGCTCTGCATTAAAACTGTTATTTTAATAAAATATCGTGTATACACTGTGTACGTATATTGTGTGTAGAGTGAGTATTTTTATATAGGCTTACTTATATATTAGTACAAATTTAGAAAATAGATTTATAAATGGAAACTTATTTCTTTCCATTTCTATGATAACCTTACTCTCTGTGGTTACACAAAGATACATTTCCGACATTATTGTTGCTGAATATATGCAGGTAAGTAAAATTTATTTCTCTGTAGAAATAATCTTTTAATTTGTTTTTTATTTATCCACTCTATAATAAAATCCTATGTTGGTCTGTGTGTAAGTTCGGATGTCCGCCGTTTTTTCATTTTGACTGGACGTCCAGGGAAGAGCCCCGAAAGCCCACATGGAGAGGGGCGCAGTCCCGGGGGCCCCTTTGGAGAGGGGCGCAGCCCCGGGGGCCCCTTTGGAGAGGGGCGCAGCCCCGAGGGCCCCCTTGGAGAGAGGCGGAGCCCCGAGAGCCCACTTGGAGAGGGGCGCAGGCCCGGGGGCCCCGTTGGAGAGGGGCACAGCCCCGGGGGCCCCCTTGGGAAGGGGCACAGCCCCGGGGGCCTTCCTGGAGTGGGGCGAAGCTCTGAGGGCCCCTTTGGAGAGGAGCGCAGCCCCGAAAGCCCACATGGAGAGGGGCGCAGTCCCGGGGGCCCCTTTGGAGAGGGGCGCAGCCCCGAGGGCCCCCTTGGAGAGAGGCGGAGCCCCGAGAGCCCACTTGGAGAGGGGCGCAGGCCCGGGGGCCCCGTTGGAGAGGGGCACAGCTCCGGGGGCCCCCTTGGGAAGGGGCACAGCCCCGGGGGCCTTCCTGGAGTGGGGCGAAGCTCTGAGGGCCCCTTTGGAGAGGAGCGCAGCCCCGAAAGCCCACATGGAGAGGGGCGCAGTCCCGGGGGCCCCTTTGGAGAGGGGCGCAGCCCCGGGGGCCCCTTTGGAGAGGGGCGCAGCCCCGAGGGCCCCCTTGGAGAGAGGCGGAGCCCCGAGAGCCCACTTGGAGAGGGGCGCAGGCCCGGGGGCCCCGTTGGAGAGGGGCACAGCCCCGGGGGCCCCCTTGGGAAGGGGCACAGCCCCGGGGGCCTTCCTGGAGTGGGGCGAAGCTCTGAGGGCCCCTTTGGAGAGGAGCGCAGCCCCGAAAGCCCACATGGAGAGGGGCGCAGTCCCGGGGGCCCCTTTGGAGAGGGGCGCAGCCCCGAGGGCCCCCTTGGAGAGAGGCGGAGCCCCGAGAGCCCACTTGGAGAGGGGCGCAGGCCCGGGGGCCCCGTTGGAGAGGGGCACAGCCCCGGGGGCCCCCTTGGGAAGGGGCACAGCCCCGGGGGCCTTCCTGGAGTGGGGCGAAGCTCTGAGGGCCCCTTTGGAGAGGAGCGCAGCCCCGAAAGCCCACATGGAGAGGGGCGCAGTCCCGGGGGCCCCTTTGGAGACCGCGCAATAGCGCGCGCAGCCCCGTTTGAAAAAACGTTATAAAACTTTCAAAACTTCCTATCTCTAGGAACATTACTCGTTTTCACATTGCTTTTCTACATTTAGCTCTCCTGTCAAAACTGTCAACTGTCGTAAACGCCCTCTGCGGTTAAATAACTAAACTGTAACTGTAAATCTGTAAACGTCAGATCAATGATTCAATCGTGTTGTTATTACAGCGAGTATAGAAAGCGCCACTCCAGTCGATAAATAGTAGGTACTAAATTTTCAAGTTTTTAGTTTAAAAGAAAAAGTAACAAAAATGATACTTATAGTAACAAAGTAACCAACTAAATGGAAAAGTATCAATTTTGTTACAAAAGTAACAACTTTCACAACCCTGCACAGACCGCGTCTTCGAGCTCAACACCCGAATTCGACCGTAAATTGTGTCTTTGGCCCGGAATCGATCCCATGACGTCCAAATTTCCAGACAAAACACTCCACCACTGCGCCATTCTGCAGAATCCATTCTAGACAGACCAGTCTAGACAGTTGACACGTTGCAGCTTCTCCAGTCGATAAATAGTAGGTACTAAATTTTCAAGTTTTTAGTTTAAAAGAAAAAGTAACAAAAATGATACTTATAGTAACAAAGTAACCAACTAAATGGAAAAGTATCAATTTTGTTACAAAAGTAACAACTTTCACAACCCTGCACAGACCGCGTCTTCGAGCTCAACACCCGAATTCGACCGTAAATTGTGTCTTTGGCCCGGAATCGATCCCATGACGTCCAGATTTCCAGACAAAATACTCCACCACTGCGCCATTCTGCAGAATCCATTCTAGACAGACCAGTCTAGACAGTTGACACGTTGCAGCCGATTGTTCTCGAACCTTCCACCGTTCTAGACAGCTCGAGCAGACGCGCCCGCTGATTCGAGCGATCATTCGCAGCAGAGAACGGTCGGGTCTTCTCGGTCCGTTTCGACGCAATTCAAACAAAGATGGACGACGACATAACAATTGAGAACGTAGTGCAGAGAGAGGGAGATGGAAATGAGATGTTGCCGGAGTTTCACTTCGAGGTGCCGTTGGAGAGAGAGAGTTTTGAGAGAGCAGCCCCGTCTGCGGTAGGAGAGAGAGGTTTTCTGGATAATAGCGTGATTTATCACTACATTAAACAGATTTTTTACAACACCAACCCCATGACCAACCAAAAAGTGACGATTGACTAATCCTACTAACCTAATCTTGCTGATGTACTACCTAATGGACGTTTTCCAGCCAAGATGTAATTAATCCACTAACCCCACTAACCTAACTAATCGTAACTAATTCACTAACCCCAGAGAGAGGGAGATGGAAATGAGATGTTGCCGGAGTTTCACTTCGAGGTGCCGTTGGAGAGAGCGCAATTTGCGCGCGAAGCGTCGTTTATTGCATTAATATCCACCATGTATTTTATATTTAATTAAATATGAACTAGAAAAATAGCAGTGAATGCAACCTAAAATGTTACAAGAACTGTGGATCTTATACCTAAATATTTTTTATTGAAAGACATAACAACACCCATCTTTTTCAAGGTTCATTTTACATTTTATATACAATAGTACAATTAAGTGATAAGTACATAGACGTCAAAAAAGATTGAAGATTACGTGACCGCGTAATTTAGGCAACCCATTAAACACTGTTGGATAACTAAATCTAATAGCAGTGACATTCCATAAATATATTGTCAAGCACAGGTCACACGATCAATTTGTTGTATCAAATTTGTTTTTCAAATACGTTCCGTGACGTCATAGAGCAATGTAGAGCCCTTTATAATAAAAGCAGACGCATGTCGCACAAGTTGCATAAAATCCTGCATCACAGTGCTTTCGCGTTTACATGTTGGTGGCCATGATGCAACCAAAACATAACCCTACAATGTCAAACATTTCAGTCGCTGTGGGTTATTATATTATCTATTTTCGCTGTTCTAGCTTCTAACCTCGTGTTTGAGTTGCCAGCTGTCTTCGTTTTCCTGTGTTTTTTGCCTTTTATGCTTTGCATCAAATGTATACACATTAACGTATTTTCATTTTCTGAAAAGTAACTAATTTTTTGAATTTTCCGCTTTTGTGATGTGATTCAATATGGCTGACAAGCATGCTCGTATTATAGAGGTGCTTTAGAGCAATGTTTCGTGTATTCTATTACACTGGGTGGTCACACCATCAAACTTGCTTTATGCAACTGTTTGAATTGGCTGTTATTTGTGAGGTTATGGTATGCCTTCAAGACGTAAGTTGTTAATTGTTCATGTGTATTTTGTGTTAAAAAATGGAAGAACAAATCATTATGCTTTCGTTGGTAGGTTTAGGTTTGGCCTTGTGTAATAAGAAACAGCAAAAATCTAGAAAAATGAGGGCCCGTAAGTGGCTATAGCTACAATGGCACGATCAAGAATGAGAAATGTTATCAATGGTAAACAAAGAATTGAAATTTGATGGTGATAGCTTTAAAAATTATTGAAGGATCGGCGAAGCAATTTTATAAAACTTTTAAACATAGTTACAAACACAATTTCAAAAACCGACACACTGCACAGAATCGCATCAAACAGTTGTATGTAAATTAGAGCATATCCTATATTTAGAGATGTTTGACAAACAAATTTGATGCAACAAAGTGATCGTGTGATCTAGCTTAAGAAACTTATTTTCATGGAAAATAAGAAAAAGTCTATTTTATGCACACCACAGTCCACACAATTTAATTTTTTTTTATTGTAGTACTACATGTGATTGGAATGAAATGCAAACTAATTCAGCATCGATCATGCTGAAAAACATCAAATCGGTGCCTGCATGTAAGATTAAATTCACTAAATATCCAAATATCACTGGTCGTGTGGTGTTTAATAGAGCTGAGTCATTATTTGTTCAGTAAATAATTTGTTTTACTTTGTTAACGAGTTCTATGGTACAAAGTGAGATACGGACAGTGGCAGTAGTGTTATGAATGTGTAATGAATAGATCGCGAGTTTTTGCACAACGTTACGTTAAAATAGAGTTACGCCCATTATTTTAGCTAACCGTTACGTAAATTATCCCAAAAAATAATGGTGTAAATGACAATGGTACGCACATGAAAAGCTGTCATTCCAAATATTACAAATGGAATTGAATAAATGAATCATTACTAATTATTAATTAGAGTTTTCGGTGGAGGGTTTTTTGCTTATAAAAATAAAGTCTCCTTATAGTTAGTTATAAACATAACGTTGAGCTTACAAACAGCTATGGTATTACTTTTCGATTTCGAAATAAAAAAGTTCCAAATCACAGAGGCCTTACTTGAACTCATTTCTAGTGTGACCGCAAACACCCACACGATACTATAAAAGTTTATATTAAAAATCTCTAGGTTTTGTCGAGTGAATGGTGAGTACCGTAAAAAATATTTGGCTGACTGGAGTCATTTAGAGGAACAATAAATAATGTGCAAGTGCTGAAATATACAACAAACAGAATAAAAATGCAGATGCCGCAACCAGCAATGTTTGAGTCTTTTCAGGGCGTTTATTAGCAACAACGATAACAGCATCACCGGTGAGCGCTCACCGATGGCTCACATTATTAAGGAACGCCATGTGTATGTGAGAATTTTATCAGTAACGTGGTAACATTATTTTGGAACGTTCAGTAACGGGAATGAATGGAAGGTTACTAGTTAGTGGCAGTATTTCCCATCTCTAGTGTAATCATTTATGATGTCTCATTATAATTCACATAATTATAATTGGTAAACTCGTGTCTTCATTCGATACGGTGCGATTTGTTTTTAAATAGGAATTGGAGTTCTTTACAAAAAATCTTATAGCTTTCTCGAAATGAAAGATCGTCGTTTATTTTATATTTAAATTATGCAATCATATTTCAGTACTCTTGACAGTTTACTGATCAAATTGCTTGGTATTGCGTTATGTGTTGCCTATTCAAAACATTTCAAATTTGGAGTTTTAAAGTAGGCGCCCTGTATAATAAACTAGTATTAGCTTTTTTGCATGTGGATGATCTACTTTTGAGCACTTACGTAACAACTACGAGCAAAAAAATGCTAACCTTGTCATTTAAAAAAATTTTTTTGTTGAAGATCTTTGATGTTCTATAGTGCCGTAACGAAGCACTTTTTAATAGAGGTAAATTTGGTTAAATTACCTTATTTTGGTGTGAAGAATATGTGGTAGCATTTTGTACAGACCTTTTCCAAACATTTTACACTGTCTTTCACCTACGATTTTATATTTACATGTCGTCATGCTCTATTTTTAGTTCAGAATCATTAACAAAATGCTGCAAATATATATCTGTCACGTTTTTATCTAGTTGGCATTGTACCAAGTTTAGCACTTACCAATTCATACAATGGGGAAGCCCCTACTTCAACAATCATGCATAATTTGGCTCTGCATTAGTTTTATTTTATCTGGGGGAATAACTCATTTCCCCTCACAGCCCAAGTGCCTATATATAAGAAAGACGAGAATTTCACGTAGCAGTTGTTGCAAGATAGCTGATAGTGTAAGAAGGGTTTGTGCTGAGGAATAATACAATATGAATTCATTTGCGAGTTTATACTGTGCTGTAAAGTACGTGATCTTTTTATTAAATGAAAATGTTCTGGTGTATATTACAAAACTAATTAATGGCTATATTAATAATATGCCAGAAAAAACCATTTCGTTCACTAAGAAGCCCAAAATTCAAAAGGATTTATTTGACATAAATATCAAGCTAGATCCTGATCAACCTAAACCTAGAAGTGTGAATTATCATTTTACTCGAAAATGTAATTACGAATGTGGTTTCTGCTTTCATACAGCCAAAACGTCTTTTATGTTGGACTTGAAAAATGCTAAACGTGGTCTTCACATGCTGCAAATAGCAGGTAGGTTTAGAATTTAGAAAAATAGTTCTTGCAATTATCAATGATACCCCTTGGTTGTCATTTAAACGTTTTTTAAGTTATTCTTTTTGGCAAAAATCGCTAATTATATTAATATTTAGTGTAGAGATATTTAAAAAATTATCAGTGGAACTAACATGAATTTTAAAAACATAAGAAGCCTCGACACCGGGATGTTAAAAAATGCTAAAGATTATTCATGAATGAATAATTAATAAATAAAATAGTGGAATAGGAAAGGAGTTTTAGTTGTTTACTGTATTTACATGCCACATGTATCAAAAAATTCACTATTAAATTTGGGTAATCTTGTAGTGTACGTTGCCCAATTTGAACTACCGTTTCTAGAGCCAGTAATATTGGAGCGATGGACAAATTAACCCTTTTGTTACGGTGTATATACATTTTTTACACAGGCATTTTTGTGTTACTTACATAAAAATTTTAAACTGCAGCTAACCTAAATCTGTACCTACGTATATTACGGCGACGTACAGTACAAAATTATCTAAATTTGCAATACAGTTTAAAATTCAATTATAAGAATTTTTTTCAAATGTTGCTGATATATTAAATCTTTGAAGTTTGCACTAATGGCCTAATGTTATTAATTATTAACACAAAGGAAATATATTTACTAAGTGTAGCACTAATGTATTAACTAGGTAACAAATATAATACTACAACAATGTAGCTACAGATAAAGTAGTGTTATCTATTTCATGGAGTTTTGCTTATATTGTATTTTTGCTTAGTAGTCCTTGACCTTCACTCCTTAATTGTTTATAAATAACAACTCGTTCTTGATAGAATAAATATTGTAGCATATTATTTGATTCTCTAGAAAATTATTAAGCATACATGGCTGCATTAGCATACGCAACATATAGGAAATCACATACTGATTACGAGCCATTCAAATATTGGCTTCCCTAAATTATGTTACAGTAAAATCCTATTTAGTTTTTTAACCCTCCGTTCCACGGGTGGTTTTAGAATTACACGGCTCCACGGGTTGGGCCTTGCAGGCCCATTATATAATTGTCATTATTTTGTTGATAACTATTAATATTTTGTTTCATAGTTATATACAGGTACAACTACTTCTTTTGCAAGCATCTATGTAAAAGCAATCACTGAAAAATGAAATAATTTAATATTTTTATTTATTGAAAATTACCTTACATTTTTACATGTGCTTATAAGTATTAAGTGTATTTCTAATGGTATAAAACAATTTAAATAATATGTTTCATATGCTAAACAATAAACATGAAGTAACTAGAAAAAACAAATAACCGAATACTGTTTGATATACACAAAATATGACTTGTCAAACTTGCTAGGCCTCATTTACTGCGCAGTCTGGACAGCATGGTTGTATGTGTTGTAAACAAATACAAGTATTGCAAAATTTGCATTAGTAGCGTGATCGTCTTGTTTACAATACCTGCAATGACCTCTTTTGTTTGAAGACGTCTGGGGTTGCTGTTCTTCTTAGATAACCCCGATAGTTCAGCTGCCAATAGACGCACCTTTCTTGGTATGTGGGAATTTGCGGCTTGTCTTCTCATGTTATTGTAGACAAGTTCATTGCCCAACTTTATATTTACGCGAACTACTAGGATTTATATAACAAATAAACCGTAATTTACAAAAACACAGCGATTGGTTGTAAGTAACACGAATCCACAGGTTGGGCCTCACAGGACCAACATCCCTGCCATTTTTATACAAAAGATGATAAACTGAAAATAATTTAATAAAAAGCTGTCCCATCAAACATCTGAAAGGTACGTTTGTTTAAAAACGTTACACCAAATTTTTAATTTCGCCTGGCTTCTTAGACCCGTGGAACGGAGGGTTAAAGGACAAGAGATGTTGATTCTTTTTGGCACAAGTTAGCATTTTTTGTTGGCTCAGTTCTAAAATACTATAAAAAATCTGTTACGTAAATTTTGAAATTTTAAACGAAAATATGAATTTGGCCTTGATCAGTGACTGTTTATATTTTAAATTTTACAGGTGACTGATAAACCTAGTTGATTGCCGATTAAAAGAATAAACGCCTTCACTGTTAGATGCTTCAGTAAATTTCTCTTATTTTTGTATAAGATTCATGAATTCTTCCAACGGGCCGTTTTTATCTAGGTTTGTCAGTAACTTATCAAGTTTGAACAGTCTCTGAACTGAATGCACAGGATAGGAATTTCATACATGGTAAGAGACGCAGATTCTGTTCATTAAAAAAAATATATGCAGTATCTTGTGGTGATTCCTCTAAAAAAAAATGAAACTTTCCAAATTTGATCAAATTAGGCAAGACAGCTGAAAAACAAGCATTTTCATATTAAGTTAGCTAGAACTATTTATAGTAATTGGATATCATCAAGGACGTTTTTAAAGGGGAATTCAAATCTGGGTTTAGATTTGTATATTTTTTCGCTCAAGAGAACTGAATAAAGCACTTAATAAATGATGCGATAAGTAAACATGCTTTCAAGTGTTTATTTTGCTTTGACAGTGTGATTCACCTAACAGCAATAGGGTCAAGTGGGCCACAACGAGACAAAATGTATATAACTATTTTTACATATTTTATTTATATTCATCATTGCTTCTTGTAGCTAATGGCACATTAAGAAATAGCAGTATTTAAATATTTTTCTGGTATATATATTTTTTTGGTATTATTATTTTTCTAAAACAATGCAACTTGTCTCATTATGGCCCACACGTGGGGTACCATGAGACAAGCCTTTTATTTATAAATAATAAGCAATTTAACACAATATATTTATTTAAAAAAGCAATTTAATATAGTAACATTCACAAATGTGGATATTATTAAAAGAAATTCAAAAATTTATGAAAGCGCTCTGGCGCTTAGTTTTTCGTAATTCTGTGAGTGCAGGCAAAATTTACACTGACAATGGCTACATGAGGTACAATTGGTAAATGAAGTTTGGCTGAGTCGGAGAATAATAATGTTGTAGGAGATAGTTAGCCAAAAAGTTTATTGAAATACAAATTATGTTGTTGTTCCTTAAGGTCCAAAAGTCACGCATATAAAAATTGGTAAATTATTTGACGCTTTGCCACTTTAGATGGCTTCTTCAGAAATGAATGAGATGCGTTATTACTAAAATACAAGGGTTAAAAATTAGATTAAGTGAAGCACAAAAATTTGTCAAGGCTTACCAAGATGGTTTCCAAAAATGTTTATAATAATTATTAACAAAAGATTGCAAATAACTTAATAAAGCCACATTGCGAAATATACGGCGTCGAGTAGATATATATTGAAGAAAAATTTAAACAATCATTAGTGATTGAGGTTAAACATTAACTAATATGGTCAATGTAATTGAGCAATTAAACTTTTAAAACAAAAACTAGGAAAAATGCAAGATGCATTTATCCATATCAGCCAAAACCAATTGTTTATATCTTTTTTAACATCCAAGACTAATTATAACTTGAAATTGAAAAGAAAACCTCGTAACAACTTAGATAAAAAATCAAACTCACAACTAAATCAGAAAATATATACTTACAACCCAACATGTACCACAACACCTTAATCCTAATACTTTTGCAGTAAATTTAACCAATACTAAAATTCCACAAAACATCAACGATGTCTTAAAACTAGGACCTAAATTTAATTATTTTCCAAATGACAAACCACCATACGAAAATATAATTGCCAGCATTGAACAAGGAATCACAAATTTAACAATACAAAATCAAAACTCACTACGAGCAAACATTTGCAATATTCTAACCAACCACAAAAACAATAATAATTTAAATTTAACTGTTGAACAGCAACAATACAACAATGAATTAACTAAAAAATTGCAGAAACTAAAACATTCCTTAAAAACAATCAAGATTTGATTATAACTACTGCTGACAAAACCGAAAAAACAGTAATCTTAAATAAATCAGAATATAACAATAAAATCTATAATTTATTAAATGACACCAACACTTATAAAAAAAGAAACTAAAGATATAACACCATCAATTTAAAAAAAAAATAATGAAATTGCAAAACACTTATTCGAACATAATTACATAGACAATTATACATATAAAAATATTATCACTCACAACGGAAATCCACCTAAACTATATGGACTACCAAAATTACTTAAAGAATGCATACCATTACGACCAATTGTTGCTTCGTACATGAGTCCTACTTATAACTTGTCAAAAAAAATTTCTGGGACCTTAACTAAAATAACGACAAGTAATAAATTTAGTGTCCAAGACTCTTGGGAATTTAAAAACAAAATTGACAATACAACCTTAAATAAAAACCACACTTTATTCTCACTAGATGTAGTTTCACTTTACACCAATATACCCATAGATCTAGCAATACAAACAATAAGAAATAATTGGCAAAAATTAAAAAACATACTGAAATACCTATGGATGAATTCATTAATGCTGTCGATTTCGTACTAAAAACTACTTATTTCTCCTTTAAAAATGAAATCTATTCACAAACTTTTGGATGCACTATGGGCTCACCTATATCATCCACAATTGCCAATCTAGTTTTGGAAGATATTGAGACTCAAATATTGAAACAGAATCCTAATTTTTCCCTTTATCAAAGATATGTCGACGACATAATTATGGCAACAGATCCAATTAATAAATTAACTTTTTTAAATACATTTAATAATATACATCCACGACTTAAATTCACTATTGAAAATGAAAATACAAAACATTCCATAAATTTCTTAGATCTAACATTATACAGAAAACCCAACGGAAAAATACTTACCAACTGGTATAGAAAAAATATAAAATCAAACTGATATTTAAATTTCAATTCCATAACTAATTTAAAATACAAGAAAAGTGTCATAAACAGTTTAGTGACCGAGCAATTAAACTCTCTTCTAAACAATTTCATAAACAAAATTTAAAATTAATAACTAACATCCTTATAAATAACAATTATCCACTTAAATTCATAAACAAATCAAATTTCGATTACAAAAAATAAAAAACAAACAAAATATTTCGTGTAACTTACAACCTAACTGTTTGGGTTCTGATTTTAATATTCCTGACTCAGTATCTCTAAACAAATATATATCAGTACCTTATATACCTAATATTTCGGAGAAAATAGAAAGAGAATTAAAGAAATATAACATCAATACAGCTAATAAAAATTACAATACAATAGGAAAGCATGTATACTCAAACCTCAAAGACAAAACACCTATCAACATGCAATCTGACTTAGTTTATCAAATTGACTGTAATAACTGTATTTCTACTTACATAGGCGAAACAAAACAACTATTAAAAAACCGAATATACCAACATAAATACTCAATTAAAAAAAACTTAATTTCACCTTCCAATAATAAAACTGCACTCACAGATCACACTATAGAAACTTTCCATAACTTCAATTTTACAACACCTAAAATTTTACATAAAGAGGCTAACACTCGTAAAAGAAAGTGCTTAGAAATGATCAAAATTAAAAAAAGCCCAAATGCTATCAATTATAAAACAGACATTGAAAATCTAAGCACTATTTACCATAATTTATTTAAATAACTCCCTTATTATTATGTAACACATTTTTTAATTGAGTAAAACTGTTCGAATTTTTCTTTCCAATTTGTAGTTTCCCCTAAATTTATTTAAATTTTAATTATTTCGTCTCTTCAAAAATTTTCCGAAATACGGACCTGACCACAAGTTAAATATGCCTACGCATACATTTGACATCTTGCACTTTTCCTTATTCTGGCAGCTTGTTTCATCAAAGCGAGATGTCTTTCATTTGTTTACTTATAAAAGTTTCATTAATCAATTACATTGACTATATTAGTTAATGTTTAACCTCGATCACTAATGATTGTTTAAATTTTTCTTCAATTTTTATCTACTTGACGCCGTATACTTCGCAATGTGGCTTTATTAAGCCATTGCAATCTTTGTTAATAATTATTATAAACATTTTTGGAAACCATCTTGGTAAACCTTGACAAATTTTTGTGTTTCACTTAATCTAATTTTTAACCCGTGTATTTTAGTAATAACGCATCTCATTCATTTCTGAAGAAGCCATCTAAAGTGGCGAAACGTCAAATAATTTACCAATTTTTATATGTGTGACTTTTGGACCTTAACAACAACATAATTTGTATTTCAATAAACTTTTTGGCTTACTATCTCCTACAACATTATTACATGAGGTACTGTCAGAAACACAAATAAGTTCTTATTTTTAGAACTTTTATGCAAAAACTTATTTGGTAGTCAGTCTAGTCCTCTGTTTAATAATTTTTCCTACGTAATAAATTTGTCTTATCCTTGAACTCGATCAAAACAAACGAATCGATTTTAGGTTTTGCAAAAGTTTCTTCAAAAGTAAATTCATTTTCCTCAACTTCAAAATTGTCAGAAGAAGAACAGATAATTTTGGATATTTCAGTAAATTTGGAAATGTATTAGTTTTCGTATTTTATTTACGTATTATATTAATATATTAAAATATTAATTTATTCTGGATTCTTGAGCTACAAGTATTTTTTTTAAGTAAAATGTACACCGTAAGTAAATAATTTAGTTTTATCTTAGTGGTTCCTGATATGGCACAGAAACGTCTCGAGGTCGCACACTTTAACATACGTTCCCTTTTACCCAAATTTAATGAAGTACGTGAGTTGATTGAAACTGCGAATTACGACATTGTTGCAATATCTGAAACATGGTTAAGTGGGAACATTAATTCAGACAACATTTCTCTTAACAACTACAACTTATTTCGTAAAGATAGATTTAATCAAGGGGGCGGAGGCGTTGCTTTGTATGTAAGGAATACTCTCAACGTCATGCGTATTAATACAAATGATAACATAGAACAATTGTGGATACAAGTAAATATCAAATCAAAAACATTAATTTTTTGCGTAGTGTATAGACCACAAACGTGTAATTTCAAAACATTTATTAATGAACTTGAAGAATCTCTTATGACATGCACGTCGATAACTGAAGGAGATATTATTTGTTTGGGCGATTGCAATATAGATTTCTTGTTACCTGACGATCCTGCTACTGAATATTTTGATAACATGCTACAGTCTTTTAATTTTTCTCAGATAGTTAAGGAACCTACAAGAATTGGATTAAGTAAAAATTCATTACTAGATGTCATTATCGTTTCTAATGAGTCGTCTATCTTAAAATCTGGCGTTAATAATTTTCATTTATCAGATCATGAACTTGTGTACTGCAGCATTGTCA
This sequence comes from Agriotes lineatus, assembly GCA_940337035.1. Lineage (NCBI taxonomy): Eukaryota > Metazoa > Arthropoda > Insecta > Coleoptera > Elateridae > Agriotes > Agriotes lineatus. The sequence goes on along the minus strand of OW679198.1, from coordinate 123,448,030 downwards.
CTGAAGTTCAAAAACAAGAAACTATTTTTCGCACTTTCCGTGATTTAAAAAATCTGAATTCTGATAATTTCTTAAATGATTTAATGTTGCTTCTGCTACATGATATTTACTTTATTCCTGACATCAATGAGAAGGTTGAATTTTTAAACAGTCACTTAACACAATTATTCGATAATCACGCGCCGTGGCGTACAGCACGAATTAAAAAAAAACCTGCACCGTGGTTAACCGACAATATAAAACTTTTAATGAAATTAAGAGATAAAGCAAAGAGTAAATTTAAAAGATTAAAAACGCCAGGCAGTTGGGCATATTATAAACTGTTGCGGAATTTTACAAATTCAGCTATTAAGAACGAAAAGAGAGCTTATTTTCGGTATGCATGTGCAAATAATAATTCTAGATCAATGTGGAAGGAATTAAAACGCTTTAATATGGTCAGCAAAACCAAAAATGATTCTCCTCAATTTCCCGCAGAAAAAGCTGACGAAATAAACAATTACTTTATTGATAATATACCCGATCTACCAGTTGATCAAAACGTTTTAAATTATTATATAGATACCGTTCTAACAAACAATTGCCTTAACTTTCAACCTGTCAATTCAGACGTTGTTCTGAAATTAATTATGGGATTGCAAAGCAATGCGACAGGTTCTGACGGTTTAAACGCGTATATGATCAAGCTTTGTTGTCCATATATTGCTCAGTTTATAACTCATATTGTTAACACCTGCATTATTGAAAGTAAGTTTCCTAATTGCTGGAAAAGTGCCATTGTGGCGCCGCTGCCAAAGGTTAACGAACCTAAAGAATATAAAGACTTAAGACCAATAAGTATACTACCGACAGCGTCAAAAGTTTTTGAAAAAATCATTAATTGTCAGTTGCGTGAACATCTGTCAAAATATAATCTAATGCCAGATACACAATCCGGGTTTCGTTCGTCTTACAGTTGCACCACAGCACTTTTACATATTACCGATGATATTCTTCATGCTTATGATAGGGGCAACAATACTTTGTTGGTACTTTTAGATTTTACAAAAGCGTTTGACACTATCAATCATAGCTTACTCCTTGCTATTTTGCATTACATAGGTCTCCATAAAAATGCGGTTACTTTAATGAAAAATTACCTGGATAGCAGAACACAAAGAGTTAAAATATCGAATTTTATTTCAAAATCTAGAGTTCTTACAAAAGGAGTACCTCAAGGATCGATTCTAGGACCGTTGCTGTTTACTATTTATATTAGTAATTTTCATAGTAGTGTCAAGTACTGCAATTTGCATATGTATGCAGATGATACTCAGTTATATCACAGTTTTAGTCCTAGTGACGTAGATCGCACTGTAACAAATATAAATACCGATTTAAGTGCTATTTCACAATTGTCTCAACAACATGCTCTTTTGTTAAATCCTAAGAAATCTTGTGTTCTGTTATTAAGTAAAAACAATGACAACTTAGAAGTTCCGCCAATAAGAGTAGACAATGCTGCAATACCTATTGTAAAGAACGCTAGAAATCTGGGTTTGATTATGGATAAATCTTTTAGGTTCAAAGATCAAATTTGTAAATATATACAAAAAGCATATTGTAACTTAAAATTAATCTTTCCTCATAGGTCATACTTAAGCAAAAATGTGAAAACTATTTTGTGCAATACGTTGGTACTCTCACACTTCTCGTTCTGTGCCCCGTTATACGGACCATGCTTGGATTTAGATACTTCACAAAGAATTCAACGTGTCCAAAATTCATGCTTGCGACTCATTTACGGTATACGTAAATATGAGCATATATCGCATAAATTAGTTGATACAAAATGGTTAAGTATGAAAAACAGAAGATATTTGCAAACCGCAGTCTTGTATCATAGGGTAATATTAGAAAAACAACCGCCTTATTTATATAACAAAATTCGCTTCAGAACCGACGTGCATAATTTAAATTTAAGAAAAAAGGACTTAATTACGCCTCCTCAACACCGTACCACACTTTTTGAGAGATCTTTTACATATAATATTAGTAAAGTTTATAATGAGCTACCAGTTACTCTTAAATGCTTACCCATTAACGTTTTCAAAAAAAGACTTTTTTCAATTTTATCTAACAATGTTAATAGTGTGTGATTTTCGTGACAATAGTATTATGTACGTAGGTGTATTATTATTATTATTTATATTATTAATTGTGGATGGTAGTAAGTATGTGTTTTTTTTTTGTCAATTTTCTCCTTTTCGGGTTTCTTAGATTGCTATGGATTCACATAATTTCAAGGGTTGAGTGGTACAGCAGCCATTAAGGCTGAACTCCCCCTTGTGATTTCACAATTTATTATTTAATTGTAATTAGTAGATAATAACTGTATTTCTGTTTACTTATTTCTTGTGAAATAAAGACATTTATTATTATACAAATTACTCTTCATCTTCGGAATCGCAAACTTCGTCTTTCTTGATTTTTTGCTACCGCAAAATTTCTCTTAACACCTTTCTTTACTTTCAAATAATTTTTTCGTTCTATTTCTTTTTGTTTTTCTTATATAATCAGCTTCTCTTCCCTTGTTACTTTTTCTTTTATGTCCTCTAGACATTTTAATGTAACACGAAATACATAATTAGAAATGGGCTACCTTGAAACATGTCTCATGGTGGCCCAAAACTTTTGTCTCAAGGTAGCCAAGCCCTATTATGAAGTTTCAGAAATCGCCATGGCATTCTCATATTAACCGCAAAATAATATTGAAATTACTGTCACGCCAAGACAAAATTATGATGAAAATTACAACCATCCATAATAAAGCATAGAAATGACAAATCATGCACAAAACTTTTAATTTGGACGTTCACGTTATCACATGTCGTACACAACTTGCAAACAGCATGAAGTTTTTCACATTCTAACAAAACACGAGTTACAAGCGTCAAAATCACAATTATTGCGTTTGTCTCGAGGTAAACTTGTCTCAAAGTGGCCCATTTGACCCTATTCTCTTTATATTGGCGGTCTGGAACTTAACGTGCCGTATTAGCGAAATATGATTACATTGGTTATACAACGTATGAATAATATGTTGGTGTCTATGTCAAATTCGAGGTTATCAGGTTAGGTTTTGCGTCAGTTTTGACACAGAGTGACGCAAAGCCTAACCTGCTAACTTTGAATTTGACATAGACTTACAGTACCACCAACATTTTTATAACACTGTACCAACATCAAATAGTTAAAATAAATGGTGTCAAAATAATGACCATTCAAAAACGTTCGACCATTTCTGAAGGCACTGTAAAGCTTGTTCCTTGATAATAACAGATCATCTATATCCAATACTATTCGGAGCCTGGAACTCTAAGAAATTTCCAGACAGATCAAAAGAAGGTCCTATCATGAAATTACCTAAGAGAGGAGATCAGACCAAATGCAAAAATTGAAGGGATATTATGTTGTTGAGCATCATCAACAAAATGCTGGCACAAATGATATTAACAAGAATAAAAGGGCATAGAGCAAATAAACATGCTACGTCTAATTATCGAACTACTCTTGAATGACGGTCTCCACTTTACCTCCTCTTTGTAGATTTCCAAAAAGCATTTGGCAGTCTACATCACTCAGCAATTTGGCGGGTCCTACATGAAAAAGATAACTGATCTAATTAGAGAGTTGTATAAATGTACCACATGCAGAGTCACTCAGAGAAAAAGCAAGTAACCCAATTCCCGTCAACACAGGGGTAAAACAGGGATGTATTCTGCCACCATTGTTATTTAACTTAAGTCTTAGATTCAGTCATGACAAAGGCATAATACACAACGAGGCATAGTATGGGACTTACAACACAGACTAGAAGACAATCCGATGAAATCTGTTTAATGGCGCACATTTACAACGACATGAACCAAAAACTAAAACGCCAGGAAGAAGCGGATAAAGTAGGACTGAAAATAAATATAGGAAAAACTAAAAAGAAATGCGCACTGCTATACAACTAAATGTTTTATTTAGTTTAGTTGCCGCACATCTCAGCAGATGACGCTTCTAAGAAAATTCGATTAAGGTCACTAAATCACGTTAGCTACGCTAACACAGGTAGGGAAACACCATTTGACAAGTTTAAAAAACGAGTTTGTCAGTGTCAAATTTACCATAGGCGCTACTAGTAAGGTCATAAATAATTTTTCTTGTTAGTAATATATCCTTCGAATGCGATGCCACAATCCTTTCTCTAGGTTGTAAGTTATGCAGATGATCGTTTTTAACCGCAATTTAAAATGTTTTTCGTCTACTGACCCTGAAACTTGAAGAACTGAAGAAATATCAAAGGTATTTTTTTTACGATTACAGGTTATTTGCCTAAATTATGCCCTGAAGAGATGATTGTGATCTCGGATTCCCTAGTTCTCCCGACGAAATTTGTCAAAACGTATATATATATAAAGCATTATGGTTTGTATTTGCTAAGTTAAAGGTTGCCTGAACAACAGCATAAAAGGGTATACGCTGTTTCAAGTTCCTGAAGGTAATTTAAACTGCAATATTTAGCAATACTCTTTAATGAATTACTTATTGCAAATTAAGGACCAAGAAATAGCATGAAACGGCAGGAGTGGTTGAAAGAAATAAATAGACCACTAGACGACATGCATCAGTTACGTGTACGTGAGGTGCCGAATTATTGGAATGCAGCGAGCGGTACAAAATATTTGCTGAAGCTTTATATTTGTGATAATTATTTCTAAAAAACTAAAGAGATAAAAGTTAATAAAAACCTTCAGCAACTTATACTCTTATTTTATTGTAACAATTATTGTTAAAAATGCTATTTATTTTAATTTATTAATTATTTAGGCTATGTTAATATGATTGAAATTGTTTATATGCTTGGTAATAAATTATTTAATAGTCGTCAAGAAGTATATAAATAATTTCAATCATATTAGCAATACCGTAAATAAAATACTAATTTATTTTCTGGGTTTAAATTTCCCGCGTTCCCATTTAGTTGCCGCACATCTCGGCAGACGGCGCAAAACGATGACAACTTTTATTGAGAAGTTTCCATTCTATCTGATTATATTTCCTATGGAAATGCGCACCAATAACCAAGACAACAACCAGCTACTTATTCAAAACCAACCTATCGAAGAGGTTGAGAGCTTCATCTACTACTTAGGCAGTGTTATAACAAGAGATGGAGGATCCACCGCAGATGTTAAAATCACGTTACAAAAACCAAGACACAATCTGGAACTCGTCACAATACTCTGTCAATATGAAATTACGATTATTGAATACAAATGTCAATATTATTATATGGTTGTGAAACTTGTCAAGTTACAAAACAAATAATGCATACTATTCAAGTTTTCATAAACATATGTTAAACATATGTCTACGGAAAACATTGCATATTTATTGGCCTAACACCATCAGTAATACCGACCTCTGGACAAACACAAAAAAAAATGGAAACACAGATAAAGCGTTGAAAGTGGAAATGGATAGGCCACACTCTATGAACATTTAAAGACAGTATTCCAAGAAAGGCATTAGACTGGAACCCACAAGGGTCCAGAGCCAGGGGAAGACCTACGATGGCCTGGGAGCGGTTGGTCTTGAAAGAAGCCAAAGCCATGGAAATGTCTTGGGCAGAAATAAAAGAAATAAAACCAGATGGAAACGTTTCGTGGAAGCCCTATGCTCCAGAGAAGAGTAAAAGGAATTTATACTACAGAGCTAAAGCGGATGGTCGAGCAAGCAACATTCACAAGTCTCAGGAGGCCGGACCAGGTTCGATCCCGGTGGCTACATGCTGGTAACCCCCGAATATAGAAACTCTTCCTCAGTTTCAATGGGCAAGTCTAGCCATCTACCTAGCTTACAAGCAAAGACGTCTTATAGAACCACAACTTGCAGAACTATAATGTATTACCATATTATTTTAAATAAACTATTTCATCTGCAGATCTTATATAACATAAATGAATCCTCTAGTATCAAAAGCCGATTATTCCACTTTGCTCTGTTTGCCGTAAATGGTGAAAAACGTTTCTGATGCTTATTGAACTATTCATTCCAACAAAATCGGTTCCCAGACGTAATATATGAAGCATATATGGCATTCCCAACACTTTGGCTCCTTTGCCTATACGTCAGACTAGGATATTCATGTTTAAATATTGTAATTGTCGGGTTTTGAAACTAATATTGTGACTTATCGGGTTTTGCAAGTTAGTTGTTATTTATAGCTAAATTCTATATGAAAACAGGACTTTTATAAATACAAAAGTTTATTGAGAACTCAAAAGAAAATTATCTTAACTTAAAAAATTCCTAAACTAATAGGTATCTAAATAATCAAATCCGGTATGTTGGGCATTACTTTGCATAAACACATGGTGCTGAAAGAGAGCATCATGTGACACTTTTAACACTGATTGGTTGTACTGGATCTGTCGAATTTTGATACTAACATAGAAATGGATTTGTCGGAATTTGAAACTAACCCTGATTTTGAAGGATGTTTTATACTAGGAATCGTCGTATTTTGAACCTCAGAAGTTTTAGGCATTGATAGAGTTTCTGCTTAGGAACATGGTTGTATATTTAGTTCCATATCTGTGAAAAGTGGATTTGCCGGCTTTTGATACTAGACGATTCAAATGCCGTAATCATTGTTGCTCAACTTAATTATCATTTCCGGGTGATGCTGTTGTGTTTACATAGAAAAATGATTTGATATTTTACTATGTAATCATGCTGTCAGCTTCCTATCACTACTTTTTATTTAAATGCCACTTTTCATAATCAATTACTACAGTAGAAAAGATTAATAAAACCTAGTGCCAGTGCAAACTTAGATAAGTGATAAGTAAGGGTATTATCTCTAAGGAAATACAATATCTAACAGAATTCCTGGAAGAAAACTGCTAAAGCTACATTTTTCAGTACTAGGTACGTTTGCTTATTCTACATTGTATGTGCTCGAGGTCGATTGAAGCACATATTGCAAAAGGGAAACTCACACTCAAGTAATCGCTTTAAATTAAAAAAATACATTAGGTATCTAATATGTAGCCTATAGCCAAAGGTGTAGAAATTGAAATGTATTAGCTATGTACACGGCAAACTGAATGAAGTATATTCACCTAAAAGTACTCAACTATCTGCATAAAAAATTGGCAAAATGTAAACTACAAAACAGTTAGAAGTCCTGAAGTAATAGCCATGACTATTCAACTCACCCCCTTCATGTTAACTATTAACCAATCATAAGTTAGTATTTTTGTTATTTGCACCAATTAGCGTGAACTATATTGACAATTTTCACTAGTGAAAATAATCGACAATTTTCACTAGTGGTACAGTGAATATTTTATGACAATTTTCACTAGTGAAAATAATCGACAATTTTCACTAGTGGTATAGTGAATATTTTAAATAAATGTGGTTTTTATTAGAAAAAGTCAATATTAGTGTTCTGTTACTATAGAAATTGCGTAGTTTGTTGCTAGATGTACTGAAAACTAACTTGAAAAAGTAGTTTGGTTTATTAAATAGTCTCTTGAGTACCATTCTTAGTCAAAGTTAAGTAGATTATTTTTGCGGTGGTATCACTACTCATGTCCATTGCGCTTAGGATTAGGACTCGTGCTAGCGCACTCGTCCTAATTGAACCTAAGCGCAATAGACATTCGTGATACCACAGCAAAAATATTCGACATAACTTTGACTACTCATGGTATTGTAAGTGATCATTCAAAAATGTTCGATTATTTCTGAAGGCACTGTAGTAGTGAACATCAAAAATAGGCCTTTGCTGAACAAACTAAATCAGCATGCAGAAAGTCAAATTTATTAATTGTGATGATTTATTTAATATTAATTACAACTATAAATTTGTTACAACGGATAGAGCCTTAAGTTAAATAAAAAATTTCGTCGAAAGATAGTGATACAGGTGCAGTTCCCAGGATACTAGCAGCATTGCCTCTCTGGATGGCAATACTGATACGCTGTCTTAAATAAATTGTCGCCTGAGGGATACCAGTGCAATCAATAATCATTTTCCCTAATCCCTTGAACAAAAGTTTAGCGTCATTACACCAAGGACCCAGTGTTTCTACTGCGAAGGCAACGAAGAAATAATTTTTAATTAGAAATTTATATTTGTTTCTTTAAATGTTCTGCTTTATTTGCTGCGGCTCGTGATGATTTATATGATCCAGATAAATGTGAATGTGCCAAGGTGTTCATGCAGGTTACGTCTCAGACAAGCGATTTACCTTCTTTCCAAGGTATGATAGTCATACCGTCCGGTCGTTTGCCATCATCCCTCAAGATACCATTGGGTTCGAGAATACAAGGGATATTGGCAGAAGAAAAAGCACGTGATTAAATTACATTATTCATACCTAATTTTAATCTTGCAAAAACCTCACTCGAAGGAGAATCAATACATTTTAAAATAGGAAGCTTACCCAAATATTTTTTGCCCTGTAGAAAAATAATAGTAGCTGATAATTGCTTAATATTGAAGTAGTTACATTTTTATGTAAAATATATTGAGTAACATGGTTAGGTAACAAGTTTTGTTTTTTAAAAGCATTGAATTTATTTTTTGTCAAAGTTATTATTTCTAAAATTGTAAGTAGTATCTGTTGTTTGATGTGTTTGTTACATAGTAATTTATCTGGAATAATGATCAGGTGCAGGTACATGCAGTTGTGGAATAGACACCCATGCATTGCGGGGTACCCCACTGGTCCAATCTTCTTGAGGACGAGGACGTTCTGACATAAATGGATAATTATTCTTTTTCTTCTCCAATCCTCTTTTATCGTATTACGGTGTAGAGGTTTCACTTAATTTTTGCTATCACTAGTGCGTATATCACTTGCACTCTGTACTTTTTGCTATTACTTATTCTGTTCTGTTTTTTCTCTTGCACAAAATTTCTTCCTATTGCCTGGTAATACCTTTGCTTCTTTCCAGTTTAATTCTCTATCTTTCAGTAGTTTTGCCATTGTTTTATTCCATGTTCCAATTGGTCATCCCCTAGGTCTTCTTCCTTCTCGTTTGGCTTCCCATATTTTCTTTAATTTGTTCTTGCAGTTTATTCTGAACAAGTGCCCTAGCCATCCTAATTGGTTTCTTTCAATTTTCTCTTCCAGTGGTGTGACTTTTAGTCTTCCTAATGTCTGTGTTTCTTATTCAATCTCTCTGCGTTATTCCCTCACTTCTCAGGAATTTCATTTCACAGGCTTGTAGTTGTTTGTTTTAATCTTCTATTAAGCGTCTATGCCTCACTGCTGTATGTTAGGCTTGGAATAAATATTGCGTTATACACTCTAATATTTTCCTTCTTTGATATCTCTTCTTTAGCAATAATTGCTTTATTTATGGCGTAGTAAAAATTCATTGCTGTTTGTATTCTGCTGTTTATTTCTTGTTCATGTTTTCCATCACTACTCGCCGTTCTTCCTAAGTATTTGAAGGCTTCCACTTGCTTCAGTTCCTTATGTTCTCTGTAGCTGTTTTTCTGAGTTTGCTAATATGGCGATGTCATCCGCAAACATAAATTCGGACACTCGTACCATTTCCATGTTTCTAAAACCGAGCTGGCAGCTTTTTATGTTTCCTTCTATTTCTTTTGTTATCTCGTCTACCAGGGTGATGAATAGAAGAAGACTCAGTATTCCGCCCTGTTTCACTTCTTCGTATGTTGTGAATTCTGTTGATCTTTACTTCCGGTTCTTATGTAATTTCGTGTATTATTGCACAAGCACCTGATGGCTCTTATTAGTCTATATTTGTCACACCATAGTTCTTTAGCGCTTTCCATACTTGTTCCCTAGGTACCATATCGAATGCTATAATCAGATCCACAAAACATACGTAGAGCTCTTTATCATATGTTATGGTTTTCTTTATTATCTGCGTGCTTCTTCCTCTTTTGAATCCACTCTGAGACTCTCCTAGCTTTGAGTCTTATCAGTTTTCTCACTTTCTATTCTAATATTCTTTCATAGATTTTTCCCGGGACGCTCAGGAGCGAGATTCCTTTATAATTTTCGTCTCTCATGGTGTCTCCCTTTTTAAATATTGGTTGGATGATTGCTACTTCCCAATTTTTGGGGACTTTATTTTATTTCCAGGTTTGTTTTATCTTGTGCAGGTGATGCAGTTCTGTTTCTCCCATGTACTTCAACATTTCGAGTTTTATTTTATCATGTCCAGCTGCTTTGCACATTTTTAGTCCTCTCACTGCTTCTTCCACTTCTTTTAAACTAATCGCTGCTTCTTGCCGTTCCCGTTCATCTATTTCTATCTCTTTGTTTCTTTTCATGCACTTCTGTTTTAATGTTCACGTTCTACCTACTTCAAAGCGAATAAATCTTTTGCCTTTTGCTAAATGGATAATTGAAAATCACAAATAATGCAAAGCAGGCATATAGGCATTGTGGGGGCTTCGATAGCAATGAAATGCTGTAGACTGTATTTAATAGCTATTTATGCAACAAGTGCTAAAAGTCGAAGTTTATGCACGAGACATGAAACATTGCATAAACGACTTTTAGCACGCGTTACATACAATATTTTATCTATGACCTTAATTTTACTGTTATTAATCCATAAATATCGATTTAACAAAGGTTTGCATCTACGACACTTCTAATTTATGTCATACTAAACAGTAGGCCATACGGCGAGGGGGAATATTTGCGAAAGACAGTAGTCAAGGTCACTTACAAAATGTAATTATTAATACTCCACATCTGACTGTATTCATTACATAATGCTTCAATTATTTCAAAAACACTTTACCTGTAACGCAAGAAGCAACTAGAATAACTTTACAACTTCACTTCCAGTTCGAAATTGTAGTTTTATAACCTCACTTCACTTTTAGCACATGGACTAAAAGGTCTACTTTTAGTGGTGGTCGTAGATAAAATTTTTTATTTATCAACAAGATCTGTCACTGCTGCTATACAAACATGGCGATCGCCCTACGTGGTACACTGCTTGCTTCTTGTTTGCAATTCTGTTTGTAGACGATTCTAAAACAACCCCCCGAGCCTGCCGTTGCTTGCAATATACGCCAGAAATATAGTGGGGCAAACTGTTGGCCATGGTTGTCTATTCAAACACATTTGGCACGTAAATATGTCGGCCTCTTTGAGATAAACATTTCAACCGATATAAAAACTATAAATCTCTAAAACTAAGCATACAGTCTCGTGAATATTTTAAGAAATTAAAAACAGTAGAAACATTTCAAAATTTGTAAATTTTTTGAATTATAACTTTCGGAAAATGATATTTGATAGCTAATAGAGTCTGCATGAGAATGGAGTATATTTTTTTCCTGAATTAGTTCAAGACCTCAAAAATCGCTTTGTAAAACTTTTTCAATCCTAATGAAAAGTTATTTTCAATTTATATAATTACTATCAACACTCGAAGCATAAAAATTGAGCAAAATAAGTTAAGCGGTTTCCACTGCAGATTCAAATATCTTCTTAACATTTTATATTATACTTATTTATAAAAATAGGTTAAAAAGTGCTTACTCGAATATATTTACAGTTTTGCAAATATAGGTATGTCGTATGTATACTATTCCGGTTAGCCATATATTGTAACTTATAAAAAATTATTGTAGCCATCTATCTCGTAAAGGAGATGTAATTACCTTCGAGTTAAACAAGTAGTAGGTACATTTTTAGATTTAAGAAAGTAGTGATGGTGCAAAATAAAGGCGAGAAAAGTACAGGTTTAAGTTCTTTTTCCTTGTATTTGGTTTTATAATAAACTGTAATCCTGTAATTAAAATACCATGTTTCAAAAGAAGTAAGAAATTTATAATTTTTGTTTTTTTTCTATTTGTGTTTTGTTATGAAAAATTTAGTTCTATAATTGAAATGAAAGAACACTATGCATGTATGTAATGGTCTTTTGTGTCTCATTTGATACCCGATCTTCTTTAATAACGAAAGGGGGTCAGGTATAAGTGGCGTCAAAATATTAGTTTTTCCCCGGGCGCCAAAATCCGTAGATCCAGCTCTGCCTAAATATGTAAAGTTGTCAACGAGCTCATAATTAGCAATACAATAGGTATGCTCTGTCATCATTTTTGTGTTAAAATACTCATCTGAGCTAATTTTCTAAGAGCTTTTCAATAAAAGATAGAAATTCTTGTTCATCCTTTGCGATAAGCAGCGAACAGCTAACTGTATTATTTTCATATAGATTTTTAATAATCCAAACTATATGGTGAGGTATACCCATGTTAATCATAACAGGTTATAGACCATGTAACACGGTGTTTTACCTAGCCCTATACTCTACTGTACTATTATTTTGTGTTGCCCTGGGTCGCTAGCTTATTCAGTCGAGAAATATAAGACTATTAACATCGTCAGTGTGGCTAAGGGTAAGCTAATATTGTTATGGGTTGGCTCGTTGTCACCTGGAATGCTGAACTTACACATGCAAACACTACCAGCAATAAAAACCCAACAGTTTACATAAAAAGATATATAATCTGTAAGAAAACACAAACACAAGAAAATACGTATAAAAAATACACAATAAAAAAGTCGCACGCTACATGTATGAAAATGCCTTAAATAGGACGCTAAAGTTCAGCTATCAACGCAAAGTCAAATGCCACTAGCGCGAAATGTAATAGAATTTCGTTCACAAATACACTCACGCGAAGTTGTTTATTCTTGAAAATGCGCTCGTATTAGAAACGCTGGAATACGAGGTAGTGTGGTCGCAATAATATTTCACTTTGCACGGTGGTTATAGCTAGCAACTAACTTGGCTTTTGATTGTTCCTAAATGTTCTCGTAGTAGCACAAGAAATGCGCTACTTCTATGGCATTGCAGCACGTTCTAGCAGCAGCGGCAGCCTTTGGTGCTGATGCAACAGGATATCGCTGCTTTCGGATGCTGGGTTCACACTCAGGATTCCCTGTGTAACAGTGGCGGATAATGCAGGCCACAACACACTGCACAGAGCACTTTTACGGCTGTTATTAGCCCGCTTCGCAACTTTGTTAATTAGTAAGCACAAGTAGCTTGTCTTCTTACGACACGCACCTTTTACTGGTTTGGGTGCGAATCAATCTCCCGCGGGCCCTCACGGCATTGTTGCAATTCTACTTATCACTCTGCTACCCGGAATTATGCTGCTGTATATGCAAATTCACTCACGTTTGCACTCGTGATCTCGCGTACAGATACTTATGCATTGTTACTGCTTATACTACGTACTTACTTGGTTAAGGCATAATGAAACATACGGTTAAGCTTTATTGCTAACAGTGAATAATAGGACTGAGGTATAAAATATATGGATACAGGTGGCACAAATTGGTCCGTTTCAACCATACAACATAGATACACAGGCATATAGTACTCTGTACCTTCTCTATCATTTGACGTAAATTTAGAATTAGTTCATGTGTACCTCTCCCTGTTATTAATTCTGCTTGTTCTAGTACAAGTTTGTAAGAAGGCAAGAAGAAAGGGTTGTGATCTAGAGTGGATGATGTACAGCATTGTTTTGTTAGTTTGTGTAATCAAAACCAAAATATGTACCTATTTAAAAATTCTTCCAAATTGAAGATTCTCTGCAATTGCCTTAACGTTTGTTGTACATGTGATCTATGTATTTTAGTATTCAGTATTTTATTACACTCAAAAATTGAAAGTACATATTAATATAACAAACATCTCGGAAAAAAGTTCTTGCTATCAGAACATGCAATAAATTAGTACACACTCCAACTGGTTCTATAAAAGTGTTTCAAATTTTCAGGAATGGAAAAAGTGAACTTTAGTGGTGGAGAACCTTTTTTGCCAGAGTGTGGTAGACATCTAGGCGAAATGGTGAGATACTGCAAACAAAAATTAAAACTACCTTCTGTAACAATAGTAACTAATGGGTCCATGGTACGTGAGAAATGGTTTGTCAAATATGGAGAATATTTGGATATCATGGCTGTATCTTGCGACTCATTTGATGAGTCTACCAACCAAGTAAGTATTTAGTAGTTATTTTATTATTCCAGTGCACCTTAATAACAAAATAAGTAAAAACAGTAAAACAAAGTCAATATGCAATTCAAGCTAAGCTTTAAAAACATTTTAGACTATTGGAAGGGGACAAAAAGGTAAAAACCACATTGAACAGCTACTTAAAATTCGAGACTGGTGCAAAAAGTATAACGTGCTGTTCAAAATAAATACCGTTGTAAACACATACAACTGCAATGAAGACATGGTTGAAGAAATAAATAGATTATCACCGGTCAGGTATACGTCTACACCATTGCTCTTCAAATAATTACATTTATAAGTATTTTTCTTAAACAGGTGGAAGGTATTTCAGTGTTTGCTGTTGGAAGGAGAAAACGTGGGACCTGATGCTCTTAGGAATGCCGAACGTTTCTACATCAGCAGTGAAACATTTGACCAATTCTTAGAAAGACACGAGAATGTTGAGTGCCTGGTACCTGAATCAAATACCAAGATGCAAAACAGTTACCTCATTTTAGATGAATATGTAAGTTTTAGTTGTGTCTCGTATACAAATTTTTTTAATTTATGAATGATTATGATCAGATGCGATTCTTGGATTGTCGGGAAGGATCGAAAAAGCCATCTAAATCTATTCTAGATGTAGGAGTTGCCAATGCTCTGCGTTTCTCAGGATTTGACGAAGCTATGTTCAAAAGAAGAGGTGGAGTTTATAAGTGGTCTAAAGTTCCAAATCAGCTTTCTTGGTAATTTGTACTTTTTTTACAATATTTGTTCAATACATGTAATCTCTTGGTAATTGTTCTTTACATATGTAAATATTTATAAGATACTCATATTTTAGTTTTTATCTATAATTGTGTATAAGAATTATATATTTATTAATACGTAATAGTCAGTAGTTGAAACTTTTTAACGAAGTTGCACATACTTTTGTAAATGAGCAAAATTCTATCATGCCTTTTGAGATAAGATTGATATTACTTTGTTAAAGTTATCTCGATAATAAGCGTATTAAGAAATACTGTTTAACGCTATACAATTTTCAATAATCTATTAGTCACTGTATTTGTCAACAACAGAATTGTTTTCTGATGTTACTAATTCATTATGTGTAATCTATTTATGAATTACAAATACTTTTTAGTTTCAAATTTATTGTAGCACAACCTGTAGTATTCCATAAGTGCAAGTTTGTTAATAAGGCGAGTAACCTAATTGAGTATCGATAAATGTTAGAAAAAAATAATAGAAGTGCTAGTATAGTATTCCAACCAGAAATTGGAAAGCTATTTAAAATCAGGCCAGCATTGAAAACAGTAAGTCACTTCGTAATCTTATATATATTTCTAAAAGTCCTGACTGACTCACTCACTCATCAACGCCCAGCCCAAACCCTTGGACCTAGAAAGCTGAAATTTTGCACAGAGGTTCCCTTTATGATGTATACAAGGAATAAGGAAGGATATTTCGAAATTCAACCCCTAAAGGGGTAAAATGGGGGTTCCAATTTTGTATGGAGAAATAATATTAAATAGACATTTCGACTTGAAACTTCGTAGGAGTACTCCTAAAAACAAATAACCAAACACGTATTTCGTGATTTTCCGAAAATCAACCCCTTAGGGGGTGAAATGGGGTAAGTAAGCCTAAAAATCGATATGGGTGTCGTTATTGAGGTTTTTTGGGACGTTGATTGCGAAAATTACATTTATTTTTAAGTCCAAGACGGTGAACATGACATAAGGGAAGAAACGGGACGGGACGGGACGGGACTAGATGGAACGGGACGGACTGGACGGAACGGGACTGAGCGGGACGGGACTGGACGGGAAGGGAAGGGACGGAACGGGACGGGACGGGGCAAAGCGGGACGGGGCGGGGCGGGACGGGTCGGGGCGGGGCGGGACGGACGGGACGGAAAGGGAAGGAAAAGGATGGGATGGAATTGGAGGGGATGAGATGGAAGGGGAGGGGCGGGACGGGACGGGAAGGGACGGGTCGGGGCGGGGCGGGACGGGACGGACGGGACGGAAAGGGAAGGAAAAGGATGGGATGGAATTGGAGGGGATGAGATGGAAGGGGAGGGGCGGGACGGGACGGGAAGGGACGGGACTGGACGGGAGGGAAAGGGGCAGGACGGGACGGGACTGGACGGTAGGGAAAGGGGCGGGATGGGACGGGACGGGAAGGTACGGGACTGGACGGGAAGAGACTGAACAGGAAGGGACTGGACGGAAAAGGAAGGGACGGGACGAAAAGGAACGAGACGGGACGGGACGGGACGGGACGGAATGGGACGGTACGGAGACGGGGACGGAGAAAGGGACGGGGACGGGGATAGGATGGGATGGGATGGGATGGGATGACAGAAAATAATTAGTCATTATGTAATACACAAATAACGAACCTCGCGCGAACGAAGTCGCGGGTAAAAGCTAGTTTAATTCATAAAATTACTGTTTGATTGTCATTCAGTGACACTTCGATAATAACCTCCAAATTTCACAGATGCATTGGGAAGTTTGGAAGATATATACGTTTTTCAAAATTTTCTATGCTACTATACGGTTTTAAAAACTCAACTAGTACCTACCTACTTAAATCATGCACAATGTTACAATGCCTTAATAAAACAGTTACATGTACAATTTACAGATGAACTGTCATTACTTCAAAGCTGATTGACATTGGAATATTATTTACTGATTGTATGAAACCAACTTAGACATGACTTACACTTTTCATGGTGTACTGGATTTTAAATAACTTTCCAATTTTTGGTTGGAATACTATAACAAGATTATATTTTACAATTGCAAATTGTTACTTGTAGGATTCAACCAATTAATAACATTGCACTTAAATAGCTTTGAATGAAAAATATTTTCTTAATAATTTTAAAAGCTTTTTCAAGTATTTTAAAGTTGTTGGACATTTCGCTTTATATAAAGCTAGAATTATTATTAAAATTTACATTGTGAAGTTGCACAGGAGATTTTAGTCATTATATTTCTGACTTTATGTACTCCTTTTATAGTTTTTGCATAATTGTGGAAGGTGATCACGGGAGAATATGAGCCTGCACTTAGAAAATAGGTGTCCCAAAAACATACAATAGGACGCTGCGATATCTTAAATTGATATTTTGGTAGAAAGGAATTACAGATATCTTATACTAAGTTACGTATTGCAGCATCCTATGGTAAGAATATTGGCTGCCCATTTTTGAAATGCAGGTGTGTACTCTCTTGAAAATCCGAATGTATATGTTACTTCTATCATAAAACAATGAAGTCGAGGTTACAAAATGTGGTCAAATAGTATAAGTCCACTGTCTATAATATGTATATATTGTATGTGCCTGCAAACGAGTACCTACCCAATTTTTAGAATTTAATAAAAAAAAATATTTCCAAAATTATACATTACAATTTGCAGTAACCATATTTACATGTATTAAAATGTAGACTTGTATTTGTGCAAGTAGATTCTTTTTATTATGTCTGAAATAAATATCGAGATAATTTTAAGCATCTGTCATCTGCAAAAATTTTTAATCATTAATTTCGTATTATTCTAAGAAACTTTTTTTCTTTTTAATTATCAGCCAAAATTTATTGATACAGACTTATACACAAATTGCGTTTCAGAAAACAAGTCTAATAAAAAGTTACTATAAATAAATTGACAATGATGAACACATTTCTATGACTATTTCCCTCATATCGAATAGACCAGGCATGTCAAACTGAGGGACTCCCGAGGGTCATATGGGTACATTTGTGTTGTCATGAGGGCGGCACACGACTAATTGAAGTCATTTAATAAAAATTATTACAGAATTACCTAAATTACTTTTGCTACAATGTCCTTTGTGCGGGCTGCAGGTGTGCTTGAAAAGGACCGTATGTTTGACATACTTGGAATAAACCGATCATTTTTAATAACCAATTTCTAAATTTCAACCAATTATGTTGGAATACAGTGGCAAAAACAAGAAAAAGTCCCTTGGGATTATTTAAATGAGTTTTCTGTGTATATTTGAATATGTGATACTTCATTTTACAAATTTGGTATTTTTTAAAATACATTTTAGAAATCATGCAAAAAACGCAAACTAAATTGAGTCCCATAATTCAGAAGGAACCATTTTTATTTTAAAAGATGATGTTATTTCTAAAACACTAGACCAAAACAAAGTAAAGTTTTCATTAAATTATTAAAATTTATTTATCTAGCCTATTGAAACTCACACAAAATTGGAAATCATGTAATAACGTCGGCTGATTTTTTTTCTAAAAAACATTAGTTGTGTAAGTCCAACTTTACCTACTTTTGATAACAATTTTTTTTCATATAAGGTGAACTTTTGAAAAGCACTGTATATTATGTACCTGACATGTACTTATTTTGTGTACCTACTAGGATTATTGTTGATTAATTATTTATTAGACATATAGAGTAAAATTTAAGGTATATTCTTTTATGATATGAATTTTTTATATGCTGTATTATGTTATGAATTTGATGTGTATGTAATTAATTTGTTTATTAAGATTATATATGTGTCAATTTAATTTTTATCTATTTTGTTCATTACCTATATGGTTTCTCTCTAATACTTATAGTTTTTCTATGTGGTAGGAAGCCTCGTGTCGAGAGAGTCCAGGTTGGTCTAGTACCATTAACATAACATAACCATATCACAAATTCGTTAAAACCCATCACCACACCTGTTTGCTGTGTAAGTTTTTCGTAGCTACTGATGATGACAGCGTGGTCGTCGAAATACGCACGTATTTAGCAGTTGTTAAATATTTGTGTGGTGAGGGGTTTTAACGAATTTGTGATATTTTCAAACCACAGCCTCCAGCAGTGTTTTATTTTATAACATAACCACTTATAAAATATATGTTTTCATTTATGTAATAACAGAATCTTTCACACCGAACGTAGAAATTAATACAATACAACAAAACTAAAAGTTAAATAAAAATTTCAAAAACAGTGCCATTGTAAACCAAATGTCTTCTGCAAAGAGGTTATTGATCATGAAGCAACACATATTCCAATCGTTGATTGATAATCAGATCATCTTAATTAAAAATATTAGTTTTTAACCATTTCCAACAAAAGAAACCAATGGGGGGAAAGTTGTTTAATGAATCAAATGTAATTAAATGGTATGGCAACGAAAACCCTTTTTTTTACATTCTACAACGATGACTTCAATAATGGGCATTATCTACGACCGCAATCTACTTACCTGTTCGATAGCTGAAACAACAACGAAAAGAACGAACAGATAACAGATTGTGACCAGTGCCATGTTGCCTATTGCGGATTGCGCACTTGCTGCAAAGACTGAACGAGCCAACCAATCACAGCATTGATTTATTGCCACGTGTCACCAAAGCTATATTCAAAATTTGGTAGATATCCAGGTGATATCTTCAATTGTCTTATCACATAGATCATAAATACAAATATATATATCGTGGATATTTAGGCAAAGTCCTGGATGTCTATACATCATTTAAATAGTCTTTATTTGGACATCCATTAGATAGCCATACCTACATCACGTAGATCAGGGCTGTCCAACATGTGGCCCGCGGGCCGCATGCGGCCCGCCAGGATATTTTTGCGGCCCGCGGATCGAATTCCCCTTTGAGTCCACCAGTCCTGATCCTGTCCTCTCCTTTTCTACCTGGTTCCTCCGGTCTGACACGCTGAACTGTCTAACGGAGTATGCCTCCAACCCTTACCAGACCAGGCTTCAAGGGAGATGACGTGTTGTACTGTCAACCCGAGAGTTCAAATTTTCTGCAAAAGGAAGATCGCTAGATTCGATTTTACCTTGATTGTTGAACTTTCTTGGGAAATCGAATCCCTGAGGCTTTACCCCTGTCTTAATACGCAAGGATTCCAAATATTAATTTTCTACTTATCAATATTACAATCCTTTACATATTACACTAAAACGTTTACCAGCTCAAAACTTGAAAATTGCACGCACAAAATAGTAAGAAACAAAAAACTTCACCAATTCGCGTCGTGACGCAGAATGCACATTGGTAATACTGGCATACCAGCTACACATTTACACCAAGGTTTATTGGGGTAGTTTTATAACTAGGATAATTCTGGAAAATATAAAATTAAACAAAGGAACTGCAATGTCTGTAGAACGGAAACAAGACGTTTCAGAGCAGTATTAAGTTTCAAAACAAATAATATTGACTCTTATAGAAACTTATTTTTTTATAAATACCGGGTGTTAACAATTATACCGTGTTTTTTCCATAAAATTTATAACGCCCTATGGGGTTCAACAGTTACAATATTAAGTTATAATTCAAAGTAAACTCGAGCCTTATCTTTTTATAACATTTTGTTTTTTGATTTACTCTTTTATCTTAGCTAATGCAAGAGAAATACAATTTTATAGCATAACATGTTTTTATGGAGAACTAAATTTAACAACAAAAAATAAACAATATTTGTTTGGGTTGGTGGCTCTGTAAGTCTACGTCAAATTTGGGGTTAGCAGGTTAGGTTTTGCATCAGTCTATGTCAAAACTGACGCAAAACCTAACCTGCTAACCTCGAATTTGACATAGACCTACAGTGACACCAACATATTATTCATAGAACAAATATCTCAAAGCCAAGCTTGATTTCATTTTCGTTTGCTCACACGTTAGTTAGGAAGGCTGAGATTGCTAAAGTCCGTGCCTGTCTTCTACCATAATGCTGGTGGCTTGTAAGAAATCTTCTTTCAGATCTGGTAATTGATGATGTTTGATTTGTTTCTTAATTAGTGTGTCTTTCTGCATTGGGATGGTTAGTCGTATAAATGTGGAAATTTGTTGTTTTGAAAAAGTTTTTGCTAGAGAAGTGGATTTCTGAAAAAAGCATTATGTTAATTTCATGGTGTTTTAGGAATATTTCCACTTCTTGCTTGTGATTAGCAAGACTGTTAGCATTCCATAGAGCAATTTTAAACATTTGGGTCCTTTTTACAGCTTAATTCTTCCCTAAGGAGTCCTTGCATAAGGGCCGTCAGGTACGTTGGGTGCTGTTACTGTCTTTGGCTTAACTGAATTACTTGCTTCTGTTGCAATGAGTAGCAAATTGGCCGATTGTTATTTTGGTTGATTGTTTGCGGGTGGTTTGGATGACGTCTACTTAAAATTTCGAGGTATACTTTGAACCCTTTTTAATTTTATTTTTAGTTTAGTATTCAGCCAACAGCCGTTAGGCCAATTACAGGCGTTGCTGTACATTTTATGGGGACTTCCAACCCCACTAACGACTGTCATGATGTTATTATGGGTTTCAATTAATTGGATTAATGGGTTTAATGCTGTAACGTAGTGTAATAAATGAAGTGTGGTGGTTGTCTTGTTATTATTCATTAAGTTTGTTAAAAGCTAGAAGCTCTTTTGGGTCGGCGTTGCACAGCTGGTAGTTTGTGTGTTGGTTGTCCTTTTCCGCTTATTTTTTTGTCTAACGTTTTGGAAGTTTAGTATTATTACTGATTCATTGTCACTATTGGTCACACATGGGTCTGCCCCTTTAGGTGTTACTTGTGGCGTTAAGGGTGTGGCTACTGTGTAGTGGTTTAATTGTAGCATTGATGACGCGATTGGTAGCCGGAAGACTGGATGGTTGTCCTTGTGTGTGGAGCCCTAGGGGGGGATGGTACAACTCTGTTTGTTGGTACCCTTATAGCTGCCATGGTTGCGGTTGCATATATTCAGGAGGATTTTGTGGGTTCACAGGTGTTGGGTATATTTGTTGTTCTGCATTTAGGATGCCTTGTGGAACTGTGGCGTTTTGTTGCAGTAGGAGTGGTGTGTTTGTGTATTGTGGTTGTACCTATGTTGAAGCTATTTTGTGGCGATTTGATAGCCGAAAGACTGGATATTGGATGGTTGTCCTCGTGTGTGGAGCCCTAGGGGAGATGGTACAACTCTGTTTGATTGTACCCTTATAGCTGCCATGGTTGCGGTTGCATATATACAGGAGGATTTTGTGGGTTGACTGGTGTTTGGTATATTTGTTGTTGTGCATTTAGGATGCCTTGTGGAACTGTGCCATTTTGTTGCAGTAAGAGCGGTGTGTTTGTGTATTGTGGTTGTATGTTGAAGCTATTTTGTGGCGATTTGATAGCCGAAAGACTGGATATTGGATGATTGTCCTCGTGTGTGGAGCCCTAGGGGGGATGGTACAACTCTGTTTGATGGTACCCTTATAGCTGCCACGGTTGCGGTTGCATATATACAGGAGGATTTGTGGGTTGACTTGTGTTTGGTATATTTGTTGTTGTGCATTTAGGATGCCTTATGGAACTGTGCCGTTTTGTTGCAGTAGGAGTGGTGTGTTTGTGAATTGTGGTTGTATGTTGAAGCTATTTTGTGGCGATTTGATAGCCGAAAGACTGGATATTGGATGATTGTCCTCGTGTGTGGAGCCCTAGGGGGGATGGTACAACTCTGTTTCATGGTACCCTTATAGCTGCCACGGTTGCGGTTGCATATATACAGGAGGATTTGTGGGTTGACTTGTGTTTGGTATATTTGTTGTTGTGCATTTAGGATGCCTTGTGGAACTGTGCCGTTTTGTTGCAGTGGGAGGGGTGTGTTTGTGTATTGTGGATGTACGTTGAAGCTATTTTGTGGCGATTTGATAGCCGAAAGACTGGATATTGGATGATTGTCCTCGTGTGTGGAGCCTTAGGGGGATGGTACAACTCTGTTTCATGGTACCCTTATAGCTGCCACGGTTGCGGTTGCATATATACAGGAGGATTTGTGGGTTGACTTGTGTTTGGTATATTTGTTGTTGTGCATTTAGGATGCCTTGTGGTACTGTGCCGTTTTGTTGCAGTGGGAGGGGTGTGTTTGTGTATTGTGGATGTACGTTGAAGCTATTTTGTGGCGATTTGATAGCCGAAAGACTGGATATTGGATGATTGTCCTCGTGTGTGGAACCCTAGGGGGATGGTACAACTCTGTTTCATGGTACCCTTATAGCTGCCACGGTTGCGGTTGCATATATATAGGAGGATTTGTGGGTTCACAGGTGTTTGGTATATTTGTTGTTGTGCATTTAGGATGCCTTATGGAACTGTGCCATTTTGTTGCAGTAGGAGTGGTGTGTTTGTGTATTGTGGATGTACGTTGAAGCTATTTTGTGGCGATTTGATAGCCGAAAGACTGGATATTGGATGATTGTCCTCGTGTGTGGAGCCCTAGGGGGATGGTACAACTCTGTTTCATGGTACCCTTATAGCTGCCACGGTTGCGGTTGCATATATACAGGAGGATTTGTGGGTTCACAGGTGTTTGGTATATTTGTTGTTGTACATTTAGGATGCCTTATGGAACTGTGCCATTTTGTTGCAGTAGGAGTGGTGTGTTTGTGAATTGTGGTTGTACGTTGAAGCTATTTTGTGGCGATTTGATAGCCGAAAGACTGGATATTGGATGGTTGTCCTTGTGTGTGGAGCCCTAGAGGAGGGATGGTACAACTCTGTTTGATTGTACCCTTATAGCTGCCACGATTGCGGTTGCATATATACAGCAGGAATACAACGCGTACTTCGAACAGGTTATACGTCTCAAACTTCCTGCACAATAACAAATCGTGTCAGTTTGACAGAATAATCCTCCCGCTGACGCGGTCGGATTATTTAACCTGTCAAACTGACACTCTTTTATTATTGTGCAACAAGTTATCGACATATAACCCGATAATATCGAAGTACTTATAGTATTACTTCTGAATATAAACACGATCTCTACAAAGCTCGTCGTAAGCGTTTGGCTTGAGTGATAATGGAGGGATATGCAAGCACGTCTTTGCACTTGTAAGTAAAGTAAGAATGCGAACTGATTATTTAAAATGTTTCAAAATGCTAAATACTCATGAAAAAATTGGACATAATGTGTTGTAACGAGATAAAAAAAACCAGTGTATATACAAGGGGCTGCTTATTCCTCATTTTTAGTAGATGTTAGAAGCATAGCTGAGCTTGAAGGAACAAAACAAATGAAAACAGTAACATCTATATTTCACTATTTCATACAATTGTATTTATTAATCGCTAATTGTTTTCTTAATAGAACGACTAGTGTTTTTTCGTAATAGAGAAAGCGTTTTACAGTTTGCACAATTACCGAAATATGATACATAACATGTTAACAATGTATAAATTATATTGACAAGTAAAAATAGTACTTGTAATTATAAATTTACGTTTACGTAAAAGGCTAGCCCTATCACAAGTTCACTCACTACGAGTACTGCATCAGAAACATTAAGTAAGTACTAGCTATTTTATGAATGTAAATGATGTTAAGACAGTATATACAACAGTACATGCTATAGATGATCTCAAAAGCTAGTACTCGACACAATATCTGCAATACTCCTTCATTGTAGTATGGTAGACACAAATACCACAATGAAATATGTGGGCACCGGTAACAGATACAAATTATACTAAGAGTATAACAAATCACCTGTAATATCCTTGCACAGAAACTATAAGTTAGTAATATAACAATATAACTATAAAAAACCAAAAACTAATGATGAAGCTTAAGATATGCATCCTCAAAAAGTTCTAATTCATGTATAAGGTAGTTAGCTTTGTTCCGCAGTACTTTCGCACGCCCTGCTGCATTTTCAAGGCCTCCTACGTGACCTTCCAGCTCCTTCAATTGTTTATCCATCTCACTGGTAGCTTCGTCCACGAGGTGGCATAGGCGGGCAAAACAGCCGCTCAGTTCCTGCTGCACTTGGTGGCTGCAATTGGCTGACGTCAGATCAACGATCATTCGCAACTTGCGGGTTGCATGTGCCACATATTGCTTTTTAAATGCTTTTTCTTTGGCTTTGTTTGTCCACGTTAAGCGCTCGTAGAGGTATAAGCAGGAATAAATAGCACCGGTGACAATGATGACCCGCCAACCTACTGTTTTTAACAGGAATCCAGTCACTAGCAAACCACCCATCGTGCTTTGCGAAGTCGCACTGGCCAAAGCAATTTTCGTCAAAATCGACCAGTCGTCTGTATTGCCATTGGGATAGAGCAAACGACCGTCGAGTGGTTCTGTTGGTGTCATCGGAATAATGGAAGTGGTTGGACTTTCACGTTTATTTTTGATTGCTAAAATGTTGCCACCGCCACTGGCGAATCTCTGTATTAAAGCAGTTATGCCCCATGAAAATCTAAATTCTAAATCTTCGTGGAAATCGGCACAAAGATTATCACAATTTAGTCTGTACAAGATTTCGAACGGTTGTCTCCTAGGCATTATGATGCCCGTTGTTCCTCTGTGTGCTGGTGGGATCAAAACTTCTATTCTTGTTTGCATTTCTTGTTGCCGCAGCTCCATGTTGAGTGCTAGTGCCGTCGACAATCGTGCTCGTAAGTTAGATCCTAGCCCACTTTCCACATGCGAGTGCAGTTCTTTCTTGTATACATTAAGCACCAGAGCCTCTGAGTGGAACGGGAGGTTAAATTCGTCCACGAGATTACTTAAACGTCTGATTTCTTCGTTGAGAGCTTTTGACACCCGCTGCTCCACGTCTTCGACCATATGATGGATTTTCTGCTTCATTTCTTGAGTTATAACCATCAATTCTTGCTCCGTGTAGTTCATTTTATCCTGCAACTCTTTACGGTGCTGTAACTTTTCTTCTTTTAGCTTCTGCGCATCGGTGTAGATTTTATCGAGGACATCTCTTAGCTCACTGGAATAAATAATAATTTATCAACTGTCATGTCTTTACATGATAAGTGACATTCCTATATTTAGTATTATCTGTTCACCAAACTCAAGCATTGTGCGAGCAACATAATAAGTGTAGTTTAATTTTTCACGTGGTAGCGATGCAGATATTTTTTTAAGTTTAAGTAAAATCTTCATGCTACCATATTACGGCCTAATCTCACGATTCTTAATTACAAAATAACAATTTATTGTTAGCTATACTTTAAACTATGCAAGAAAATGCAAACTTTTTTCGATATTCGAATTTTATTAATATAGACTTTCGCTTCTATAGAATTTCAACGTATATTTATAAATAAAATTTACCTGGCAATGTGCCGTCCACGTTGAGTATGTTGTTCAAACTTGGTTTTAACAGCCGACTTGGAGATGCACTCTTCAAATTTTCGTTCGAAGTCCTGGAATTCGAAATACCTATTCTGAAAGCCTTCCACATGTGGAGTTGCATTGGCGTGACCTTGTTCAACAAGTCTCGCAAGCAGGACCTCCTTTGCAGAAATAAAGAAAATCCTCTCTTCGGCTTCCTTTGGACTACACACTTTCAGTTCCTTCACTAAAAAGTCTACTCCCCGCTCTTGATGCTGCCTTCGTACCTAATAAATGGCAGGTTTGAGTCGAGATTTGCAGATTGATCAAAATTTGTAATTTATATACAGGATAATTATATAGTAGTTTTAAGGTATAAAAATTTTGACAGGCGGGTTTTTAAAGGCTAGGGAATAAATAACTCACCTCTGCCTGCTCATCGCATTGCTAGCAGAGGAACAAATAGTTATGTTAATATGAAGCGATTTTTAACATTTTAATTAAAAAGCACTAACGTATTTTAACAAGCATCGAGAAAAAACTATTATATAGATTTAGCAACAGATACTTAATCTGCAAATAAATTTAAATTTGTATATTTGAAACTTAAAATTTTAAATGATCCCTGTTTAAACTTTTTAGGATTTAGAAAAATAGAAGAAATTTAAGAAAAACTACATTATACACATAAACACACCTTGCAGCAATAGTTGAAGGGGGGCGGCACGATAGTGACTTCAAAAATGGTATGATTTTTTAACTTTGGTAGGAAAAAACTTTTCACCAACAGTTAGTTTCAAATAATGAATGTCCTAACAGCAACTAGAAATTTAAATTGCAACCCCATTTTGAAACTGTCAAACCTGGAGCACCCATGTTGTCGTTGATTTTGTTTAGCCTTAAGCTGATTTGACACTTTTTGTTGTACCGTACCGAACTGAAGTTGAAGTTTGTGAAGTTTATTGATTTTGACCATATATGTACAGACAGATCAATAAAAAAACCAATTAGGGCAGGCTGTGATATGTGTTATACGATTGGCAGTACTGAAGTGTATTGTCAGTCTATGTCAAATTCGAGATTAGTAGGTTAGGTTTGTTGTTTGACACAGACTAACGTAAAACTTAACCTGCAAATCTCGAATTTGACATAGACTGACAATACACTTCAGTACTGCCAAACGTATAACACATATCACAGCCTGCCCTAATTGGTTTTTTTATTGATCTGCCTGTATTATGCATAAAGTACGTTTTTTTTTCTAACGGGTGTTCATAAACAGTCGTCATCCCAGTAGGTTTTGACTTCAAAAACGTATGTCTATTATAATTGAGAAAAACTGAGCTATGACAGTACTCAATGACGTTTCATTATGTGGCACGAATTAATCAAAGATATAACATTTTGTTTTTTAAAGCAACTGGGATGACGACTGTTTATGAACACCCGTTATAACTGTCAAAGTGTTACAATGTTGGTAGATATGTGAGTAAAACGCTAGGAAATTTTCATGTTGATAGAACTTTTTCAAAATTATGGTTATGTGTCAATTTTGAATGTCTTAATTTGAACTCTTGACATATTTCATTTTTTTACATGGAATCAAACGTTCATTATGTTAAAATATTGTTAAGTTTAATAATTAATAAATTTGCAATATTTTACTATTACTATGCTGTTCGTTTTACGCACTATTATGACATATCTGTCATAATGACAAATCATTTTTTTTAGTGGAAAAAAAGAACTAAAAATCTATGTACCAACATTATTAAAACTAGGGACCCTGCAGGAATGTAACTTATCCCCTAGAACGTTGACCTTGAAAATTATTATAGAAAAAAAAAGGACGTTATGTATATTGCTAGCAGGGCCTGGGAACCCCCGAAAACATTACGGCGCCGACATAGTCTCACTTAGAGTATAACGCGTCTCGTGCGCATGCCTGAGAATTCGAATTCCACCTTTAGAAGCGAATTTTAAACTTAATTACTTCCCCACCGCGCGGACGACGCCGACGCGCTTGCTCACAGCTCACCATATACATTGAAGAGTTGGTTGTCTGTCTCACTTCCTTCGTGACCTCCCAACTCATAGCCGCTAGCAATATAGTAAGTAATATACAAGCTGTTTCCTAAAAACCGCCGCAACCCATAACTCCGTTGTTTGAAATTTTAGACGCAACAAACTATATATATTCTTAAATGGCAAGACAAGAGCTACCTTTTGACATCGCCCGTTCGTAAATATCTTTCAACTGTTTTGAGCAACGATGTTCTACTTTTTTATTTTAAATGGAACACCCTGTATATTTTTACATATTTGGATTCAGGATGCAATTCTTCATGCAGTAGTACGCTTCATTTGTTTTTTGGACACTTAGAAATGTTTAAAATAATTTTTTAATATTGCATGTAGACAGTCGTACAGTACCATAAAATTTTCAAGTGTGCCGTGGAAAACAATCAGAATGCGCTGATCTCGTGACGCGCAGCGTGCCCTCTTCAGGTAACCTTTGGGTGAGATTTTAGACTTCCATTTTATACAATTGCCCTTCCCTATGTTCTATTGGTAGGTTGGTCGGAAGTGTGCACAAGTGTAAGACCTATTTTAACCAATTTCGCTCACAGTGTACAGAACTTTATAGGCTTTCTACAATAAATGAAGCAACCTGAACCCATTTTCTAATACTGTACACTTAAATGTACAAGTTAATCTAGCATAATATACAGTGCCTTTATATAGACAGTGGCGACAATGGGGTGTCCTATTTTTGATTGGCTCCCTAGATCACGTGGTTTTAGCCACCATGTTTAGGCTAAATCATCTGTGATTCGTGTTATACTTTTGGCAGTACTGAAGTATATTGTCAGTCTATGTCAAATTCGAGGTTACTAGGTTAGGTTTTGTTTGTTATTTGACAAACGACTGACGCAAATATTAACCTACAAATTTCAAATGTTTTCAGTACTGCCAAATGTAAAACACGTATCACAGTCGACTCTGATTACGGATTTAAATGAACACCCGTTAGAAATTTGCCTAAATATGGCGGCGGGGGTGTGGCTTAGTTGTATTGTCGCCATTGTCTATATAAAGGCAGTATAGCATAATAAAATTTATATTGCCATCTAGCGGTTACGGAAACGTTTTGGAAATAAAATAGTAACTGAATATCCATGCTGGCTGACTTTCTGTTGCAGAGCTATGCATTTAGAAGTGATTTTATATTGTTTACATTGAAAACGTGATTGTTATTTTTTTGTGTTAATATTAGTTTTGTCCTTTTGTATATGCGAAAACTTGTGTGCACAACAGTGTACATTGTGAGGCAGTGAAATAATCCAAAAAGGTAGTATAACCTCACTTTTTAAAATTTATTTACAATAGATTTAAATATCTTTTAGCTTACACGCTAAAAATGAGTGCCAAAAAACCTCTTACTGAAGCGAAACCGGTATCACCGTAAAGGCCATTAAATTGAATTTTTTGAAACGGATCATCCTGTATATTTTATGATTTTTTGAAATGTATGGGTCAAACTAAATACGATAATTTTTCCAAATTTTCATTAAAAAAATATATCTTTTTTCAATTTTATTAGTCATAGAAGGCCGTGATTGAAGAAAATCTGTTCTAATTGACTCTAGTAATCCATAATAATAGCTATTTCACCAATTTTATCAAAAACAAATCCTTCATATATGAATAAAGTTTGCTAAACGTGTAATCTAATACTTAAAAAAAACATTAACCATTTTCTTTGAATTACAGCAAATTGCCTTTTATTTAAAAAAAAAAATAAAATTTTCTTTAGCATTCCATTGGCTCACGATGTACACCATAGTGCACAACAAATTTCTCAAAAACGGTAAGTGCTAATCAAATTTTAAAAACACCAAATTTTTTAAATAATTTCTACTCATATACCACAAATTAGAATTTTATGACAAGAAAGCTTTTTTGTCACAAATTGAACGAGAAATTCAAAAATAATTTTTATTTTGAAATATCTCAGTGGCGTACCATTTTTTTCTATAAAAATATCGGGATCATTACCCGTATGCGCGCCAATGATGAATATAAAGTTCTTAATTGCATATCAAAGAATGCGCTATAAGTACCTCTTAAAACCCACTAAACTTCATTTGCATATCTTGACCGGTTTCAGAGCAATAAAAAAATTATCAATTTTTAAGAAAAACTTTAACTAACTGTGGCTCAGAAACGAAGCATTTGCGAATATACATTTATATAACAAAATATCATTATTTTTCCATGCAGAATCACCCCCTTAATTTTGTTGCACTTATTTACTAACACCCTGTATAAGAGTGATGACTATACTTACTATTGTGAAGGTCGCGTATTTAAAAACATCTTTATTTAGGCTAGTTTATATTCAGGAAAGACAATAAAAACTCATATTTTTATAAGTAGATGTATTTGTATGTACTGTAGTAGTAAACAATTATAGATCTTAAAGGAAAGTTTTCGTTTGATTTGAATAGGGTGTAAGCCGATATCTTTGCAGCTGTTAGGAATGCAGCAGGACGTAATAAAATATCCTGGCCCATAACAAAATGAGAGCCAAAAACTATGTTAAATTTATGACAGGTGGATTTGAAATGAATCAAATGGTCCAAACCACCAACTAATTTAGTTTAAAATTTATTAGGTTGTAATTTCAACCCAAGGAACACATGTTGAGGGCAGTTTCAAATACGCAGTGGGTTTTGGAAGGGCAACTACCAATTAGCGCAGTGCAGCTCTGGCAACAAAATTTAGATTTTTTGTTATTGGCTGGACGTTCCTCCAGAATGGAAAGGTTTTAGTAAGTTGTATCAAAAGCATCTGAATAGGACTGCAGGGGAGAAGAAAGCCAAGTTTGGTACATGTGGTAGTTCTAAGTGTAATACGGAGAACTACTGTAACAACTTATAACTTATTTCATTCTTACTTCGCTAGGTACAGCACAGTCCAACATTGCAGGGGAAACCTGTTAGTACGATTGTGTGCACACCAACTCTTTGCCTCCCTCTTACTTCACTTAACACTGCCCGACACCGCAGTAACCAGCCCCAAACTGGCAGCCAGCCTTTCTTGCCGCTAGGCAAGCCACCGACAACAGGCTGACGTCAGTTTAGTCTTCAAAACATCGCAATAATTGTAAAAGTAAATGTAGTACATTTACACTTGGCCCTAATAAAGAATAGTAGATTTCCATGACGTTGTTTTCGTTCGGTGTGAGAACCGACAGTCCCCAGGCCAACTATCACCGTTTAGGTTGATCATCTGTAACTCCGCCGAAGCACGCTGCCAGAACCAGGAAACATACACAACGTAGGTACATACACAAATTAAAGCCAAATAGGGTGTGCACCATTACACTATAGTATTAGTCACTATAGAATATACAATGCTCGTTACACTATTCCTTTTTTGCGAAGTCGATATAAATAAATCTTTGATGATCCGCAATAAAATACTGAGAAACGCTGTCCTAGATAGTATCCTACTCTATTCAGACATACAGTATTTTGCTTGAGAAAAAGATGTTCTAGTTATGTTGGCAACATAATAAATGCTTTGTATCTATACTCATGAAAATGTTTTAGGAGGGAATCAAAAATTGTCGAGCTTAGAAAACTTATGAGAACTCTTTTCATTTATATTATTGAAATCTATATCCCACTCATTTCTTGATATTTTGTCTACAACCATCGAAATGTCCGTTCTCTTTTGTCAAAACAGTCCTGTTCTCGGTTAATTCGTAAATTACACAATGTGTTAAGCATATGTTGATTTATCGTCTGCCTGTAATACATTATGATATTTTAAATTTGTAAAACAGCCGTGATGTCCTGTCCACTCTGTCGCATTCTAAGTGGGGGTTGCATTTGGGGGTAAGAGACTGAAATTTAACAAGGAGAGATGGCTCGTCATTTGAAAGAAGCAGACGTACTGTTGGGGGCTCTGTCGTGCTTACATAAAAGGTAGTCGTGCGTGTGGGGAATTCAATCGCTGGTTGTCATTCCCAATTACAGTTAATGGCAGATTTGCCAATCGCCTCCTCATCAGATCTTAAATAATAGAGGCTATGTTCCACCACTGTGATTTTTCCGACGACCTCAGGTTCATAAGGTGGATGTTAACTATTCTCAAACCCTAATTTATTCGACACAACACAGGTGAAATTATAAACATTGCCAATCAGTCTCCTTCCCGCATACCCAGAAGATGTCGATGCCCTCCACAGGGGTGAAATTTCACCATCTTCAGGTGCTAGGCAGGCCCTCACACAGATCACGGACGCCGCCATCGTGTTCATGGACTGCAAGCTGCTTACCAGGTTAGAACTTGTATTTACGTTGCATGTAACAATAGTGCAAACACAACAAAACCGATTAAATTTATGTCATTACGTAACAGATATAGGTGAAGTAAAACGTTTAATCGAGCTTTGCGCCATAACGTTTTAATATAACTGGATTAAGAAGCCCCTTCCAGGCTACAACTTGTTAAATAATTAAGCCGGGGCTTGTTGGTGTAAACTGTATATACAGTGACGTCACTTAGGGTGTTGTTAACATTGAATTTTTATGCCTTGTGCCGATTTCATTGTAATTTGTGTGCAATCAATAGATCGGCTTAAGTAATTATACTGATGTTTTCATTTTCTGTAAAGCAACTTGGAGGAAGGGTTCTAAAGTACACAAAACCAGATTTGACAAGCATTTCAGGTGATACTCACACCCTAGGACATACAGCTAATATAAAACCACATTTATTTAACCATCAAACCAACTCTTATTTCCCGATTGCATCTAGCCAACGCAGATTGATTTTGTGGGTCACGATCGTATAGCTCAGTTGTGGAATTGGTTTATCAATTAATATTGTTATCCTGTAATTACAGCTTGCGAAAAAATCGTTGGCTGCATATGCACGGTCTTGTCATAGCATGAATCACCCCTCTGCCAAAAAGGTAAGGACCCAGTTTGATTGTGGTAAATTACTGTATTTGCCCAGTAAACCAAAAATGGCACTGCAACGTGAAACAGTTGCCAGTTTGTTATTGAAATTAGCCCCTGGTGTAATAAAAGTATCGCACCAACATGTGGCTTGTTTTGATTGTTTTAAATACAGTCTAGTTCTGTAACGGAATGGTTTTTTTACTGCCGCCTCACTTTCCAATTCATTACTATTTCTTTCTTTCAGGTTTTGTAAAAATTTAATTAAGCTTTTGGACCTTGGAAAATAACTGTTAAAAGTACTTTAGAACTGCTAGTCTTCTTCACTGACTACATAATTGTTTCTAAAAACAAACATTATAGCAGGCATTAGAGCAGGTGTGGAACACACTGTTGTGAAATGAAGACTGAAGTTAATTGTGTCAATCACTATTAAACCAATTCTCTTGCTTCTATTTATCATCATTCCTGCTTTATCTGGTTTTTGTCTATTTTATGTTTCCCCATACAGGATGCCAAAGCTAAGGTATCTGTATAAAAAATTGTGCTCGTAACTATTTTATTCATTGTAGACCTACATGTAATCATCAAAGTGAAAAACGTGCAAACTGTGGAACAGTGGTTAAGAGTGTAAATGATTAAGGAAAAATGTAGTATAAAGTAATGTCAAATTTAATAACAAATATCAAAAAAGAAAAGAGTTGGTGGAAAAGAACTATGTAGTTCAAATTGAAAATGTTTAACGATATAAATTCAATTGGTTTGTGAGAAAAACAGACATTTCAGCTTAAAATGATACCCTGCTTAAGTAAAGAAAAATATCTAGATTTTTTGTTTCATTGGACTTATTGTTTTAGTTCAAAGTTCTATTTATACAAAAACAAATAATTAAAATGACTGGCTATTTACATTTTCTGTAAAATGATAAAATTTGCATCCAAGTCTTTCAGCTTTTTAACAATTCATTTATTAAGAATAATACGCCCTCGAGTTCAAACCATCGAGTTTCTATGAAATATAATGTAGTTTTTCTTTGAATATAAATTACAAAATGGAGGGTGCAAGTACGAAACCAAAATGATTTAATTTTTACCTCATCCAGAAATTCAGGCTCAGAGGCAGATGCATCCCAGCGATTGTTAAGTATGAAAATGTTCGGTTTCGAAAGTCGCATAGACACCTTGTGGAAAAAGTTCTTTTCCTGCACAGCAAAAATATATTTCAGCACATACCTTTACTGCACAAAATCGTCTTTACCGTAACCATAAGCGTAGATTCGGCATTAGCAACTAGAACAAAAACATCTGCATCTAAACAGTGTTTATCGATCCACTCATCCAGATTCGGTGAAACGTCAACTCCAGGCGAATCCACAAACACAACATCGTCCCGCAGCAGTACACAACGGTTTCTAGGCCAGAAGACTCTCACGAGTTGAGATTCGTTCAGTTTTTCTTTACATAACGCATGTGCCAATTGGCCAACCGATTCCACAGCACAATGTTCGTCAGAACCCTCCAAAACTAAGTACGGTTCGTCTGTAGGGGAACCTTCTACCTACAAGCAGATTATTTATAGGTCAGTCACACTACCATTAGTTAAGGCAACTTACCTGTAAAAAGCAGTTGGTTGTGTGGCCAATCCCACTTGGTAGAATTTTCTCGCGTAACATAGCATTGATTACAGAACTTTTCCCGTTTGAAGTTCGTCCAAAGAATGCCACTTTCATGTGATCACGGGCCAGCACATCTCGGATGCCATGTACTTTAGATTTGAAGGTCTCGGTTTGTTTTACATGTTCAGTATCGATAATGTGTTGGCCCTCTTCAACACCTGCAATAGCAAAATTTGTTACTATATATTAACTTTTAAAATATAGTTAACTTACACTTCATGTAATCGACAGCATCACTGACGTAGTCTTCGATTTCGCCGAAAATATCATTGATTTTCTTCTTAGCTTTAACAAAGATCTGTAAAGGAGAATTCTCAGTTGATGGGGTTCGTAAGGGACGATGGTCGGTGAGGGATGCTAGAGGAGATCGATTGTGCGGGCCATCGCCCGACATCATAGAAACCGTGCGATTTAAGTATGCGGCCATGCCTAGTGCTCAATTTACATCAGCTCTAATATCTAGCATGCAGGACAGGTTGCAACTGAAACAAAAGAAAAACAATTATTGCAAATGACAGATTTAAGTGCACAATAAAAGAAATTGCTGGAGAAACTGTTATTTAGAACCATTACTATTATACAAATATATAAACTTTTTAAACATATTTTTGAAGGATGCGAATACACAATCTGTATGCAAATCATAACTAATAATTGGTAGACATGGATAGACCACATCCATATTACTGTTGAAATATCCACAATTAGAAAGCACGACATGAAAACTTAAAAGAGTAAGGCCCTAGGTTCATATTACAAGCGAGGTTGAATATAATTAAAACTATAGTAGAAAAAGGAAGCTGCTAAATATTTAACCACAAAATGTACAAAACGCTTTACACAAATAAACATTTAAAAACCTTTTCATTCCGTGGCATTGCTATTTTTAGATGAACCATCAACCTAACCTCAATACCCCAAAATCTGCACAAAAATTAAGCACAACATTATTTTCCTGGTAAGGTAAATACACATTGACCACTTACCTCGAAAGATATAATTGTGGTATAAATGCGTATATTTTCGTCCAAAAATAGCGTTGTAAAAATAAAATTACGATTTTTGAAATTTGGCAGCCAACTCCTGTGCCAAATAAATCGTCACACAATTGTTTCTCCTTTAAACCTAGCAACACAGATTAGCCATTAATTACGAGGAAGTGCATAATTATTTTCTTAATTGGTAAGCTTACTTTTTACAATATTTGGATTACGTAATGTTTATCGCACTTGACTAATTGAACTTCTCCACGAGAAGCAGCCTTACATTTTTTTGACAGCTAAACAAGGAGCCGAAAGCAGCATTGCCAAATTCAAAAAGTTGTTATTCTGCAGTGTTACAAACCACATTTCATGTTAATTTTGTAGGGAAACATGATCTTTTCGTACTATACAGGGTGTTCTACTAGCTCTATGACAAACTTAGGCAGATGATAGCTGGGTTAATTCGAAACATTTTTTCTTAAATGAACGTGGGTCCGATTCGTTTTTGTTTAGAAGTTACATGTATTTTGTATGTATGTATGTATGTATAATCTGTAACCTCATTTACCTTGGGGTGTAGAGGCTGGTGCTTTATGCGCTGGCATCTGGCGGTACAATGCTCAACTTGCCCCGGATTCGGGATACAGAGTTGGAGTGCGCCTTTGGTGCTTGCGCAGCAACCATTGTGTGAGTTGTGTGTCTTGGTGATGTGTTGACCTTGTTACTCTATCTCTTAGGTCTGTGGTTCTGAGCGTGGTGTTAGGATTATATGGTGTGATACGTAGAGGTTCAGTCACGCGCATGATGTCAGCTTGGGAGCAAGCCGTACTAATTATTAACTGCGCGGGATGCAGAAAAGCGTCGTGTGCGAACGGGTTATTAAACAAAAATAGTTAATAAATAAAATGATTGTTGGAAAACACAAGTCTCCTTTACCTTTTCAAAAGGGTATTATTTTAAGCAACCGCTCCTTAACACATTTATATTTTTACCTCCGCGATAAGTATAACATCGATTATTTAATAACATACAAACTCAATCAGGATGTAATGGAAATAGTATATTACATACCGAGGTGGAAAGTCGTAGCGTCGAGGTCAACTTTATCTCTAGACAGGAATGAAACTTTCCACCGTGGTATGTATAGTATTTTATTCGCAACCACTTTATTCTAAACAATAACTGGAAAAATTATTATATTATGATACGACAGGTTGTGACGCGCATGAATGGATGAATGAGATTCCCAGTGTCCCTACCTACACAGCGGTCGGGAAGTAGCGGGCGGAAATGTACGACTTCCCACACTCAAATGAGCCCAGTAATGTTAACATTAAATATATGGTTGCGAATAATAGTATATTTCAAACCAAGGTAAGAAAGTGCAGTCTTGCATACCGAGCGCAAAGTTTATAAACCGAGCCGAAGGCGAGGTTTGTAATTGCGCAAGGTATGCAAGAGCACTTTCTTTACGAAGTTTGAATACTATTTTTTTCCCAGCCGGCCTCAGTGGAGCAAAATCCTTTATCTAATAGACTTGTCTGTCCGGGACGCTGTTTTGTCTGCCCGGGACGCTGTTTTGTGTGTCCGGGACGCTGTTTCAGCAGCCAAACCGTAAGAGATAGAGAAAAAAGTTATGAAAGTTATATGTTTAGAATGGTCATGTCAGGTCAGGAACCGAATTTCAGTCACGTGACACTTCCGGTTTTCGAGAAATCACGTGATTTTCGTCCGTCTGGGACGCTGGTCCGTCCGGGACGCTGTTTCAGCAGCCAAACCGTAAGAGATAGAGAAAAAAGTAATAGTAAAATTATATGTTTGGAATGGTCATGTCAGGTCAGGAACCGAATTTTAGTCACGTGACACTTCCGGTTTTCGAGAAATCACGTGATTTCCGTCCGTCTGGGACGCTGGTCCGTCCAGGACGCTGTTTCAGCAGCCAAACCGTAAGAGATAGAGAAAAAAGTTTTATTCGCAATCACATTGTAATGTGTCAATTTCATGACACGACAACAGCTGGGAACTAGATGATTACTTGAAACTAGCCAGGAAATTATTATATACCCCGAAAAATATTACATACCTGAAGAGTGGGGTGTTTCCATGGTAACAAAACATTGAGTGGGTTGTTTTCATGGTAACAAAAATATTAGCTTCATCAAGATATCTATTATTCAGAATTCAATTGTAGTTATTTTTAAAATTAGATGATTGCAAATAAAATAGTATACATACCACGGTGGAAAGTTTCATCCCTGTCTCGAGATAAAGTTAACCTCGACGCTACGCGTCTCGGTAAACTACCTAATCTCTCGACAGTAATGAAACACTTCCCACCTCGGTATGTAATATACTATTATTAACCATCAAAATATTCTCAACTTTCGTATTTGCATTTATTCTCCAACTTTAATAATAAAAGCTACAGAGATTAATTACGAGAATTTTACCAATGTAGTGTGGCAAATCTGCTCCCAAGCTGACGTCACAGTGTGCGACAAGGATAGCAATACATATGCGCGCGAGCACACCATATAATCCTAACACCACGGTTCTGAGTAGAGCACAGTTAATTTGGTGCCCAACTGTGAATGATCTCACTGAGCGCGATTCTAATCGCCAAGGATACGGAAAAATTCCGACCCCAGCGGGCTTCGAACCGAGGACTTACTTAATGCAATCCTGGTGCTAGCCATCTGCGCCATGCAGCTTTTTTACAAGTATTTTAAAAAATATATTTTTATTTTAATTAAAAGTAGGCTGATAAATAAAAATGACGGTTGATATAACAATAATTATTATTTGTGTCATTTTGATTATTTATTTGACACTTAGTGTGAAAGTGCTAAATAAAAAATGCATTTATTCACAACTGAGGAGTATGCAGATATTGTGTTTCAGAGTGCAGCTAACCAGATAAGAAATTATCCAAATCTCATCCTTCGAGCAACGGAATCTTTAGTTCGTCGATGTGAGACTTGCATTGCGAACAATTTTTATAGTCTGAACATTTGTTATTTGTATTTAGTATAATTTTTTATTGTTAATTGTTAATAAAGGTTTAAACATTAAACACCACGTAACTTCTAAACAAAAACGAATCGGACCAACGTTCATTTAAGAACAAATGTTTGGAATTAACCCAGCTATCATCTACCAAAGTTTGTCGTAGAGCTTATAGAACACCCTGTATAATATCTATACGTTTCTCACGTGATTTTGCTAAACGTGGTAACGATAATAACAAAACAATAAACATAATAAAAGCAAAAATACGCTTTTTAAATGATAGGTAACATTTTAAGAATTTAAAAAATATCTTAATATTTTTATTCGGCATTCGATAACTCGTCATTGTAGGTATGGTATTAAAAATGAATAGATCTCTAGAACCAGTAGCAAATCTGACACTTTTGTCTGATTGTATCTAACATCGAGAAAACGTTTCTAAGGAAGTTAGAGGTTTATTTAAAAATTTTATAGAGCAAGTGCACCAATCCGAAAGTGGCTCGTTCATTAACATTTAAAATGCGAACGCAGATACCTGTCTGGTAGTTAGCAGAGGTGAATATAATGATTTATTTATTTAAAATGCAAAATACAAAATAA
Organism: Agriotes lineatus; assembly: GCA_940337035.1. Classification (NCBI taxonomy): domain Eukaryota; kingdom Metazoa; phylum Arthropoda; class Insecta; order Coleoptera; family Elateridae; genus Agriotes; species Agriotes lineatus. The sequence goes on along the minus strand of OW679198.1, from coordinate 123,408,606 downwards.
AAAATGGAATTAACGTATCTATTTAAGATGTGAAATGAAAATATTCATTTTAGTTATTTACGTAACCAGTACTGAAAATGAAACTTCACAGGACGAGCAGGCAATTTCTAGATAAGCAGTAGGCTTTGCGAGAAGAGTTTTCAAGGTGATACAACAATAAGGTAATGTAACCTTCCAACAGTGGCGCCTGGTGTCACAGACCGGGTGTTTCTAATTTTGCCAATCATTTTGAAATTTCTAAGAAGGTAAAGGTTGCACGGTTCAGTAGCTTGACACATGTGCTAGAAAACCTCTGTGTATCTGGTTACTGCTGTTTCATAGTACTATAGCACCTACCGTAAAGTGAACCTCTACGTTTCTAGTTATTGGTGTTTTATAGAACTTGTGCCGTAAAGCAATTCTTTACGGTGCTAGTACTGTAAAGATATGTTTTCTGTTAATGTTTTGGTTACCATAATATTAATATGGTACAATTTAACAAAATAGTTATTTATATACCAAGGCACAGAAGTTTAACTTTTTATCACGATTGTGGATTTACTATAGAGGAAGAATTCAAATAGTATAGAATATAATTGTGGGAGTGAGTGTATGTGTCGTCCCCACTGGATGGGGCGGGTTCGGTTTGTAAGGGTGGCCATTTTTATCAGACACAAGCCTTGTGCATCTGATATAGTGCACGGGCTCATGGGCTGGACGTGCTTTTTGTAGAGTGGTTCCGCTTCATGGGGTGGGTGCGACATATACATTCCGTGAGGATACACTTGAAATATGTTATTTTCTATCATTATTTTTCGAGAATCTCAATTGTTTAAATATTTTTTTAAGCCACACACAGCTGTTTTACAGCTTGTGGCGCACAAAGAAAAAAAACAACTTTCATTGTACTGTATTACTGTATAACATTATGAAGTCAATAAAGTTACAGAGGACCGCAGGGCCGATTCAAATAAATCTCATGAAGTGCACATTATGTTTTTTAAATCATGAAATTGACGTTTTTTAACAAACTCTTATAGGTTATGTTAACTTTTTTGTCACCCATCTGTCATCCCGCCATCTACAAAGAGTTGTAAAACAATGTTTTACTTCACTGCCGATTTCTCGTATTTTAATGACGATTTCTGCGTTCTTCACTGCCGATTAAAAAAAAAGTTATGAAATGAAAAGTGTCTTTTATTGTACATAATTTTATTAAGTAGGTACACTTTCCTTAGTTTTCAACACATAAAAAACGGGGTGTGAGTAATAACTACAAACTAGAGCAATACAATTAGTGATGAGTTAATCCTAGCCCCTCAGGGGCTAACATCTTAGATGTTAGTACGGGCTTTGCAATCCCGAGCAAATGGCCCTCCGAAAAGGGGCTTGGGCATGGGGTTAATTACCCCTGAGGCTAGCAACCCTTTATCCCATAAAAAAACCTTAGTTACCGAACCTCAAATTGCGTCTCGGACAGGACGGTCAAATGGAAGACGAAACAGTAGCAGCAAAAGAAATATAGGACTGGAAGAGGAGAATAGAGGAGGCTCAAGTCCAACCAGGACTGTAACGCCATGAAAGAAGAAGAAGAATCCTAGTTTTCATTTATTTTATTTCTGTTTTCATATGTGTTTTGAGGTCAATAGATTGCATAAACAAATTGGTTTTTCTTGTGCATCATTTTAAGTTAGTTTAAGCCCGAGAACACTACAGGTGCAGGCCAGATTCCTGTTTTGGCAAATATTGACATTTTGTATCTAGGAACTGGGGTATTTAAGAATTTCATGTTTACTAAGCTAGCAAGGTAAACATAAAGGGCAAATAATTATTCAAATATTAGGCCGTACAAAATGTCTTACTCAAATTTAAGGTATCGCGCAAGGGCCTAAACACTATGGACTGTTACATATGTTACAAGTTTCATTAGGTAAGTAGTATATCCCTGAGAATTAATACTTTATAAGAAAGACAACACCGTTCTTTTGTTATACCTATATTCCATTTTGCCACCTTCTAAAATTTTGCGCCAGAAACACAGGCTTCTTAGGCATCCCGAATAATACGCCACTGTCTTCACTAAATTCTTGATGCTCATTTCTGATTAGCTGCATTTCTGTTTAAGATCTTCTGCTATACCAATCTAAATATTTTATCTTAACATTTTATATGCGTTTTTATAGGGCTTGCTGCTGTTTTATTGCTTCCTATGAATACTCCATCTACTCACCATATGTCTGCTGCTCTTCGCTCCTTTACAATTTCATCGGAGGAATATTCGTAGCTGTTGCCCATTTTATTAAATCTTATTTTGATTTTTTACTAACCTAGTATGGGCCTGTACTGTTTACTTCAGACAGTTGCTCTTATCTGCATGGAACAAGTAGGTTACTCCAATTGACTTGTCGGAGGTTAACTTCTATCGATGCTTGTATGAATTGTTTTTGTAATTACTAATTTTCCACCTTTCTTATTTGCACTTTTAACTTAATCAACTCTCAACTTCATAAAGAAAATATTAGAAACCTCCAATGAACACGTTCAATCTGTTTCACCATTTCAAGGCAAGACTGGGATCAAAAATTCTGTTTAAAATAGAAAATAGCTTAGGTTTTCCATTTCAAATTACAAATAGAAAATAGAACTTCGTATTTAAAATATAAAATCCAAAATATAATTTTCTGTTTTAAATACCTATTTCCAATAGAATCATTTCAAATATTTACCCACCACTGGTAGTTTGTATACGGCTACATAGTCTAGTCAAAAGGTCAGGGAAAATTCTAATTTGGCATACTTGTAGAGTCGCATGTCCTAATCGACATACTAAGTTTGCGACCTTGAAAGGGCTCCGCCATCTTGCTAAAAAGGTACCAAAAATCAGTTTTTCCTATATATCTCCTCTCCTCTTCCATCTAGGCTGAAAATAGTAATTACAAGAATTGTAGGAAACAAAATTGCCTACAACTTTTGTCTGAAACTTTTTTTTTGTCAGATGAATAATTCATGAGTTACAGCGACGCTCCACTTTTCGTTGAAATTTAGGTTAATATCTATTAATTATTATCTAATTCAAGTTTTTATTCATTTCCGCACCACCATGGGGTAGAGTAAGCGGTGCGTTTTTTATGTGGTATCCCCAGTAGGCCTAATCCACAACTTTGGTCTTTACTTATGTCTTCTAGTTCTTTTAGATGCCCTAGATCAGGGATGAGCAACCTTTTTTTACCACGGGCCAGCTACACATTTAAAAATGATAATAAGAAATCCAATGAAAAAACTTTGAACTATGGATATATTTTGTTGTTGTTTTAAACTTTTCTTCAACTGATTCAATTGTTCCTTCTGCATTTGGCCTTGGATGTTTTTATTTATCTCATGTTTTGCCTCATAATGCTGTTTAATATTATATTCCTTTATGATTGAATCTAAGCATAAAAGGCAAACAATTATCTTTTACCAGAGTGAAAAAATAATCCAAGTTGCATTTTTAGTTGCAACAAAACTACGAAAATTGTAGAACATTGTGAAAATAAACCTAATCGACATGCCTCGTGAGCACATCGCTGGAATTACTGAATTAAATGTAATACTCGTAGGTCCAAAAGATACCTCAAAAATTTATAAACTATAAAAATGTTATTAAAATTGCCGAAAGCGTTATTTAGATAACAATAGAAACGTTTTTTTTTAAATTTTAACATCCTGTATCTCAGAAACGAAGTGTTTCCGGACCCATGTTTATTCGAACTTTTTTGTTTGTATTGATGAGATCTCTAAATGCGTAAAATATCCGAACGTATGTTTTAAACACCCTGTATACTAATAATTATACTTATAATTTGTCTGGAAGAAATACTTATCGGTCGAAGAAATTAAAACCTTGACATTTTAAAAATTTAGAAAAAATATGGAAATTATACTTGGCACAGCGACCAAATAGAGTGGTTTATGCAACCCAAATGACATATTACAAAGTTGACTGGATCAGAATTTTAATAATAATTACTAAATAATCAGAGACCCTACACACACACCTCACACAACAGTTGCTGTGCAAGCACAAAAGGCGCGCTCCAACGGGAGCAACTTGAGCATTGTACCGTCAGATGCAAGCACATAAAGCACCAGCCTCTACACCGCAAGGTAAAACGAGGTTATCGATTATGCATACATACATACAAATAATCACAGATGTCGGTTTTTATAATTAGACTTAATTTCAACTGACATTATTAATTTTTTGTGGTTATGATACAAATTAGAAACTTCGGTCAACTTAAAAAGCATGGTGTTTGTGCACTTGTAATATGTGGGCAATAATGAGATTTACCAAGAGCCTGGCCACATGCCTAAATATTACAAGTGCACAAATTGGAAACCCTTATGCACAGTCAGCTTTTGGAACATATGAAAAACAATAAGATAGTCTCGCCAATTCAATGTGGCTTTCGGAAAGAACATAGTACAGCTACAGCTTTAACTAAGATCTCCGATGACATCTGTACCAATATAGGTAATTCTAAAGTTACATTTTTCGTTCTGCTGGACTTTAGCAAAGCTTTCAACATGATTTTTTTATTATGAAATTGTCTGGTTATGGAAGAAAGCAACAAAGTTACATAATCTGATGTCGAGTCTAGTGCGTGAAGTGCCTCAAGGCAGTATTTTTAAGGCCCCCACTTTTCAGTATTTATATCTCAGACCTTCCATCTGTGTTACCTTCTAACTGCCATATTCATATGTATGTCAATGATAGTCAACTGTATATGACCTGTGATATTAACTGTGTTAATGAGGCTATCTGTGATCTTTGTTTAGAAAAGATTCAAGTCTGGGCATCGATAAATGGATTGATTCTTAGTGCAAAAAAGACTGTAATATTAGGTATAGGTAGTTCACACTTTACTCAAATGATCAAAGGCGTTATGTTTAAGATAAAGAATTGCATACTTGAATTGAGTTACGAGGCTAAAAATTTAGGTGTCACATTTTACAGTAATCTCTCATTTCAAGATCATGTACAGAAAGCCATTAGCATAGATTACTTTAATTAAAATAATTATATCCTGCTATGAACACATTTTAAGCCTTTATGATTATAACAGCAAACAATAATATTTCAAACATCAAATATTATTTTATAAAATGTTCCAGAAATGTTAGTTTCATTTTTGCAAATTGTATAAAATAGCATTGACTTTGATAATTTGTAAAACAATAAAAAAAATAGTGTTAGCCTTGATTTGAACCAAATGTAATCAGAGTAGGCTTGGAAATAATGTAAAGCAATGTAAGATCGAAGACAAACAATTGGGAAAAGGAAGCCAAGCTGTGCAGTGGTGTTAATTTTTGCTTACCCAATAAATAATTATTAATACGTGAACTGAACCTTTTCCCTATTCAGTGTTTGAAAATTAATTCTATATCCTTTGGGTATGCTGTAGCAGGTTGCAGTAATTAGTAGCACTTCTGCAGAGGTATAAAAAAGTGTTTGATTTGTGCATCGAGTGTGTGTGTAGCGACGTTCCTGGGAGCCCTAGGTGTGAGACAATGGCTGAATTGGAGGCGTTTTTCGCAGTGGTTGAGTTACAGAAGTCGTTCTGCAGGCCATTCAGCGGCTTATATCAGCAAGCCAACAAAGAAAGAAGGGTCCAGGCAACGTGGGACTTTCTAGGGACTCGAGTTAAGTCCTAGTTTCCAATGGAAAAGCAACAGAAATGTCAGGAAAGTTCATCCTAAAAAAAATAAATTTAGTGTTGTCAGTTTTTTGTGCACTTCCGACAGATACGTTTTCTGAGTGTTTTTTGTTTTGTGACGTGTATTTACTTACTGCAATTGTTATCACCTAGGTAACACTTTAATCACAGATAATTGTCTAATAATGGTGAACTTGTATTGCGAATTGTGAGGTTGGATCGCCATATTTGAATTAATTTTCCATTAGTTAAATAATATCCAGTATTGTAGCGATCCCAGTAGTTAAATCAGTACTATACAAAGTGTTTACAATTAATTTATTAAAAAAAGATACTACGATAATTAAGTTAATGGCAAATGTATTTATCATTTATACAAATCAAGATAATATTTGCTAGGATGTATACACCCGACCCAAATGGGATCGAGTCAATTAAGTTATTAAAGTCGTTTATGTATGTATGTATTATCATTACCCTCATTTTACCTTGCGGTGTAGAGGCTGGTGCTTCATGTGCTTGCATCTGGCCGTACAATGCTCAACTTGCCCCGGATTCGGGATACAAAGTTGGAGCGCGCCTTTTGTGCTTGCACAGCAACCATTGTGTGAAGTGTGTGTCATGTTTATGTGTTGACCTTGTTACTCTATCTCTTAGGTCTGTGGTTCTGAGTAGAGCACAGTTAATTTGGTGCCCAACTGTGAATGGTCTCACTGAGCCCGATTCTAATCGCCAAGGATACGGAAAAATTCCGACCCCAGCGGGATTCGAACCGAGGACTTGCGTAATGCAAGCCTGGCGCTAACCCATCTGCGCCACGCAGCTTCTCAAGTCCTTTATTTATAATAAATAAAACATAGTAATAGATATAAATCTCTGTTGCCTTCAAATATAAAGTGGAATCTTGTAAATAGTTTAATTCTTAGCTATTTAGATTACGGCAGTGTTGTATATATAACTATTTAACCTGCCAATTAAAATTTAAATTACAGATGTTGCAAAATTTGTGTTTAAGATATTCTTATCACATATAATCTCATAAGAGCATTAATTCTTTCCGGAAATTTTTTGAGTGCGTTCCAACAACGTCGTATTAATTTGCCCGAGCGGGACGCGAGGGCAAATTAGAACGTTGTTGGAATGCACGAAAAATAATTTCCGGATATGAATTAATGTTCGAATGCAGATTCGGTAAGAAAATCGTAACGACACAAACCCTCAAAGTTAGGTTGGCCTACCTACAAAAAATTTCCAAGAAATTTTTTAGTTGTCTTAGTTACGGCTCGTGAACTAATTTTTCTATTGGTCATTAATCATTGTCGTACGATTTTCACATATAATCTCATAAGAGCATTAATTCTTTCCGGAAATTTTTTGAGTGCGTTCCAACAACGTCGTATTAATTTGCCCGAGCGGGATGCGAGGGCAAATTAGAACGTTGTTGGAATGCACGAAAAATAATTTCCGGATATGAATTAATGTTCGAATGCAGATTCGGTAAGAAAATCGTAACGACACAAACCCTCAAAGTTAGGTTGGCCTACCTACAAAAAATTTCCAAGAAATTTTTTAGTTGTCTTAGTTACGGCTCGTGAACTAATTTTTCTATTGGTCATTAATCATTGTCGTACGATTTTCACATATAATCTCATAAGAGCATTAATTCTTTCCGGAAATTTTTTTGAGTGCGTTCAAACAACGTCGTATTAATTTGCACGAGCGGGACGCGAGGGCAAATTAGGACGTTGTTGAATGCACGAAAAATAATTTCCGGATATGAATTAATGCTCGAATGCAGATTCGGTAAGAAAATCGTAACGACACAAACCCTAAAAAGAAGTAATGTCTACCTACAAAAAATTTCCAAGAAATTTTTTTGTTGTCTTGGATACGGCTCGTGAACTAATTTTTCTATTGGTCATTAACGAGTGTCGTACGATTTTCACATTAATTCTGCAGATCATATCACACCGTTTTATAAGCTACTAGATATTTTAAAATTAAGCGCAAGATTTGAACTACAATTTGCTGTATTTGTATTTTCTATATTTATTTATTTAGATAGAAAGAAACAAACAGGCCACATAGCCCAATTACATGTTTCTACACAATACAAAAACATAACATAAACTAGATCTACACTATAATAGCACAAAAAGAGAAAAAAAAATCAACTACTCATGTAAATCCGTAATAAAAATAAAAATATGAGATACTAATAACTAAAAGTAAACACTATAGAAAACCCAATACGATGAGAAAAAGACAAAATTAATAATAAGAGTAAATAAGGATAAGTTAGATAAATAAAAGATTGTTGTTACAAAATAACAAAACTAATAAAACTAATAATAAAAATAATTTAACAATAGTTTAAACAGATAAAAATGTATAAGAGGCAATTATCCACCAGGAAAACTTTGCACCACCAACGACCTAAATCTAGGCAGAGTATTGCTAAAAATATCAATGTCCCCGCAATCCTGCGCACAGGCATTATAGTTGCGCATAATGCGGTTAAAAATTGAAAAATGACCCATGTTGCTAGAGCTCGTTTTCATAGTAAATATTATTAACTCTAGTAGCGTAAGCAGGGACATAGAAATTTACAGCAGATACCAGAAGAGGAGAGCATATCAAACCATTCAGTAGCTTATACAAAAACAATTGCTCTGACACGAAGCGACGCAGCTCCAGCGAGTCAAGGCATAAATAATCTAGACGTTCAGTGTAAGGGCGGTATTGAACATTGAATCTGTAGAATAGCAGTCTCGTGAAACGCCGTTGAACAGCTTCAACCTCCAATCTGTAAACAGTATAGAACGGAGACCATATGATACTTGCATACTCAACCTTAGACCTCACAAGTGAATTAAATAAAGTTTTGTAGGATGCAATCGTAGTAAAATGCTTAGATATACGGAAAATGAAACCCAACATCGAGTACGCTCTTTTACATATTTGCTCAATGTGATTTTTAAAAGTTAAGGACGTATCAAGCAATATACCAAGGTCAGAAATACAGTCAGTTCTAGTAAGGATGCTACCATTAACACAGTAGCCAAAAAGCAAAGGTTTTTGCTTTCTATGAAAAGATATGACGTAGCATTTATTTACATTTAGATTCATCAAGTTATTCTTGCACCATTCAGCTACAGTATCAATGTCCTTTTGCAGAGATGCAGCATCATTGATGTCGCAAACTGAACGATAAAGCTTGAGATCGTCGGCGTACATCAGATAGTTGGATGAAATATTTTTTGTTAGGTCATTAATAAAAACAATGAAAAATAAAGGTCCCAGTATCGATCCTTGTGGAATTCCAGATCTACAGACGATACTATCCGATCGAAAGCCATCGACAACCACAAACTGCGATCTGTTCAGCACATAAGAGCAGCACCATCTATACAGATCTCCCTTAATTCCATATTCAGATAATTTCGCGATATATAAATTGGAGACTCCACAATACCTGTTTGAAGAGCTGAAACCACGTTTTAAATTACATAACTTGAATTTACGTTTCACAGATTGCTTGTCAATTCCTAAACTTAAAAGGACTAAATTTGAGTGTATGTTTGAATATTGTGCGTGTGCTATATTTAACAAATATAAAGATTTGTTGTAAACGCTTTCTAAACATACGTTTCGTTGTAAGATCAAACAAATTTTATTGTCTGATTAATCAAGATATTCGTTGTTGATGGATGCTATTTAAAGGTAGTTGTACTGAATAACATCCTTTGAATATTAGTGTATGCTAAATGTTGATAGTCATATTCACATTTGTGTAACTTATTAATAATACCAATGTTGTATAGTAATAATATTCAATCGTACTGTCATTATTACTCAATTGACAATAGTAATCAGTGCCATTACTTGTGGAAAATCGTAAACAGAATACTTAAATGTATTATTTAATAGTCGTAGATAATAGTATATTACATACCGAGGTGGAGAGTGTTTCATTATACTGTCGAGAGACGTAACTTAATCTCAAGATAGGAATGAAACTTTTCACCGTGGTGTGTATAATATTTTATACACAACTACTTTATTAGAAAAATTTATTTGACAGGTTGTGACTGACGTTTGATGTTTTTGAGAATTGACAAAAATGTCACTTTCTGACCAAGAAATAGAAGCGTTGAACTGTCATTTTCCATCAAAGAGGAACAACTTTCCATCCGCTGTCATGGTAATTTACTTCTCGCCCGGGGTGGGAAGTTAAAGTTGGTATTGGCTCATTTTCCAACTTTTCAAAAGTCAGTGATTACCTTATTACAGTGATTTATGTTACAAAAGATGGGATGGACTAAACATTTTTATTTATTGTATGGTTGTGGATTAGGTTCTGCTTGGCTTGAAGACATTTTTAAGAATATTTTCAGTTTTTGAGAAATAGACGGCCTTGACAGTGAAGCAAAAACTACTATCCATTCACAAAACTCGTGAACTGTTAAAACGCTGTCAAGTTGGTACCTTGTTTAAATTCTGTTTTGGAACTTCTGCTTGCTGATTTTGGCATCACTGAAGTGTTTGAAATTTAAAAACTTGACTTATGTCACACTTTCTTGTAAAAAAAGTAATCTCTCAAATTCTTTCATTTTTGTGCATTCACTTCAATTGTAATGGAACAGTAACGAAAGAGTGTTTTATTATTGGAAAGAGAAAAAAGGCTATAGTTGATTATTTCAAGAAAACATTAGAAGAAAGTAGTTGTGATTTTTGACACATGTAACATAACCTTATCTTTAAATATTACTAGAAATCACTAGATCCGAAGTACATTCCTAAAAAAACCGTAATTTCCCGGTACACTCGGCAAATATTTAAAAAAATTGACATTGACAGTTCATTTTGTGAATGGATAATATTTTCTTTTCAGGTAAACTACTATAAGAAAAGTTGTTCAGAAATTTCAGGAAGATCTACCTACTTAGATTAAACTGTATTTTTTAGATTAAACAAAATAAATTGAAGTTATTAAAAATTACGGTTCAAGTAAGTAGATCTTCCTGAAATTTTGTATGGTGTCATAATTTCTCATTCTGAACCACTTTTCTTAGTCCGATTTTGCCGTATCATGAACAAAAAGGGCAATTTACCTGAAAAGAAAACAGTTTTCACTTCACTGTCAAGGCCGTCTATTTCTCAAAAACTGAAAATATTCTTAAATTCTCTTCTAACTAAGCAGGAATTACTCCCACAATCTTAAAATAAAATTCGAAAATGTTTAGTCCATGGCACCTTTTGTAACATCAATGCTGGGACACACTGTATATAATTGTAAATAAAATAATTAAAATGTCAACCAGTTAACACGAAACCTAACCTCACTACAAATATAATAACCACAACCTTTTGTACGAATACAATTCAATTTAGTGACAATGCTTGTTGCTAATGGATTCCCTAGATTGTATTTCATATGCAAAATGGACTGTGCAGCTTTGCGGTTAATAACAGATTTGATTATTCCAACATTCGTCGATCACTATAAAAAGATAAATATTTGCAATGTTGGTAGAACTAGAGTTGGCAGCATATATGGTTGGCAGTTAGACTTTTTTCCCGCAAAAATTTGAATACTAAAATTATGTATGTAAACTGGAAGGGAAGCATAATGAGATGAAAATGACCGTTTTATTTTCTAAGTGTAATAGTATAAACCACAGTATGATTTCTAGAAATTTTATACATGTTACAGACAGCTTCATGTGAAAATACGGCTACGGGAGTTGGCACATTGTATTTGCTTGGGTGGTGCAAAGTTGTATCTAATCTTTTCCTCTAGCATATTACTAATAATGGTACAATGCATAAAGTACACCAATTTTAAGGTATGTAAATTAATCGAAGATTCAGAGTAAAGACAAATACCGAGTGGAAGTTGTTCCCCCAGAATTCATCCCAACCTCAATTACTAAATCAATGCCACTTTGCGGTGGAATTACTTTCACTCCATCTTTTTATATATTCATACTTGCTTTCTGTGTAATGCTAATTTATGCCTTTGTCCTAGAAAAGTTAATATTTCCTATTCATAAATGCAGTCCTTAAAGCATCATGTTCATCGTTTAACATTTAATTGCTGTTTAATATTAATGTAAATACCGAGAGTTAATAAGGTTGTTATTGACATAGGTCATGTTAGCATTAAATAGTATTGTTCCAGAAGTAATTCGCAAAACATGGACTCCATCTCATCCGAAATAAAACTTCGTACCATTTTATCGCAGGGGTGGTTGTATCGAGGTGAAGGAAATTCTAGCATAGCGCTATCCTTGCCAAAAAGGCGCCAGATCTTAAGAATAAAAAAATGCGAGAAACCTAAAACTATACTGCGGTGGCTATTTGATTGGCTATTGCAAATTTTTAAATGGGAACAGAAAAAGGACCTTGAATTTGAAAGGGCCAATTTGGATTTTTATAATTTAGTTATGGTTCCGCTGTTAGGATATACTTATGCACACCCAGCACTTAATGTTAGCACCTCAAAAAATGAAATCCAGATGCTAGATAAGGAAGTGCTACTGTACAGGCCAGGTATAGGAGAAATCGTGCGAAATATTTTAAAGCAGTTGAAAAAATTGTCTTATTTCAGAGTACAGGAAATATAAGCATTTGCAATATGGAATAGCAACATTATTTCCAGATTATGCATTTTTACCTAAGCAATATGATTATTTAAATGTAGCCAGTGTGACGTATGCAGTAGAAATAAAGCCTAAGCAAGGATGGATACCCGTCAAAGAGAGGCATTTTGATAAGTGCCAGTTTTGTCTAAACCAGTATTTAAAGGTGATGTACTAAAGTAAATGTGTTTTGGTATATTGCAATTATTTCCATTTGTAGTTAAAAAATTGCCAAATCAAAAAGTTGTCATCTTACTGCCCACTCGATTTATTTTCGGGGTAAGGCGTTTTTGATTTTTCTGTACTTAATTACAGTAGAACCTCAATAATCTGACCTAATTGAACGCAAGGGTCGTTTGCATTATCAATTCGTTCGGATTATCAAACATGGAATTAGTGGAAGGGAATTTACTAAAATACATTGTACAGTACTGTACATACTTAACAAAAAAGTTCAAGAAACAAAACTACGAAGTAACATGATGTAATCAAATGGCTTATTTTTTAGATACTTCAGTAGTAAAAAATCATCAATTTGCTTTTGCATCTTTGTTGATGTACGTGAGCAGCCTCACTTGTTATTTGTACCAGTTCATAGCAGTCTCAAACACATGAAATGCATCGGCATGGAAAAGTCCATTTTCTTCATTGTCTCTGTCGCTACTTATGAGATGTTTCAAATTTTGTCAGTATCAAAAATGTTATCCCGTATTCATTAATATTGCTATTAAGTCGTGTTCATTGCAATCTCTAAAACTAGGGATTTATTGGTACAAGGCAGTCGCTTCTTGTCATTTTCATTTTTGCCACGGTTAACGTCATTTTCACGTTCAATGACCTGTTCAAGTCACAGCTTGTTTTGAAGTTTTGAACGATTAGACCAGGGGTTGGCAACCCTTCTTTGAGCAGAGTCATTTCATCCTACATGTTGAAGCCAAACTTCTCCAAGACCCTTGAAGAGTGGAGAAGGGAAGAGAAAATTGACAAATCTTTTTATGCCTGTAGTATGGATGCATTTAGGAACAGAACAGCATTAGAACATAAACAACAATGTAAAATAAACCAGAAAATAAACTTCATAAAAACAAAAAACTACAACATGAATGTGACTTCTGATATTGCATTGCTGCACAGAGTGCTTTGAAGTTCGGGGAGTATTTAGAAGTCTTCATTTTCAAGCAGGTTTTGAGGCTTACGTCAGTGTTAGTGCCAAAGCTGCCCTCTATCCTCTCGTATCACCCGTACTTGCTCTGAGGTAGGGCAAAAAGTAAATAGAAAAAAGTAGGATATTAGAATTGTATAATCGTTTTTAATTTATGAGGATTTATAAAATGCGAATATCCTGCTTCTTTCTATTTATTTTTTGACGCTTGAATAATATAATTTATAATATTTCTACGAATTTTTAAAATAACAAAATATAAATCGGTCAATCGTGTTGACAAAAGCCGTAAATATTTGTCAAGGAGCCGCATGTGTTGGACTGTCACATAAGTCCACCAGCATATAAATGTATCTAAGAGTGTGTCAATGATAGCAGCGCTTTTCTAACCTTTACTTCTTTTTTCCTCTTTAACATTCTTTCGTAGGTGACAAAAAGGCAGGTCACATTTTTAAAACCGGCTTTTTTTTTCCCGATCATAAAGTAATGGAAGAGAATGAATTCCACTTTCATTGCAACCAACCATAGCCGAGATTCTGTCTTAGCAGACGTTGAAACCAAAAGCTTTCTGTTCACGGCAAAAAGCAAGTGACTTTCTAGTTAGTGAGTGACACTGGTCTCATCAGTATTATACTTATTTAGGTACTCTAGAAAACCACTTATGAATTCAGCAAACTTTACTCTAGATTCTGATGCATTAACATTTCCTGATAAGCTCCAGCCCTCAATTTGAAGCTCTTCGATGCCCCAATGTTAAAAAAACAAGTACTTAAGCAGTGCACAGTAAAACACTTAGAACACGGCAGGGCCGCAACGCTTGCTTTAGCAGTTGGAGCAATGTGAGTCAAATGCAACATTTATTGTGCATCAGATTGCTAAGGTTTAGATTATCGAGGTTCTACTCTATTGCTAAATTTGTTCACATTTTGTTGATTCCTAATATTTTATTACAGAAATAAGCAAAGAATGACGAAGGCACTAAAAGCGCTTATAATTAATCCACAAAATAACTTTAGAATCTTCCGGGATGGAATCCATTATTATGGAGAAAATGTTTCCATACAAATACTTTACAACCTACTACACAACCTGTTTGAACCAAAGGAAAATAGTATTAATAGGTAAGACGTCTACATTAGCGAGATTTCGATATATGTTTTTGTATATTACAGTTTAATTGACGATTTCTGTGACTTACTGCAACAAGCTCTTCTTAAAAAAATGTCTAAAAACTATGGCTGTGTGAACTGTGATTGTAATAACAACCCCCTACCTCATGATACTACGTACTTTAGCAAAGTAGAACAAAATAAGTGTAATTTTACTAAACCAAGCTTACCTCTGGGTTGCATTCTAGAAAAAATATTATCTCTTCAGCAGTTGAATTGCATGGGGTTAGAGAAATATTGTGATATATACAAGGCTTTAATTAAAAGTAACTTCAAATTCAACAATTGGAGTTACGTAGGGAGTTTCTTGAAGGAAATTGGTAGCAACAGGATCTGTCCGAAGTGTTTCATTTTAAAGCGGGCTAATGAATTGAAACGGATTACAGATAAGCCAACTTTAAGTGACGTTGATTTAGTCCCTTACCTGATTGCTGCTGTAGCTAATGATTGTTCGTTTATGGTTACTTTAAAGAAAGTAAACAAGTAAGTGTTGACCCTTGATTGCGTAGTGGCACTAATTCTGTTTCATTTTAGATTTGGAGAAAAATCAGATAGTTTTATAATAGAAGTCAATAATTCTAGCTTCATTGTAAATATGGGTATATTTGATTTATATCCGAAACCTGCAAGTACAATAGAAAAGCACATAAAGAGGAATGTGAAAGTGCAAAAAGCTTACATGCTTATGAGATCCAGTACATCTTAAAATATTTGTATATTTTTTAGTTTTATAGAAAATAACTGTAGGAATCTTTCCTTTTCCCAATTTTACAAAACTGTACAGTTACTAACATCTTGTGAAAATACGATATGTTGTAATCGTAGTTGTGTTAAATAAACTGAAAACGTTCAGTGTGCTCTAGTGAATTGTGCAATATTTATAATTCAATATTGATGATTACCTTGTATGAATAATGAACTGGTGTAAGAAACTTGCATCATACTATGTTTATAATTGCTGTTTGGAATATAACATTTTTGACATAAATTTTTGCAATATGATTATTATTTATTGATAAAGAAGTAAGTAGCTCTACGTCTTCCAAAATAAACGTCCTCAATATCAACAATACTGAGATTACTTCAACGGAAGAGATCCCTGAAGCTTTAGCTACTACTTTTTCAAACACATCTAGTAATGAAAAGTATACCGATGCTTTTATTGAATTCAAAACATTATGAAGAAGGGCAACAAATACAAATTACCCATGATAGCGTAGATCCCATTAATTTGGAAATAAGTTCGCCAGAATTAGAGTTCTCGTTAAAAGGCTGTCAAAATTCTGCGCTTGGTCCAGATAACATACCGTTGATACTGCTCCGGAAACAATCATTTAAAGCCAAAACCATAAACCTTATTCAGGGTGTATACTTTCTGGAAAACAGGGAAAACCTGTAAAAGTCAGGGAATTACATTCTAATTCTGGAATCAGGGAAAAGTCAGGGAATTTGCTTAATTTATAAAAAAGGTCAGGGAAAATTAATTAAAATGACAAACTATTTTATCAAAAGTTTATTCTATTCGAGAGCCACCGTGTAACGGGATTATCTTGGTTTGTCTTGCTTCCAGAGCATCATGTAAACGTAGTAAGTACGTTGAAATTGCGCAAAATCAGGCGCCGCGGGGGAAGCTTCTTGGCAGCAGGTGTACCTACTGTTGTGATATGTCTAACTTTGGGGTTTTCAGCTCAATCCTGATTGCGTGGTTACACTTATTAAAGGCTCTACTTAGAAATTAAAGACTTTAGTAGCTTAAAATATGTTTATTTACAAATTATTCGGAAGCGATCTATCCATTACCGAGGTCTGTTAAGATCTGACTTCACCAAAATTCCCGCTTTTACAGGTAAACTTGTAAAAGCTATTTAGACCATGAAAACCTAAGAATTTTATCGGTCCCACGCAAGTGGCACGTAAAAGCAATAATATTTACGATTCATGTCCGGCCCTTTTTCTGGAAGAACCTGCTAACTTCGTCCGTATACATAATTACATTTGAGTTAGACACTAAGCTAAGATTCAATAATATTAATTACTAATGTCCATTCTCAATATAGTCTATAGAGTTTATTATGTTACAGTTAGGAGTCCTAACAGTACGTTAAACATGCATCTAATATGTAATATGTAAAAATCTTCTGCAATTTTGATTGAAAAATCCTGGAAAACCTGAAAAAGTCAGGGAATTTTCAAATTGTGAGTTAGTATACACTCTCTCATATGGAGCAACAACATATTTCCAAAAATATGGCAAGAAGTTAATGTAGTGACAATCGACAAGCCAGTAAATAATCATTAGTAATATCCTTAGTGCATGCCAAATTGTCAATAATTTTGTTATGTATGAGGGGTATTTTGCAGACTCTTTCCCGAATAAAAGTTAACAGGATTCTTTCGCCACTAATTTGGCTAATTTGGCAGTGGTTCAATAGATAGCTAGTAGGTAGGGAGAATGGGACCCTCGTTAATCCATTCACGCGCGTCACTTATTAGATGACGACGCAATTTGCACTAGTGCAAAATTATCGCATAATTAGGATCTGATTGGATGAATCTCAGAAATTTAAAAGATTTAATTGGCTTAAAGTGTGTGAGGGAAATAGTCAAACCAGTCCACTTAGCTATCGCCCTATCTCACTCATCATGTACAAAATTATGGAAAAAATTATAAATATTAAGACTCTGCTGGTTCCTGGAAGCAAGTAACCATCTTACTAAACATCAAAGTGGATGCCGACGTAGTCTAGTGCTAAGTCTTGAAAATGAAATACACGAGGCTTTCATCAACAAACAGCGTCTAATAGTAGTCTGTTTTTTTGACATAGAAAAAGCTTTTGATATAGCATGGAAACATAATATTAAACCCTACAGAATAATGGCCTAAATGGACACATTCTAACCTGCCAAAATTTTCTTGCAGTAAGATGTTTCAGGGTTAGGTACAATGGGTTTTACTCTAACATTACAGAGCAACAAAATGGTATTCCTCAAGGCTCTATCCTTAGCGTCCAGGCCCGGACTGGTCAGGTCGGCTGGGCGGCGATCGCCGAGGGCCCCTAGATCAAGGGGGCCTCCGATCCCGAAAATAAATCTGGACTGTTTACCAACCTGTATGTAGCTTACAAATTTGTACTAACTATACCTTGTACACAAGTCACCTGTGAAAGGGTATTTTCTAAACTTAAAATAGTTAAGAATCGATTTAGGTCTACTTTAAGCCAGGACCTTATCTCCAATCTCCTTTTCATGAACATAAAAAGAGACTTAGGTATTTTACAACTTGGATAAAGATATAATTATAGATAAAGTAGCCAGGACCAGTAAACAACTGGCCAAAAAGCTGTTAGGTTAGTAAAAAAATCAACACACAGTAGTTCAGTTTTTCTTAGTTCGCTGTATCTTTTAAAATGAATATCCTATGTACATACAAGTTTTTGAATACATTAACATTAACCATTCGTTTTTGTAGATGTAAAGTAAGTGTGTATTTTTAATCTCAAGTTTTTTTATTTGTTGTCATAAATAACCATTAAGATTTTTTTCTTTGACTTTTTCTTATTATAAATGAATACAAGAAAATATTGTCACTTTTTAACCATTATAGTGTTACACTTAAAACAGTTTACTACTGGACTTACATACAGTGTGTCTGCTTAAGTTCACACCATATGGAAAACTTTTTTATTATTAATTTTACGAAAAAAAGTTATTCTTTATAAAAAGTTCTGCATGGTTCAAAACTTAAAATTTAATCATCAGATATCAATTTTTTTATGTCGTATACGAGGAATTTCAAAAAATATGAATTCTGCTCAAGAGTAAAGTACCTTTATTTGTGACAATATCGAAAATTGTTATTAAGAAAAGTTGATTAGAATCAAAAACTACGTTCAAATATTTAATTACACCTATCTACGATAAAAATCAGGTTTTGTTATTTTTCACATTTTTTTAAGTTGTTTCATATGAAAAATCATCAAAATAATGCAACATAGAGGTTACGAGACGTAAAGGTTATCAAAGTTTTAACAAATAAAGAGATAATTGAAAAAAGTTTCCGATATTGTCAAAAATAAAGTTTTCCATATGAAACAACTTTTAAAAAATGTGAAAAATAACAAAACCTGATTTTCATCGTAGATATATAGTCTATTTTTTTGCTTTATGATTTAGAGCAGGCTTTGCATTTATATTATTTTAGCAGTGTACAACAGTTTAGTTACAAAATATAACTAATGTCAAAATCCAGATCGCCGGGATTGTCAAGTTGACACTTCAGCAAATCTTAATAAAATGCCACGAAAAAGCAATATTAGGTAATAGTAAAACCAAAGAGGCTATAAAACACCGTTCTACTAATATAAAAGATATCAATGGTAACTTAAGTAAAACAGCCATCATTGGAAGAATTGGTCAAACCTTCGATGTAAGTATTAAGAATTAAACAGATATAACATTTCTAACAATTTCTTATAATGCTAGATTTCGATTGCAACACAAAAAACGAAACGAAGCAAAATCACAACTCCAGCAATAACGGAATGATAACATGAATAAAGAAAAGGAAGAAGAAAATTTGGAATTTTTTACTTTCGATAATTTATTGCTGTGTGCAAGGGAGGAACTGAATTATACTGGGAGTCGTTTAAAATTATACTACACATTAACAAATATGAGATATAAATACAAAATTGTGAATGGAAGAAAATTGTGTGAGAAGAGTCATATCATTTCGGCGGATTGCCTTTTAAAGGAAATATTTACAATTTCGAAATTATAGTGAAAAATGTATATTCATGTTTTTGGATGAAACTTTACCAGGATGTGACTTACTGTTGGACTCGGACAATAATGACAGGGGCTATCATAAATGTATCAATGGTGACATTTTTAGTTAATGTTGAAAAACAGTTAATCCCTGCTTTGGCCAAATTGAATGGAAAATGTGTGTTAATTATGGATAATGCACCATATAATTCGGTTCTTATCGATAAACCACCCAATTATGGGAGTTTAATTTTACTTTACATATTGACCAAGAGCAATACTAATTGACAAAAAACGACATGGGCATGAAATTCTTAGATTACCTCCATACCACTGTCCATACAACCCAATTAAATTGGCATGGAGTTTATGTAAGAACTATTATAATAAGGACATAAATTCTCAGCCTCCCTCAAAAGACATAATTGCTAATTTATGGCTTAAAGCTCTATCACTGTGTACAGCAAACATATGAAAAAAACGTTGAACACTGTGAACTACTAATATAAAGTGACTGGGCAAAGCACATTGTTAAATTGGTGTGGATGATATACCTCCTGTTATTAGGTTGGACGAATCTGATACAGAATCGGAAGATGAGTTGCATTCCTCTTCTGAATCAGATTCTGGATGATTATCCTGAAGTGTATCCACCTAAATTCTGGTAAATTATATCTCTGAAAATGGTTCTATCAGAGTATTTTGTATTATCTCTTTATTTTGAAATGCCTGTTATATGTGTAGCATAAATAATAACTTGTACAACACAGTTCTACAAACAAAAATCATCAGCAAATTATTAATAATATATTTATTTCTACATTAGTACATAAAAGATAGATGTCTAGAAATTTTATGACGTTTCTGTACAGTTAGATATCAATCACGCTTAAATAAACGTACTTAAAATAAAGCAATACCTTATTTAATGTCAATGGTTCAGTAATTTTAGCTCTTATTGAGTATAATAGTGCATATAAGTTAACACATTGACAGTTCTAATGGTTTTTGACATAACTAGTGTTTTTTCCTTTGTCACTAACTACCTACACTATTACAAAAATGCAAATGCAAAGCCTGCTCTGAATCATAAAGCAAAAAAACAGACTATACCCGCCAATCTCATCAAAGTCATAAATGATAGATACCAAAATTATCGTGTCAGAATAAGAACAAATGGTAAACTAAGAGATTCTAGATAATCAAAGAGAGTACAGGGTGGGCGACAAGCAGTTCAAAATAATATCCCAGGCCAACGACACTGGTTTATCCCCAGAAACTAAAAATGATCTACACAGATTCTTAGTTGAATTTAACAGAACATGTGAAGAATATAATATGGCGACCTCGACAGACAAAACCAAAATAATGATTAAAGCAAAAGACCCTATTCGATCCAGTTTTAAAAGATACCATAATAGAACAGACAATAAAAATGAATTACCAGCTCAAGGAAATGCCATAAACGAAGTATAAGAAGAAATAACAAAAGCAAATAGAATAGCAGGCTGTCTAAAAACAAAATGGTATAACCAATTTTTGCTAAAAGAAACCAAAGTAAGAATGTACAACAGCGCAGTAAGGCCGATAATCACAACACCTCAGAAACAAGACCAGATATAGTTAAGACGTTATTGCTATTGGAAGTCGTCAATATAAAAGCGTTAAGAAACATTATTAACAAAATCCGAAAGGATAGAGTGAGAATCGAGGAAGTAAAGCGAATATGCGATATAGAACCTATAACAAATTGGGGCGACCACAGAAGAACAAAATGCAGCAATCATATATCAAGAATGGAGCAACACAGACTTGTGAGAGTGGCACAAGGTAAATCTCCCCAAGGCAGAAGAAGTGTTAGAAGACCCCAAAAAAGTCGAAAAGATAGTTTCAAGATCTAATAGCTGGTTAATAAACAGACATGATTGCCTATTAGAGAAGAAGAAGAAGGAGAAAAGGTGGAATAAAAATAAAATGCCTAATATGCTACTATTTTATAATACTAGTTTATCCCCTCTAGATTCCAGGACTGTGACGTTTCAAGTGCCTCCAAATAGTTTTAGAACGTTTTAATTGCCATTATCATTTTGTAGGCGATATCACAATCACAAGAATGCGTGACGCGTGACATTTGGAGCCATGTGGAGGGTAAGGAAAACCGAAACAATTCCGTCAAGAGATCCTGCTGATTGTCCGATAAAGTCCAGGTGTAAAATCGGCGAGTTGCGAAAGCTTTCCCGCGTAGTTGCTCGTATACAGAGGATTTACACGAGGATTACACAGAGTGATAAACACGAGGAGGCGAAAATTCCTGTTCAAGTTTAAATTTTAAGCAAATAATATGGAACAACCTTTTGCGATGGGTCTTTGTTTTGGGGATATCGAGGTAGAAACTTTCTTTCCATAAAATTAATAGCATGTTATGGAATTACTTGTCTTTGACAATTTTCGCATACTTTGCGTGTTTCTTTTAATTCGTAGTGTAAAAAAGATATACATTTTGCAATAATGTAGTTCAGCAATGAAGAATATTATCACGATTATTTGCGCTAGTGGCTGAACTCAAATAATAACTCTGCCTTTAACTTGCACTGCGACAAAACTTTATTAACAGGATACACACATATAGCTTACAAAAACAATGAATGACATTTTGTGATGTTTAGAATATCACGTTAACCGCGTATTGAGGCGGGACTCTAGTTCGGTACGGAACGGATAGTACCAACAAATATACAGAAAGTATTTTTGCTTGCTGCTTCTGCAACTATAATGCGTTAAAAAGTTGTCGACAATATCAAAGAACATTCCCTAAAAGACGTGAGCCATCTCGTCGTGCATTTTGTAATCAGAGCCAGATTAAGGGTTTGGGGGGGGGGGGCTAAGGGGGCTGCAGCCCCGTTCCACCAAATTTCGGGGGCCTCGAAAAGATTCGAAGATTATAATTTAGTGCGGTTTCTAATCATTTAGATCCCTTTATACCCGTTGCATAAATGGAAATGGGGCCTCTAAAAAAACTTAGCCCTGGGCCTCACATATACTTAATCCGGGGTGCGGAAAGTTCGTTCCCCACATTTCGTTCCCCACTTGTCGTACCCCACATTTCGTTCCCGGGATATTTCGTCTACCCACATCTCGTACCCGGAAACTTCGTTACCGAGCGAGCTCAATTTGTCTCCTAGATTACAGGGCGTTGAAAAACGAGTGCAGCGATCGGAATACAGTTAAAAATTTAAAGATTTAAACTTATAAGAACAAAATAAACTGTATTTATTAACAATGACGGTTTAATCTAAGTATCTTCCTGATATTTTGTATAGAGCCATAACTTCTCATTCTGGACAACTTTCCTTAGTAATATTTTGCCGTATCATGAATAAAAAGGGTAGTTTACCTGAAAAGAAAATAGTTTTTGCTTAACTGTCAAGGCTGACTTGTTTTTGAAAAACTGAACATTTTCTTAAAAATTATCTACAAACCAAGCAGGAATTATAATTCCTATAACATTTTTATGTAAAACTAAAAATAAAATGTAATTCCCTCTTGTAAAATTAAGCCGGGGACATACTGTATGTAGTTGTTATAAGTTTATTATAATAAATAAATTAACTAAAATATTTTAAATTTTTCTAACTGCATTCCCATCGCTGCACTCGTTTTTCCACACCCTGCGATCTAGAAGACAAATTGAGCTCGCTCGGGAACGAAGTTTTCGGGTACGAGATGTGGGGAGACGAAATATCCCGAGAACGAAATGTAGGGTACGAAATTTGGGGGACGAAATGCGGGGAACGAACTTTCCGCAAACCCCTTAATCCGGCTCTGTTTCTAATGTATTTCAAATACTGCGACAATATGGAATTGGTAATCCTCATACTGGTGGGATGGTGGAATTCTACGGTGTAACTTGCAAGAGGATATTCACATCAGAAATCTTTCTGCCTTAATATCTCCAAAACAAAGGCTGCTGGAAAAAAGTTGCTTTACATGTTTTTGCTTCAAACTTAATCCTGAACACCAATTTTTATTTTTCAGCTCCTGGCGTAAATCACCTTGTATAAAAGTAGACTAAAACAAGTCTTCTTTTATTTTTATCTTTCTTCATCTACAAGTGGCGGTAATTTTTGTGTCATAACTCACAACAATGTTTGCGTTTACAGGCCTTTACTAACAATCTTGAGATCTTAACATTTCATATGTTTAATTCTATATCCATGATAAAATTAACATTGCCTTTATCATATTTCCGTATGTTTTCGTTATTAAATTTATTTCATATTTTGCTTCCTAACGTCCAAAGTAATAGCGGTTCAAATCGCAAACCTAAATTTTGTACAGCACATTATGAAAGTACAGTTTATATTTAAGATACTGTATCTAGGCGCACTATAGAGTGCACGCAATTTTCAGTATTGGGTGCACTCCAAACGGGAAAAATCTATGATCAAACCTCAAATTACCTACTAATTTATATAAAAAAAGAAAACTTAGAGCCATAGAAGCAGTATAGGGAAAACTTGCATTACAAGGTAGCTTAAGCCCGTCGAGCTTGTTAGGTTATTTGCAGTCGTTGCTACTGTTGTAATACTCTATACCGACAATATGTTAAAACAATATATGAGTTGACGTAAAATCAATGATGATCCCGGCTTGGAGTGCACCCAACTAACAACTGGGTGTACTCTGGAGTGCACCTATATACAGCTTCCTTAAATTTTATTAACATTCAAAAATTTTACTTTTCAAATTTTGAGTACATTTTTTAAATATTCAATCAAACCGGTATGGACCACTTGAGATCGATTAGTCCAAACAGATTTTGCCAAGTGGTCTGCGGAAATCTGTAAATTGTTCTCTGTGTTTGTAAAGTGTTCTGTATATTTTTGTTTCTATTGTATTGTAGACAAGGGCAACGCCACAGTAGTAGTACTTGACGCAACCACAAACAACGAAAAACTTTTAACACTAATTAGTGAGGGACAATACACTAAACTAAATAAAGATCCAACACATACAATAGAAACAAAAATATACAGAACACTTTACAAACACAGAGAACAATTTACAGATTTTGTAAGACGTACACTAACACCACACTACAGTAAACCACCACATTTTTATGGATTACCAAAGATACACAAACCAAATGTACCACTTAGGCCAATAATTAGTTCTATAGGTTCTCCTTGCCACAGTTTAGCTAAATATTTACTTAAAATACTGACTCTTATATCGGGAAATACAGACAAGTATATAAAGAACACGCCACATTTCCTTGAAAAACTTTAAGAAGCAAACAGCACTTAATGGTTGGTTTCGATGTAGTTAGTCTCTTCACTAATGTTCCAGTAGACAAAACACTCAACATCATTAAACATAGGCTACAAAACGATAACACATTACATACACGAACAACATTAAACGTTGGTACCATTATGGAACTTTTAACACTATGCATTAAAACGACATACTTTCAACTAAACAATGAATTTTACCAACAAGATTTCGGGATGGTAATGGGTTCACCTTTATCTCCCATTGTTAGTAACATTTTTATGGAAGACATTGAACAACAACATGTCTACACGTACACCTACAAACCAGTAGTTTGGTTGAGATATGTCGATGATGTTTTTGCAATTTGGCCTCATGATATGGATGAGGTGAACAATTTCTTGAACATATTAACAGTAAAGAAACCTCTATCAAATTCACATTAGAAACAGAGAAAAACAATCAGTTACCCTTTCTTGATGCACTAATCACACGCACAATAAATACTTTTGAAACATCAGTATACTCTAAGAAAACCAATACCTACTAATAGGTACTTACATAAAAACATAAAGACAGGCGTTGTAAAAAGTCTCTACGACAGAGCCAAAGTTGTTTGCTCTAATGATAAAATTTTCAAAAAAGAGAAAGAATTTATTATTAATGTTTTACAAGATAATGGCTATCCAGAGACTCTTGTTCGGAACATTTTCAATGCACGAAGCAATGCCACACACATACAAAGGAATGACACTCAAAAATATAATACTCTAACCAAAGATAATATATATTATCTTTGCTCTAACTATACCATATATTCCAGGCATATCTGACAAAATTAGACGAATTGGAAATAGATTCAGTGTTAGGACGGTATTCAAAACGATGAATACCTTGCGGGTAGTTCTTACAAAAACTAAACCGTTCAACAAAGAACAACATTCAAGGAATTGTATATATAGTATTCCCTGTGAATGCGGGAAATATTATATCGGTATCGGTAAACATCCAGACCTTTAGCAGTTAGAGTTAAAGAACATAAAAATATGATGAAAACCTATCAATTCAATAGTCTAAGTTGGCAGAACACGCTTGGGATGAAAACCATAAAATACACTGGCACAACACAAAGATCTTGTCTAAAGAATCGATGTCAACTAGGCGAAAAATTAAGGAAACGGCATATATTCTACTTAACGAAGAAAAATGCGTGTCGTCTTTCTCAATATTTTTCGACAATACTTGGCTATCTATTCTTAAAGATGAGATCAAGTAGGTATAGATATCAACAAACGTCAATGTCATACAATTCACTGGAGGTTGGTCGTTTTTCCTTTCAGTGAAAAAGCTAAGTTTCTTGTTATTTATAATTGTTATTCGTTGATAACGAGGGCAGATTGTCTCTCGAAACGTTCGTTATTAATATTTTCGTTATTTAATATTTTTAATTTTCAGAGTGGCAAAATACCCAAATAAGAATATGAATTATAGAATGAGTAATTTAATAAAACGCATAGCCACCTTATTCAGCTCTTTTGCAAACACTGAAGTTACTAAAATTTAAAAAATACAGTATATCAGGTTTTTGCGAATTTTCAACGCGAATTTTCTTGGCTGGATGGTGCACCTACTTTTGAGCGTCTACCTTTTGCAGTTTCCATTTCAGATAAATTCTTCATTTTGTCTTTATTGATTATTAGGATCGGTTCCTGTATTAAAATGAATAAATAGTTGTTCTACCTTCAATAATTGCACAATTTAGTGATGTTAAATTGCTTCATTAAACACACGAAGATCAAAGGCCGTTACAGGCGTAGCAGAAAGTTTGTTCCATTACCATTAAATGGCGCTGAAGCAAGTAATACCGATTGGTGACGATGCGGTGTGACGATCGCAACTTCACTGGCTTTTATATGCAGCATATAGTAGTACAGCGACGGAAATTGATACTTAAATAGTTTCCATTTCTGATGGTAGTACTGGAAATGTAGAAACTAAATTGGTTGATTTATTTGCATAAACATACCACTTACTGCGTCTAAGGCTGTCGGTATATTTATTAGTGGTTTGATTTTTTCAAATCCAAATATCTCTTCCGGATAAACAGCTTGAGGTCCGATTATGTTATTTGCAACCAACAGACCCATATTTCAGTTTATACAGTGCCTTCCGAAATGATCGAACGTTTTTGAATGGTCATTATTTTGGCGCCATTTTTTATGTTGGTAGTAATGTTAGTCTATGTCAAATTCTAGGTTAGCAGGTTAGGTTTTGCGTCAGTCTATGTCAAAACTGACGCAAAACCTAACCTGATAACCTCGATTTTGACATAGACTTATACATAAATAAATGAGGCCAAAACAATGAACATTCAAAAACGTTTGATCATTTCTGAAGGCACTGTATAATGTCATACTATTTATAAATAACATTTTAATTGAAAACCGCAGACAACATTTTCATAAAGCTAGGAAAGCATAACGAAAGCAAATCTGTCTTCTTTTATTGTGCTTTGCGGACTATCCCTTCAACTCATTTTTGTCTTCTTCTTACCTACTCTTGAGTCTACTTAGATTTCTTGGTAATAGTCACGCCTATGTTCTCAGTTAAAATTATTGTATCAGCTGAGGTGACTACAAATAATCACATTTCTTAAATTAGAAAATTGCCCTTTTTTACTTCCTTTTACTATAAAGGAAGTATTGGATTCACCCCAAAAATTCGAAATTGAGTTTTCAACAGATCTTCACGTTTTAGAGTCCCCTGATCCCAAAAAACATATTTTTTTTCATTGGTCTGTGTGTCTGTGTGTCTGTGAACAGAATATCTCTAAAACGAAAAGAGGTATGGCATTGAAACTTCATATATAAGTTTTGTGTACTATGTAGATGAGACAGCAAGCTTTTGAAGAAAATCGCATAACCGGAAGTAGGTGTTTACTCTTGTGATTTTTCAGTTTTTTTCGATTTTTTCAGAAACGGCTCTAACGAATTTTTTTAAACTTTACATTTTTACTACATTTTTAATGTGTATTGATGTGAAATAGGTGATTTTCCAGTTGAATACTTCTAAAGTGGGTTTCTTTTGTTTTTTTTTCTATTTTTTTTATTAACTCCTATTTTAAATAAAACACCCGGTATATTATTACATTTTTGAATTCACCTTAAAATTCTAGAGAAAATTTGTCTCTTCAACTAACACTCGATTTTGTACCGTTTTTGTAGAATTTGTAATTTTTGAAAATTTTTAACAAATGGTTAAAAATTAAAAATGAAATTTTTGACTAATTATAAGATCACTGTAAAAGGAAGTTGTGTGAGTGTATCACACCAGATTTTTTTATTTCTTTTATAATAGCTGTGTGATTCATCAATAATTACTTACTGTAGATATTAAGCTACTAGATTAAAAAACTCGAATCAGAATTAGCTACGTGATTTAAGTATTTCATTCGCTGCAAATAGGGAAGTCACACTTTGACAGTAATACTTTAATATACTTATAAGAGATCTATGGATAATATGTAGAATAGTATTTTACATGACTCTCCTTTTTTAACTCAACGTAAGCTAAAGTCTGTTATTAACCAAGGCTAAGTGTGGTTTTATCAGCCATCTTGCTAGAAGAATAGTTCGCTCATATATCAGTCAAAAGTACATGAAAATGTACAAACAATAATGTAAAATGCAAAAAATTTTCTCGAACCCTTTTTACAAACCACCAAAGTTCGATATTATATGTCACACAAAAAGAAAAATAATTGAGCATTTAAATTTTTAAAAAGCTTTTCTGCCTTTATTGCACCTCGATATTTTCTAGAATGCACAAATTATATCAGTTGCACGAACATGTATCTTATTTGAACATTTAACGACTGGAACGCGAGTCGTCTGACCGGAAGCTAAAAGTGCTGTATGCCACCTCCTTTACAAATAAAACAGTTGAGTGTATGTTTACATAATTACTGTTCACATTTCCTCGGAACGTGTGCATTTGAAATTAGTTTATTTCAGTTGGGAGTTTTTGTTATTCTTCTCGCCCCGTCAGAGCGCGTTCAGTAAATCTGTCATCTTTTAGTTTCCACCAACAAAAATATATAAGTAATTCACAGAAACGGTTATTCAAAAAACAGTGAACGTGCAGCAGATGTTACAATCGGTTTATTTCTTGCAAATATTGTAACAAATCACAGTGGAAATAAGTCGTGGCAGTATTTCTAACATTAACTGGTTGTAAAATCTTATGAGGATACTTTCTGGAATTTGAGTTCAACTTGTGTAGAAAATTAAACCAACGACTCTAACAGTGCATATGTTTCCATACTATTCAGTGGCGCTTTGCTAATAAACATTTACAATACTACTACAATAGTACTAAAACACTGCACTGTCTGTAAACATATGTAACAGAACTCGTATGTTTATATGCTTGAACAGTGAGTATCAATTATCGGTAGTGCTGTAATTTAGGTACTTAATTTATTTTCTGTCGTTTTGACCAAATATAACGAAATTTTGTTGTCGTTTTCAACGTCAAAATGATGCATATATCCGCACTAGTTGCAATATAAGATTTCATAATGACACTAGTGATAATATGAAAATTTAGAACAACTTTGTAGATTTAAGTAAATTTATTTATTATAAAAATTAGTATGACTCAAAATTACAGAAAATCTTGTATGGAACACGTTGCAAAATTAGTGTTTTTCAAACAAGCACTTTCGTTTTGTAACTTCATACACAAAAACCTATGCAAATAATTATGATCATACTTTAGATTACATTATTCAGAAACAAAGCAGCGAATACCAACATATGGAAGATTTTTGACAAATAAGTAAGATAATATGACCTAAAGCTGTATAATCCACTCAAAACAGTAAATTTAGATTTTCAGCATGAATATGGGAACAGGAACTTAAAAGTTAAAATAATTTTAAAAATCGTAGCTAAACTTCAGTCAACGCTTGAAACAATTTAAAGAAACAAGCTTCTCTTCTAAAGGACTATATACAAATGAAGGAAATCAAGCTCCATCGCTGTTTTTTCAAACAATAAATAATATAGAGCTTCCACACTTCAATACAAAACCAACAGAACTATGGAAGAATAAAAAAAAATCAGAATATGGAATACAGAAGACACGTAATATTAGATTATCACAATCGCAGAAAAACTGTTGTGCTGTGTACTACACCTTCTATATGCATGTAAGTATTCTGGAATAATTCTTTTCATCAATTCAGAAAGACAAACAAAATATGAAGTTAATACAGTATAAAATATCCCAACTGTTTTTACACAAAGGTAAATGTTGATTTCACAATCGCAGAGCAATGAGGCAAATAAAAATCGCACAGACATTGTGGGAGAAACTGTGAAATGATTTTAAATGAACAATTAACTAAGCAACTTGACAAAACTGCCACGTATATAAGTTCACACATTTTAAAAAACAGGGCACACGTTTTCCAGGAAATAAAGTAGAAAAGATACTGGATGAATATTAGAAGGAAAAATAAAAAACAAACAAATATGGAATGATCACACGATTACAACCTTTACACTAATGTAGAGATAAATACATAATTAAGATACCAAATTTGCTCAAATATCTAGATGAACATAGAATACTCTACGTATAAAAAGAAAAAAAAATGCGTAGTTATTTAACTGTTCGTAATTAGAAATATTTTCACTGATAGTGATGAGATGTACTTTATAACATTCTCTCTACTGTTTTGAAACGCATTCTAAAGTACGATCAAAAATTATTGTCATCTAGTATGGCCATGGAATAGTTCTTAATTTATGAATAAAACTACGTTTATACTTAAATGTCAAACTTGACATTTGATTTTTAAGTGAGTTGTAGTTGCATTCATAAATTAGAAAACATTCCACAGCCATGCTAGATGAAAATAATTTTTGATCATACTATAGTATTTATTATTATTATGGTATTTTATAGCTAATAACATATCTAGGAATGTTATTAGTATCATAACTGCCGCAGATGTTGTGATTCATAACATACGTGGTTTGTTCAATAGTTTATCGGTTGTAGTATGGTAATGGTTGCCATGTACAGCAAAGGACTATTACCGTACAGATACAGTTATGACTTAGTTACCAGCCTGCGTTTGTATATGTACACAAAGGCTTAATATCCTGAAACCAATATATACATTTACAATATAAATATACTCTTGCCTTTAAAAATATATCCACATAAAATTGCTCAATAATTATGCGGTGCTTAAATAATTTGATTAATTACAGACTATAGTATAGAGAGAGAGAGAGAGAGAGAGAGAGTAGTAGAGCATAACTACATGTGATATTATAGTGATGAAACTCCATTCTAATTTCTTGTTGCTTTTTCTTTTTTGTTAAAGATTAGACTTTCTATTTCTGCCCATCTCTACGTTTCTTCTTCTTTCTTCCCTACTTAAGTACTTGCATATTTAAATTGCTCGTTTTACTAATTTTTAAATGTTCTTCATTTCGAATACTGTTTGGAATCTGCTGATTCTCAGCCACAATGGGCGATTTGAAAAATCATTTGCAGTTTATGATGGTACAAAATTGAACCAAATATTATACAGGGTAATTCATAAGTTATTAAAAAGACAACGGCAGATTACTTGCTTAAAAAAAAATCTATAAACATGTTCCCAACTTTGCTTCGTTTATTATTGATTTAGGTGGTTTATCTTGGTGTTATAAAAACAATATAAAAAATACAATATTAGAAATATGTTCAAAATGTATTCCTTCACATTCTACGCAGCCCTGAGTTCGTCTGATCTACATCTCCTAAAACCGTTACAGCACACTATAAATAAAAGCGATGGGATTTAATCCGGCCAAGCAATTGATCCATTCCGCCCTATCCAGCGATCGCAATAATTGATACTTAGAATTTTTCAGAATACCCTTGCTAAGGTGTGCGGAGCACCATCGCGCATAGACCACACAGTATTCCGGATGATAAATGGAACTTCCTCCAATATCAGAGGTAATTCATATTCTACGAAATGTCTAAAATGTACATCTATTAATTTTCCTGGTACGAGTAAAACCATACCGGCAATATCACATCATACGTTAATTGAAAATTGATGTTGATATCGTGATTGAATAATATATGTCATGATGGTTTCCGTGTGACCAAATATGTTCATCATTGAATATCCCATTTTTAGGAAAGCCTACTTCATCTAAAAATAACATTAAGGCATCAACCCCAAACCCATTTTTTCAGATGCTATGGGCAATCATTTACACGCTAGAGATACTCTTCAAAAATTGGCCATATACCCCCTCAGAGGATAAGAATACAATGTTCGTGTAGCATTCCCTAACCAGTAGATTGACTCTCATTTCTAATGTTGCAAACCCTCTGGCGCTTGTTTTTAGCTTTCCTTCGATTGCATGGAGAACTTTTTCTTCTACTCGAGATGTCAGAGCAGTATATTGCCTACCAAAGTTAATAATTTCTTGATAACTTTCCTGCTTCTCTCAGTTGACGATCCACAGCTACAAATGTAAGACAGGGGCGATTTCTATTGGAAAAAGCTTCTAGATACAGTTATTTTATCTGAAAACTAGGGAACGGCCATAAAAGAGTTGAATGTCCTCAAACTCTGAATACGAAAATTCCTTGACTCCATTCTGAAGGCCTATAACCGCGTAACGAGGCAAGATCGAATACATGAAAGTTTTTTCTTATTCTAAGCAACCGATGAATGATTTATAACATATTTTGTAATTATTATGTACAAATTGGAAGATAGAATACAATGATAAGTTACATAGGGAGCTGTTTAAGTAAACAGAAGCTATTTTTGAATAGTGTATGCCAAAGACATATGGTGTAATACTTACAAACTAATTATACAGAGAGGAGTATTTGTGAATATCATTATCAAGGCTCACATCCCATACTTCTACTTTTTTTATTGGCATATTCAATGTGGTATTGTAAATGGTAATAAACATTAGTGATGGGCACTATCGAATGATTTCTACTATCGAAACTTACTAAATAACTAGTACCAACTATCGAATGAATATATTCGAATATTTTGATTCGCTTTCCTATATGCGCCATTTGCTTAAGAATACTTATCAAATGAATGCTCCTAACTATTCAATGCATTTACTCGAATGTCATATTCGCTTTACAATTCAGAATATCTTTAAAGACGTATAATAATAAAATAATAAGATAATAATTGATAATACTAGTTGCGATGTGTGAAATTGTAGATCCAATGTCTAATTTGCTTTAGAGTTCCTGTACAATAGGTTAGTTTAAGTGATATCTAATTCGCGATGCGCTCCATCTGTTTTAGAATAGACAATGGGGCATGAATGAGTGGCTGTCGATTCATTTAATATTTTGGCTCTTTGTTTTGGCCACCAAATAACCTATAGTTTACTGCAAAAGTGCTGTACATCGCAATTCGATAGCTAGCAACCGGCGAAAACCGAATGAATAAATAATTCATTCGTTCCATTCGGCTAGCCATTTCAGTTGTTTCCCGATAGCATAAATGACGAATGAATAAAACCATTTATTACGGCGAATGAATAAAACCATTCATTCGTTTTACCTATCGAATAATTCGAATAATCAGTTACTATCGAACTATTCGATAGTTTTCATTCATTCGTTCCCATCACTAATAAACATATTATTTTTTCAGATACTGAAGGCACTGCGTAAAGTGATAACTCCGAATACATATAAATGTCATTTTCAAGGAAGAACAACAATAAATAGAAAATCAATGACAAGCTAATACAACACCATATATTAACAAAACCGTAATAACAAAAAATATTGAACAGTTAAATAGTTAGATGCCTCAGCATCGTTAACTTTCTTCAGCTACAACATTCTTTCATACTACAAAAATTTATAAACATGTCTAAACAAGTGGAAACTTATGTAATCAAGTTGTATAAAATAATAACCAACTCCCATGCCTTCGTGGCGTTGGAACAAGTGGCTGGTCGCCTTACCACTACTGCCATATTTCAAACAAACAAGATTTACAACCTGCTAATTCTATAATTTGCAATCGTATTGCGATTACGAGAACTATTATAAATAATTAAACAGCTACCACCCACCGCAGAACCATAATTGAATTCACGGTAATTGCGATGTTCAATAAACGCTGTAGTAACGTGACCGGATGTGGACTTGCCATCACTCACGGGGTTCCGGTTGAATATGCAGGCGGAATAAGAATTAATAATTCAGATGTGTCGCTAACAAAGCACGTCCTCCCTTGTTCTAAGAACTTTTACTCGTCTCGTATAATGAAACGCGTAATTGAATTATTTATTGGAGCTGGGCTAAATGAGGTAATCCAGACTGCTAAAAGGGAGAACTCCGCCTCGAGTGACGTTGAGATAAGCGACTGCTGTCTTGGTGGAACTTCGGAGCATAAAGCCAAAGTTGTGTTAATTAAAAGCGATATTTACAAAATAAGACGTTGGTGTACTAGTAGTGTTAACACTTTTGACAGAAAATCCTGCTGGAGAACCGCGGGTGCTAATTAATCAAAAACAGAAGTTGAGCTGTTAGTGAAGATTTATTAGGTTTGACTTCCGGTGCACGAAATTTACATCCAGTAAAAAATAACTTCAAAAATAATTAAAGTTAAATTAGAAAGTCAAATTGGAGGCAATACTGATGCGTCCTCGGAAGCAATGAAGCAATGGACAATAATGTTTTATCATTGCAACCAATTAAAAACTATTAAAATACACTGGAATTGAGACTAGAATTGTCAATTATTATAAAAGAATAACCACAGGGATAGGTATAAATTACCAGAACAAATTTCAGAAAATATATTCATCTGTTTTGCATCTAACAAGATTTAGCTGTCACTATTGCCGTTAGGAGAACAGTTTCAACATGAAGGTAAGTTTATATTGTTTCTTCTCCAATAGTTTAGGAAGAAGTGGTTAGATAAACAAGAAGAGGCCCACTTTTAGTTACTATACAAAAAAGACAAATAGAATGACCTAACAAAGTGGACTATTATCTCATACCATACCGCAGATAAAAAGAGAAAAATTCATTTTTAGGAAAATATTTAGTGTGAAGGAGTAGTAACAACTATCACATTGAGACAAAAAGTTTTCTAAAGCATCTGACCAACATTCCATTCTGCACGATAAAAATAATGTACGTGGCCAATCTGTTGGTGTTAAGTGTATATCAAAACCACAGTTAAGCAATGTGAAATTTATCAGTTTGCAGAATATTGGCAACATAAACATTTGGTATCATGGCCCATGACAAAAAAACTTTTTGATTTGAAAGAGTTTGGATATTTGAATGGAAGAAGTACCAAGTACACGCGCAATTAAACCTCAAGATGTGTCCATCCGTTGCACCACCTCCAAGTTACGTGTGTGTGTAAGTGTTGTGTGTAATCTTGTCATTCATGCATCTTGTCAACAGACTTCCTCGATTTCGGTATGCCTCTAATCTTGGACGTCATTCTAGCAGTGGCGTAACTATGGGGGGTGATATGGGTGTCGGAACACCCCCCAGAGGCTTCAGGAATAACTCAAATTCGTCTTAAATAAAAAATCTAAAATTACATTTTAGGTATAATAATTGAATATCAATTATTACATTCGGAATTCGGACTCGACCATTTTTAAAATCCGATATCAACGAACCTCCTTCAGACGTGATTGCTGAGTTCAAATTGCCAAAATGTACAAAATCTTTCATATAAGACAGCAATGGATGCGCTAGCTACGTGCAATAAGGACATGTTTCCAAGCATATTCAAGTTGCTGCAAATTCTTGCAACGATTCTTGTGTCAACTGCAACAGCTGAAAGATCATTCTCCACCTTAAAAATAATTAAGACGTACCTCCGAAATACAACAGCGTAATATAGGCTGAATGGATTGGAAATGCTCTCCATTCACAGAGAACTGCAGGTGAACGTAGATGAAATCATAAACGAGTTAGCAAAAAAAAAGCCAAGAGAACTTGAATTACTACTATAAGTTGTATTGCAATTGTAATGATTTTATTGGTTATAAATAAACAGTATAGTTGCTTTCATTTCTAAAGGACGTGCAGTAGGCCGTGATTTAACTAATTTTCTACAGTCAAAATATCATTTAACATTTTCATAGGTTATAGAGTTATTTCAAGGACATGCATTATCTTCGAATTTTGTTTTGCAAGCAAGCTGTAATATAACTCTTCCTCGCGGTGTTATTACAATTAATATCAAACCCCAAAGTGTAAGTCAAAATGTAATGGTGCTCTTTGGAGCACTATTACATATCAAATTAAGTATACCCTTTTTATAATTATCAAAAAGAAGCACTATCAGGTATAGCTCACTTATGTACTTACCCTACTTCTTAATGTAATGACTAGTAATTGACGTATCTCATAAATCAATTTGACATTTAAAATTATGTCATTCAACTAGTCAGTTTTACAAGCAATGGGACTCATAAATCCCAGCAGAATGGGTTAATCTTCAACTAACAACTTTATCTTGCAGTTAAAGACTGAATTACTTTTAAAATATAATAACTATTTGACTTTATGAATCAAATACACGTTTCAGGTACTTCAGTTTGTTAGTAGCACATTGAAGTTTGATCTGCCATTACAAAATAAAATACAAAATTGTCAAAAACCATTTAATCGAATATTAAATATGTCCAAACTTGATTTATATGAAAATTCTAAAAATAACCTAATTCCAAGAAGTAAATTTCAAAATATAATTGTCGAAAAACGTCGAGTACTCGAATCACTAAAAATTTTAGAAAAATAATTCTAAATTAATTTCTAAATACAATTAGAATTATCTTAATGATTTGCCGCACCAAACTTGCTGTATAACTTCTTGATATTTCGTAAGAAATGGGCACTAACCTTCTGATTGTCTCTCTTGTACCTGAATGCTCTACCTCAGCTTCTAACTGGATAAATTCTAGTCAGAAAGCACCTGCCTGGGTTGTTCCCGGCCAAATCAAAGCTCGTTGTAGCTCTTTGAAACCTTTATTATGTAGATAGACAGTTCAACAGCATACCATAACACTGGCTCTCACTGGTTTTACTGGCTTCGTAGTAATATACCACGTTAAATGGAATCAAACAGTCTTGAATTTTATATTTGTATAATATTTGTGACTTAAAGTCAAATTTGATCGTAGAGAATACTATATTGCTACTACGTATCAAATAATCAATTATTATTATTCTTCACAATTAATGGGAATTTAACCCTTAACGTGACTATTTCTCGTAGATTATCAATTCAAGTTATTTTAGTACTGCTAAATAGAAACAACCCTCTGTCTGGTTGCCCTTACAACCCCACTAGTTAAAACATACAACTGTTACATCACATGATATACATTATATATCTCGATATTATTTAAATTAAATGCATCATCCATACGGCATGCTGCATTACAAAGCTAAGTTGTTATTTATTTATTTAACAAATTATTATATCTGACTTCTTTTGGTTAATAAGCAAATAATAAGCAAAAAATAAATTCTTAAATGTAACTAGGTGGTCTATACTGTTAAATCAAGACCTACCGCAAGTCCTGTAGAAATAAAATGAACTATAGTTTATGGTACACTCATTTTTTTTTAATTCTTATTGTACGGTTGATCACTCTCCCAGAACACCCCCCAGAGCAAAATCTTAGTTACGATACTGCATTCTAGTATTCGTTTCGCAAATCTTCCGTCTCTAATTTTCGCCATATGCTTTTCCCAGTTCCATTTAAGGTTTGAAATTCTTTCTGCAACGTCAGTAACTCCTGATGTAGTTCTTATGTCTTTGTTACAGGCCCGGTATTTCAATGTCAAGCCAAGCATGGACCGCTTATCAGCTGTTCTTTTCATTAGTATATCAGTTCCCTCGCCGTACGTTACTATCGGCCAAATACACTGATCTGACACTGAAGACTCTCCTCTTAAGACGGTATATTCGTTTTAAAACTTGTGCTTTTCAATAGTGAGAGCCTCCCCCTGGACTTATCCTTCTTTCTATCTCAGTTGTTTGGCTGTCCCTACCAATTTTCATTTAATGTATATAGTAATAACTTCAGGGAAGTTTAAGTTTTGCGTCATCAATCGTTATACCTTTGTCCCTCCAGACAATTTCGTTAAACATGAATCCCAACACCATGATGAAATTTTGAGTGAAACGTTATCACCTTATCTCACTCGTCGTTCTATTTTGAATTTGGAGGTATGTCATAAAGTCTGCCGTTGGTATATCCATTCTGATAGCTGGTTTTTACAAATGCTGCGTATCGGTGATATACTTGACAGTCTACTAGGGCGGTGATTATTTTGTCTTAATGAAATGTATCAAATACTTTTTCATAGTCTACGAAGATTAGTATCAGGGGCTTATTATAATAGACATATTTCTCAATTAAGGTTTTGATAACTCAAAAATGATCGTTTGTACCATAACTAACTCTGAATCCTGCTTATTCGTTGGGCTGTTAAAGTCGAGACGTTTGGTTATTATTTTTATTAGCAGTTTGTACAAATGTTGATAAACGTTTCGGTAGGAGATTCCCTTTTATGCATGATAATCATCATGCGTTCCGATTTTTGGGAATTTTTCCGTCTTCTGTTTGTAAATATACTATGTGATATCAGGACTAAACTAATTTAAGGTTCGCCAAGAAGTAATGCAGTCCCTTAAGTGATATTTTGTCAGTAAATAAGTGAATACTTAGGAGTTCAATAACAGTCAAACGTTTTGGGCCATTGGAATCATATTACAAAATTATAGCCAGGTCGTATATATCAATATTGTTACCGTAAATCTACGAAAACACTCGTGCCATATTTGTAGACCAAATTGTGAAATTGAATGTAACTGTACAGAATCTAATATATCATTCGATAATAACATCTAGGTATGCCACCTGGTAGCCAACAGATATCACTAGAGTAAAACCTATTGTTACTACATTTACGAGTACCACTGGACGTAACATGTTGGCTTGGAAGCCAATAAACATGGAGAAATGTTGACCTGTTAACTTTGGCTACAACCAGAAGACTGAAAACACTAAATTTGGATGTGCCGAGATTTCAAAGATCGTAAATTTGAGTGATTTTTGTAATTTTTCAACTGCAGAATGTAATTACGTCATAAATATAATACTTACGGGACCTTCTCTGGGTTGATATCAATGTGGCGCGATAAAAAAGCCAATTTTACCTCATATTTGCCACTTTGACTCTTCTTTTGCTTTTCCAATCTATATTTGTGTAACGCCTCATTTCATTTTACATTACGATTTAAACAGTTCCTTGAGGCAGTTTGTTTTCGAATATGATTTTCGCGCGCGCCCCGCTTTTGGTGTTCCGTGCTTTAAATTTGCCCAAGGAACTCTCGATCTTCGAGAGGACACCTGCGAAGAATATCTCGTTGAGGGCTTTTTTTCGATTGCGAGTCGCAGTCAAAGGAGGCTGGGCTCCATCGATATTATCCTTAGAAGCCACTTTCGGGGATTTGGCATTGTTTTATCCAGCAGGCTTGGAAGCTTCAGTTTTGTTAACAATTGACGATATCGCTGCGGCGTCCTCCTTGCGCGTTCAGGCCGATTCCCAGCTTTGGTGAGTGTTTCCTTTTCAGTGTTTCTGTATGTGCTAATTTATTTCTATAAGGCCTTCATGCCACCAGTTTCAAAAATCATGGCCTTCATGCTAGAAACTTCAGAGACCACGAACCTCGTGTAGCTTCCTGACCACGCCCTTCGTATATGCTGCATCTAAGACCACGGCCTTTATGCCAGCAGCTTCAGAGATCGCGGCCTTCGTCTCGCCAGCTTCCTAAATCACGGCCTTCATGCTTGCTGCATCCAAGATCTACGCATTCGTGCTTGCTGCTTCCAAACCACGTGGGATCGCAAGATAATCACTATTAACAACCCGTAAGTACATGCATCAAACGTCAGCTTACGTTTAATTATCGGTAATGAGCTATTGTCTAAGAAATTACAGTTCAACGAAAGCCTTTGATTAACAAACTGTACGCAATAACAATCCATCATTTTGTGCAACGCCTCATGCGTTGGTATTTCATCCTTTCTTACCATTGAATTTTTATGTGTACCTTATGTGTATTTCCACGAGCGTCCTTCTAGCGCTCGGCATGACTTTGCGATTGTCAGAAGCTTCAAGTAAAATAAAATCACTTTTCCCACGTTTGCATAGTATCCGAACTATGTTTCCAAGGCCATACTCTGGGCTCAATTTTGTTAATGGATTGATTCTGTTATTATGTGACAATTTATGCTTTTATGCAATAGACTACGTCTTTCGATTGTATTGAGCCATTCTAGCCTTATTGGCTTTTGTAAATAATTTATATGTTGCTGTTGACTGTTGGGATAATTAAATGCCCTTATTACGATTTACTGTGTCATCTTGTTATGAATCCCCTTACAACTTGTGCATTTTTATATAGGACTGAAGCCCGTAATTCTAAGGTAGGTGGTGATAGCTAGATTTGTTTTCTACGGAGGGTCAGAGCTTAGGGCTATGCCAAACCTTCGTTTAAGGGTGGTCCATTCGTCCACTCTGAACCGTCGGTCTCTCCCAGTCTTTTCCATACTACCCTATCCTGTCCAATATTTGACCACCGTTTACCTGCTACTCTTCTAATATCACCTACCCGTCTTTTCTGTGCCACTATCTCTTTAAAAATCATTTTTTCTTAGAATTATTTTAAAAAATTTAAGTGAATTTTATACAATACACACATCCAGAAACTGTTCCTAGTCAAAACGTGTGTGTTAGTTTTATTAGCTTTGCTACATAGCCTACGTACTTACTCTTAGCATGTATGATCAAATCAAGACAGTTTTTCTTTGGTCACACATTCTAAAAATGAAGCTTTTTGCAATTGCATTATATTTTGCTCCCAAAAATGATTCCAAAGCTTTACCATTTGCTTCATAAGTCATATTTTTGGGACCCGGTTATTGCAGTAATCAAATTTGTTCATTTGCTTTCCCAATTAAAGCCATGTAGCAAGTTAATATTGCTCTTTGCTGACTTACCACAAGTTTCCTCTATTCGCCAGAAAATTATGCAGTATATTCGAGTAGTTTAAATATAAAACACAACATCATTAGGAATTAAAAAATTACCCTTTAATTTATTTATAACGAGGGCTAAGTATAAATCACTACTTCAACAATGTTCTTTCAAATTAATATTCAACCATTTTTCAGGGTACAAAGGCATGCTATTTTCAAAACTCCATACCCAAACATTCACACACTAACCTAAAGAACCTCAAAGTCGTGGTAATGAGCTTTAAGTAACGTAAAACAACAAATTAATTTCCAGTCCAAAAAATAACATAATCAGTATATGTCTGATCAAAGCAAGCATACATCATGAAATAAACAGTACAACTGATGTGGTCTTACGCTCGTACAGTTTCGGATGTGTGCAACTCGAAAGCGAATTTAAAGTGAGAGAATGAAAAACAAACAAAAGCCATGATTTAGATTTGGCGACGCATCGGGCGAGACGCTGGCGCTGCTCCAGAAGTATTTCTGACCCGGTCTGAAAAACCGTATTAATTCTCGTGGTTTTCTCTTTCGTGCAGTATTTTGGGCTCGAGTGAAAAACAAAGACGTCCGGGTTTCTGTGCCGGGGCAAAAGTGAGGTTATTTTATCCCGCTGCACCGGCGCGGCGCGCCTTGCGAATGTAGTTTATCAAATTTATAGATCCTCTTTGATGAGGGAAAATATAAAAGAATTAACTTAGTAATCATCGCGTCGAAAAAACGCTTTGACTGCGTTATAATTGGAACTGTAAAAAACTGAAAAAGACAACTGCAATCAATTCTTGCAGCTAATAATAACCGTTTAATACGTTTCATTTCCGCTGGATTAAAGCATCGCAGATAAAAAATGTGACATTTACGTAAAAATAGAAAATACATTTTGTTTCTCAAAATAATCGTGACATATTCTTCAGCAATGAAAATAATATATTTCATATTTTTGTCGTCTCTGTAACGTACCGCCTGTATTCATACATACATAAACATTCATAATCCTATCGTCACATTTTTTCGATCTTCATACAATTTTCTCCATAATCTGTTCTAATGCTTCTTTCGCCTTTTCCTACGTGTTTCCTTTTTGTTATCAAATACCTTCTCCAATTCTCAATTTCAGTCATTTCTCAGCCATTCTTTGCTTCTTTCATTGTCCAGTTCCATTTCTCATATATCCTTTCCATTCTACCATATTTCATCCGTGCCAATTGTCCAAGCCAGTACGTTTCACTTTAACATTATTATTATTACCGTCGGTCAACGCTGGTATCGACTTGTTTTGCATTGATAAACTACTTTACTTAAGTATTTGCCTACGATAAAAAGTGGTCAGTTTTATGCTGGATACTAGTTTTTTTTATTGTACACAAGGATGTTATGGCCTACTATTTTGGTTGTTTGTAGTGAAAAACAGCATGTGTGACGTTGTGGATTGTGAAATTTTCGCAAAGGGTGAACCATGAAAGAGGAACGAGTGTTCATTTGCGAAGATTTGCGACTGATTACACATTATGGTCATGAATGAGCATCATTATCACCCCGAACACAAGACGCAATCCATGGAATATCAAAAACCTAGTTTTCTAAGAGTAGTGACGTTCAAAACATCATCTTCTGTAGACAAAGTCGTGCTGTTGTTTATTCAGAATATTTGACGAAGGGCACTGCAATAAATTCAGTTCGATATTGCCAGACATTGAAGAAACTGAAAACAGTCATTAGGTGTATTGTAGACGATGATAAAAGTTTATTTTCTGTATAATGACAACGCAGGGCCACATTACTCTCTCAAAACTGCGTATACAATTCAATTTATGAAATTATAAATGGCTCCACACCCACCCTTCAGTCTGGATCTTGCTTTGTGCATTTTTTCATTATCTGAGCTTAGGAAGTATCTTGAGGGCAACCAATATCAGACTGACGACGAAGGTAAAGGTGTAGTACAGGAATGGATTAAACAGAAACCGAAAGAATCCTTCATTAACAGAAAGATAAAACACGTGCTCTACGTTGGAAAAAATATATAGAACCCTATTGTAATTATGTCGGAAAATAATACTGTAGCTTAAAGAATACGTTTTCTTCTGTGCATTGTTTTTTACGTTGACTTCATTAAAAGTCAGTTTATTGAGTTGGAAGCGTTACTTACGAGGAATCTTCCTGTAGTCAAAGAAGCAAAGCTACTATCAATAGCTGAATGTATATAAACTAATATCTAGAAAAACGTTTGCTGCCTTTCATCAACAACGATCACGAAGGTTCTGTCTTTAGACAGATACTGTTACAGCCCATTATTTTACCAAGAGATTGGAATGGTACGAATGTAACCAAGTCTGTATAGTACACAAAGAAGCCAGTTAACCCAACTGCCCCGAGCTTCCTGCTATTAACCGATATTGGGCCATAATTAATACTAAACTGAAGAAATCCAAAAAACGAACGAAAAGTGACAGAAATATCTTAATAAAATGGCGGGAGTTGTATGACATATGTATGGACAATGTTGTAGAAAATCTCATCGGTGATCTGTGAGACAACGTTAAACAAATTAAAGTCTTGAATGTTATGTTATAATATTTCCATATTGACTGTTCAAAAAACAATAAAAAAATACCTACAACTCTTGAAATTTCTTTAAATAAATATAACTCCATTTCTCTAGCAACTACTTCTTCTTCTAAACAATTTTTATTTATTTCCGATTCTATTAATTAATCTTTCCAGACGTTAAAATTATCTACTACGTTTATTTACGTCTTACTTTTTCTAGATTGGAACCTATTCACTGTGCTTGTTTGCAACTTTGTTAAGTATTGTTTCCTATAGAAAATACGAATTCTCTTATTTTACCCTTTCTTGAATTTCTGAAGCCATTTCAACGAGCATATTATGGTAAACTTCAATCGTATTAAATAATAGATATTATACGTTATACGTGTACGCAATCTTGGCGACTTGCGACGTCAAGCATCAAATCATCGCCGGAGTATCCGGTTACATCACCAGGATCTTCAAAATAACATTTATAGGGTAGGCTTCAGACAGTACCTGTTTCAGGCAGTTTAACGTTTGCGCTGCTAAGGACAGCTATTTCGGCGCTATTTTAATATTGTTTTATGAATCTGCAAAGGCAAATGTGCGTAGAACCAAGCTATATTTCTTAGTTTTGATGTTATTGATTAACACTATTTGTTTCGGTAATGCTCATTTACTTTATGTACTCTTATTTGATTTCGTGTTTGATTTGTTTGTATTTGACGCCAATACATCTTTATGTTGCACTGATTGCCAGCACATTGGCTTTTATTTGAGTGGAAGCTTAAGGCATATAATTTCATGTTT
Organism: Agriotes lineatus; assembly: GCA_940337035.1. NCBI lineage: Eukaryota > Metazoa > Arthropoda > Insecta > Coleoptera > Elateridae > Agriotes > Agriotes lineatus. The sequence goes on along the minus strand of OW679198.1, from coordinate 123,364,428 downwards.
TAAGTTATAGTGGGACTACGGAAAACAAGGTAATAGTTCTTCTGCTATAAACTGCGGTAGCTGACGACAAACAGGCAAATAATTAATCAAGTTAACACTACGACGGGACTACCAAAGTCCTCATTAAAATATATCTTGCAGCGGTAAGGTAAGAACCACAGTATGACAAGAAGCACCGTTACAATTTAGAGCATACAGTAGTATGTGTATTTTTTTCATCAACCATATAATTTTCTTCCTTTCCGTGTTTGCCAGAAAATGCTCTTTCTGTATTTTCTCTATTCACTAATGTATTTCTTCCCAATTAATACGTACCTCTTTCTATGTTATTCCTAAATATATATTTTGTTATTATTATCCTCATATGCTAGTTGAACATATACTACTTTCATTATCAACTACTTCCTATCTTTACTCTTTACTTCTAAGCCATGCTAAGTGACAGTTTCACTATTCATATAAATACAGGAATAAATCTTATCTTTGGGCATGGTTTGGCCTTAAAATAGACTTCGCAAAATAACACAATTTGAAAAAAATACAAAATATGAAAAAATATAATATTGTCTGTAATAGCACATTTTTGTGAAATTTATTTTCTAACTTTTTTAAGCATAAGTTATAATTTAAGTTAAAGTAACAACATTAAAAATATAGCTAAACTATATTTACATCCTACGAATACTGTATATTTTCTTAATCACCTATACTCCAGCAACAATCTATATCAAACACACAACATTAATTATTCCTAGAAATGCTAACAACGTAGTTTCATTTTAACATTGGTTTTTGCCAGCACTGCCAATTAATTGTCTATTTAAAATAATTGAGCCTGTTACTGTTCGTTCACGGTAAAATTGCACTCGAAATAAACGACCGCTGAACCATAATTCTAATTCATTGAAATGCTCGTTTAGTAGTTGAAAAATTGCTGTCAATTAGTGCTGCACTAAAGCGGTGCTCAAAGTAAACTCATATTCGTTTAATTATCGAACGGATGTTTCTGTGCCAATTAGTATGTACAATTCTAATCTTATAAACGCTAAAAAGTCAAATAGAAAATGAATAAACGCAGTGCAAATATGCCATTGAATGAATGTGTGTACTTTTATACACATGATTGTATTATTTCAGGTAGTAAATCGGTATATCTATTACCATTGCTTTTATAAGATACTTAAGAGCTTTTACATCTCCGTCTGTATAATTTAGCGTTAAGAAAACTTCTTAATGCTGTGAATTTGAATACCCAGATAACAGCTAAACAGAACTGTTTTTGAAGGCATTCATTTCATAAATATTAGTTCCTTTTTAGCGTTCGTTCATGTAAAGACTAAAGATCCATATATTTTTCTGGTCACGTTTGAAACTAATATTCCTGTAATAAAATAAAAATTAAGAAATACTTTAAAGTTATTTCAATTATTCTATAAGACACGAAAATTATGAAAGATACTGCATTAAGGGCTACTTTTAGTTCAGCCATTTTACAGAGATATGACGTTATGAGAAACTAGCACTTCCGTTAGAGTGTTTAGTTTTTGCTTTTGCCATGTAAAAACTTCAAGTTTGAAATGTAGTACAATCTTCATTAATATACGAAACCGTAAGGTCTAATTTAGCACAGTAAATAATGAAATCTAAACATGGGCTTTAATTAGTGTCACATACAGACAAGTTGAACAAATGTAAGTTTCATTTAATTGATCGCATCTCTGCTTGCCAGACAGTTAGTTTTATACCCTACAAGTCCTGATGATTAATTTCAACAAAACATAACCGGCAATGAACCTAAATAAGCACAAATGACATGTTCACACATTGTGCAGGCAGGGCTAACACATCTGGCACATTAATAACCTACTTGCATTTATTACTATAACTAGTATTTACCAACTGTCACCAATTATATTAACAGCCACGAAGAATGTTCCATATCGTCTACATAGAGCAAGGCACTCAACTTACCTTTTCACAGACGGTTTTGCAGAAACCTGTTGCTTGCGAACAGCACATGAATTCTGGAAACAAAAATACTAGTTACTTTTTGCAAAACGGCTCGATCTCTAAATTAGAATGAGTAACGCTAACGAGATGCCTATCAAGAAATGTAGTAGAATAAGTGTCCAACGAAGTAATTTACTCCATAAAGATGAAAACGCTGCTGTAATGAAACGACACGTTGCAATTTGCATATTAGTCATATAAGACATATTAAGGCAAATTTAAATCTAGTCTGATACTTAAGGATAATTTATCGACAGCTTGCATGCTGCTTCTTCATTATCACCTTAACGCTGTTTTATACGAGCTAAAGAGTTTAATGCAAATTGCGCATTTCAAAATTGTTAGAAGTGCAGCAGTTTACAGAAATAGCAACAAAATGCGTCTTTAAAAGTTCATTTTACAGAAAACAAAGAATTTGGTTTAATTTGATTAAAATTTAATTTTTGTGAACTTGGAAAGAACTGCAATTTCCAACAAAACAGAATCAACATTTCTTGCTATAACGTTATCTAAACAACATTTGTAAATGCTAGTTGTTAAAAAAATGTGTATTTCCAAAAAACTAATTTTTTTTTAGTAAAAGAATCTAATGGCAATACTAATGCCCACAAAAATGTTTACCAGTCAAGTTAAAATATTTCTAAAATCGCTAATTTTATTAAATAGATCTCTTGTCCTCCCAGTTTGGGATTGGATCGCAACAGGTTAATAGCCGAGCATACGGAAAAAATATATGTCACTAAAGCACCTAACGAAAATCCTCGAAATATGGACAGGAATCGTTCAAAACGAAAGCAACAACAAAATAGATGACAAATATTGAAATTTTGAATGACAGAGAAGTATAAGAAACAAACGGGAGATTATACAAAAACTTTTACAATCCGATACAAAGAAGAAAGGAAATACAATTGAGACAACAAAAAAGGAAGTGCCAAATCAGGAATCTCCATTTTGGTGAATTCAAAAACGATGTTAAATCGTGGACATCAATAAATGAGAGGCTTATAAAGGTAATCCAACAAATCAGAAGAAGGAAAATAAGAGTAATGAAAGTATTAAAAGTATGTACCCAACGAAAATGGATAAGTTCAAACAAAAGATAATTTGACAGTAGTATGGAGAAACGCTAGTGAACAAATCCCCAAGCATCTCGATATAATAACTGCAGGAGACGTAAACAACAGAATCGGAAAAAGAAAACATACGAAGTCGGTGGTTTAGAAATCTATGTGAAAAATTTTATTTAAAAACAATAAACACATTGTTTGCTCACATATAGAAATACACGTGGTGGTACTCTTTGGGAAGAAAATTAATAAATAATCGCATACATGATTACTACACAAAACTGATTACGGTACCCGTAATTCCCAGTAAATCGAGAGTGTATATCCCATACATATCAAAATCAGAGAAAATGAAGTAAGAAGCTCAACATCTAAAACGAGTCCATACTGTTCGCAATAATTTTAAACACGAAATTACAGAGCAGATCAGAGCAAAAACTTATTCAAGGAAGCAAAGCGACAAAAAAGTATAAACATTTAAAAAAACGCAATAACGGAAGTAGCGAATAAAGCTCTGTGAAAAAAAATCTGCACAAAATAAATATATATATAAATAATAATTGTAGAATATAGAAATAGAACAAATAAAAAAACTACGTATACCAGAAACTACTCCAGAACGAAAAACCTGTACTTAAAGAAGATACCATAAAAAATTGAATTGTTAAAAATTAAGTTATAAGGAAAAAGAATAATACAGGGAAAAATAAATGTAAATATATTGATATGAGCGACACATAGAGTTCAGAAGCTTGCAAAACCATTGTATCAGTTAGAACAACCTCAAGAGCCCGGAGAGTTAACACGGATATTCCACATAAAGAATGGGTAAAGTAATTACTGGAAGAAATAATGTCAGAATTTAGCAAGCAATAATCAAAATAAACAATTGCAAAAACTAGAACTGACAATAGCTAAAGTAGGTGAAATCATCAAATTAACAAAATTGGGAAAAGCACCTGACCATGACGGTATATACCCGGAAATAATAAAATAAGCACTCCTAAAATGAATAGAAACCTCACCCTGATACATAAAATAAAACTTAAAGACCTTATACCTACAGTGGGCACAATCTTTTTCAAACTTTGACAAATAACCCGACGAGTAGGCAGGTTTTCCAGCGGGTTGGTCTACGACAGAAAACATCTTTACCCTTAATCTGGTCCTAGAAAAACGTACACAGAGAAATGTGGAAACATATATTGCCGAATAAACCTGGAGAAACCTCTGTTATTAATGTCCCAATATCGTAACTAATGTCATAAAACTATACCATAAAATTAACAAGGCTCGGAAAATCCCTCACCAACGAATTGACATCGAAATGCGATCTGGATTGACATTCGACTGAAATTCGCATCAACTTTGTTTACTACCGACTGCAATTACCACCACCAGATTTACCACCGACTAGAAACACCTCGGACTGTATCCAACAGCAAATTCTGCAACACATCTGATCAGAAACTTTAATTTCTTCCGAAAGTAATAATTTGGCAGAAACGTCACTATCTTTATAAAGTTACTGATGAACTAGTCTTAACAAAACTGTTTATACGGAAAGAAAATATTAGTATTATATTTTAACATGTTACCACATAGATTATGCATTTTTATAAGGCTCTTCACACAGCCGTATCCGGACCAGTGACTAATTCGACTGTTAATACTTATTAATCTTAAAAAACCAATCAAAGTTTTCAATATACTAAATGAATATTTAGTAATCGTTAAATGATTTTCCTCACTGATCTGCTCGTTCACTAAGCACTATGTTCAACTTTCCCGCAGCTCTATGGCTTAAGCAACTTGCTATATTAAAAAGAAAGCGCATCAGTGGTGTTTCCGTTCCATGGTGTTTCAGTTTAGTGGGAAATTCGACAAATTCAGTTCAGTCGGTGGTAGTAGTTCATATCGGTGGTACTCCACTTGGCGATTATTTTGAATTGGGGTTAAACTCAGTCGGTGGAAATCCATCTTCGTGTTAATGTAACGTAAAGTTAGAAATAAAACCACTCTGCGGCATTTCGTCTGGTGGTGTTTAGCACAGTTTTCAGGAAGTTGGTGGTAGCCCACATCGGTGGTACTGTATACAGCCCGGTTATACTGAACACAAAAGGTCACCATAGTAAATTCAGGAAAAATCAACAATGTAGTAGAAACTGAGCGACCATAATATCGTCTGTAGATGCTACATCTCTTGAAATCTCCTACTGGAAGCAATCTATGGTAAACTAAAGATAACTACTCTCACGGCTTTTAGGCATGCAGTTAGTTCAACGTTTTGTGCTTCAACCCTTCATATCAAGTATTCATTCTTATCGTTTATCAGCATTCTGATCTTTAGGTAGACCGTCATCTGTCTGCTAATTGGATTTAAAATTTCGTTCTTTAGTTCTTTGAGGAACCGAATGTCAAAACTGTTGAAGTTACGATACATACGTATTACACCATCACAGGTCTGGCCACACAAATATGCTTTACCTATAGAAAACATATTTCTCAAATAATCCTAACTAGTTGTAGTATCCCCGATATATAGTTTAGTAAAAAACACTTTCTTTCATTCAGATATTGTGAGCATCTTTGCTTTCGTTCCGAGCAATCGTAAAAAAGTGTCCACAGAAAACTTATCAGGTTGGGAAAAATCGAATATATAACCTCATACCAGTCCTTAGCACGTTAAGTGCCATGTAAGACAAGTTTGATTAGCATTTAATGTGTTAAAGGGTGAATTCACAGTTAACGTATTAAACAAGTACCACACGATATCAACTAATAGACGATAAACCTGCTGTGTGTATACTACAAACAACACAGGTCGCTGGAATATGTCAAACACCAAAGAACTTTTCGATTCGCTAAGCAAATCACATTACTTTTTCCGTTAACTTTTAGAAATTGTTTATTTAATCTAAAATTGCTAAAGCACCTAATGTGTACTTAACTAAAACTGAAAGAATGTTCTTTTATAACAATAATATTCATCCAAGCTTTCCTCATTTAAACGTTATTTTAAAACCTTAAAATTTTTCAGTTATGCAACTGATGAGTGCCATTTCATAGTTTATTACACAAAACGTGTCTCGGATACTCGTACGTATCTGAATTGCATTAATATACAATTATATGTAAGCATACGTATACGTAGGCCATTTTTCCCCAATGACATTTAAAAGTTAATTTAATATTAGCATCTCGGTTTAACAGAGAATCGTTGCTGATCCTTCAATATATATTCATTATCTTAATTCCTTAGGCAATTTTGCAATTTAAGCACAAATTTATAGCTGATGCGATAATTAAATAATTATATCCTAGATTTCTAGATATTTGATGTGAATGCTATCAGAATTTATCTGCATACATTTAGCTAAAACAAACAGCAAGCACTTGATGTACCGTAATAAATATATCCAGTGATTGACAACCCATTATATACACAAGCAACGTGAAGCCTTAATTTGCTGGTAGTCTCTTCCAACCTGCCGATATGCAAATAACCATAAGAAATATTAGCTTGTCAACTTCGACCGCATTATACTTAACTTCTCCTAACTCGCCGGTGATTATATATATGGAATAGATGGCAATTTTACATCTTAATTATTGCAGCAGGAAATACACAAATGCATAACTGCGTTCGCCATTAATCTTGCTTAGATTTTTCCAGCAGTTGATTGCAAGCGATGTAAGCAATTAGCTGCAATGCATATTGAAACACCATCCTGACACCGACTTACTCCCCAGGTAATTACTGGCATTGCCATGTTAATTTTCTTTATGACATCTGCAAATTCTTTAGCCGGTCTTAGGGTTGCAATGCATTATTCTAATTCTAATGCAGCTTAAGAACATTGGCACGTGAAAGTAATTATAACTTAAAAAAATATACAACAGCTATTTACGTAACAAATTCGTAATATGGACTTTTATTGAATGATCCTTATTTTTCGCAGAGCGAGCTTACAAGCGATGCTAATAAAATAAAAATTGATAATATTATTATAGACTAGTGCGATAAAGCACCACATTACGGAATTTAAACAAAGTCATAAACTAATTTATTGGAGACTAAAGCTATAGTATAGAAAGTAATGCCAATCATAATGTATCCTCAAAATAAGGTACTGCTTTTTAAAACTTTAAAACTTTGTAAAGGGTTTACTCGAAACTTAAAAATCAAAGGAAAATAGGGGTAAAAATATCTTCATGTTCGTAATAATATTGAAATAATAAAAGGAAACACTTGGTAATGCAAATTAAATCAATTTTCAAATAAACAAATATTACCGGCGGTAGGAGACGAACTTCAACGCTTCTGAACGAGCCAGCGAATGCAATTTCAATGATCTAAGCGTAGCCCGAAGTAAAACACGCTTTCGCTGCCCCGTCCACCAAGGACGCCTCCGATCGGTGAGATGCGGCTGCCTTAAATATAACGCATTTATTGTTAACCCTTGTTTTATTATTTAGAACAGTTATTGCGTATCTGTTGGTTCCCACTTTCGTCAAGGGTAATGCCTGCGACTGTGTAAATTGTAACTTCTATCTATTTCTCAGTTAAAGCATATATAAACAAAATTTGATTTTTTAAGTGTTTCACTCTGTACATATTGGTCCTAAATTTTCTCGATTTTATGGCAGGTGGATATACAATCTGCATGAAAAATATTGTCTTCCCCCAACAAATATATTTTGAGTTATACTGCCAACAGACAGTCATCTAAAGACCCTGAAACGTGAAGATCTGAAGAAATCTCAGAAGGTGATTTTTTCACGATTACTGCACTTTTTCGACGAAGGAAGGAAAAAAAGAGAAAAAGGACTAGAAGAAATAAGGAAACATAAAATTATGTAATGATGACATTGATAACATAAACTATAGCTTTCAAAAATTGCTGATACCACAAACTTCCTTTCTGAAAATACTAAATTAAATTAGTTACATATCAGTAATCGTTATTTGAAAACAATTTAATAAAATGCATTATACAACACATTTGCCGCTGAATTACTGGAATGATTGTACAATATGAAAATATCTAAACGAAAGCGACGACTATCTTAGGGAACCTAGAAGATTATAAACAATCTCATTTTCCTTGAATAAGTATTTTTCTTCTTCTTCGTATCCTAGGACAAAGTCCTGTTATTTCCTCATATACCTCATGGGTCTGCTTCGGCTGATGTTGATACCCAACTCTCACACCATCTCTTGGTGGGGAGGGTTATCCTACTGGTCGTCTCGTGTTCCGTTTTTCGTCCTTCACTATATGTGTGTCCATGTTATAATTGCTTGCTGTTGTTTTAAGTTTAAAAAGCATTCTTTGGAGATCATCCTCCGATGCCGCTGTTAGTACTACATCGTCTACGTAGCAAATTATTTGGATTTTGTTGTCACTCAGTCTATAGCCAAGATTTGTCTCTTTTATACTATTTATAAGCTGGCTATATTGAACAGAGTGGGACTTAAACTGTCGCCCTGTCTAATTCCGACCGAGACATCATTTGTTTTTATTTGGTTATCTGCATCGTTCGTATTCCTCCGGTGTTTCCTTACTTCCGTAATCGATGTAGACTTCTCGTTCTTCTGCTGCAAGATCTGTTAATTCTTCCGTGATCCATGGTTTCGTGTTTTTTTTGCCATTGACATTTATTTTTCTGCTTCCTATGGCTTAACTTGCACTGCTAATTATATTTTCACTTGGTCCCCATGATTTTTCTACACTATACATTTCATTTATTTTGTTGAAGATAATCTTCTGCGTCAGTCTTTGTTTGCATAGATGCTTCCTAATCTCATCACTAAAGGACTCCGTGTTATATTTCGTAAGGTATTTAGGTTTCTTTTATTTATGTAAAATTACGGATCGGTATTTGCACAGTACTAGTCTGTGATCTGAACTTACATCAGTAGAGCTCAGTGATCGCACATCTAATATCTAACAGGGATGAATTATTTTATTCGTGAGAACGTAATCTATTACAGATTCTTGTCAACGTGAGTTATGCCATGTGTATTTATATTGCAACCTGTATGGGAAGAAAGTATTGTTTATTCTGAGTTAATTTTGTGCCCACATTGTCTGTAGCATTTCACCGTTATTATTCTGAGCCTTTTCAATGAATTTTTGCATAACCCCGGGTATTACGTTGTTGCCAATTCTTGAATTTAAATCGCCCATATTACTTATTTTTTTGCTCTTATCTATTTGACTTAGTGTATCTTGTAGTTGTTCGAAGAATAGTTGCCTTTCTGCCCCTGGTTCACTGATGTCTGGTGTGTAAACCCTCACAATGTGTATTCTGCCAGTTACAAGGGCGTAGCCAGGATTCCAGTTAGAGGGGGGCATAAATTTAATTACACAATCAACTATTATTATTATTATAGTTTAATTTCGTTTTTTACAAATCACAAAAATTATAAGTTGAAATATCATTAGTTTCCGCAAATCTGCTGCAGATCGTAGCTTCTTTTTTTTAAATGTTGTAGAATGTGAATTGCAATAATTATTATAAATCAACTGCCTTTTGCTCTTTATAATTATTTAGGGGTGGGCAACTGCCCACCCCTGCCCCTCCCTGGCTACGCCCATGTGCCAGTATTAATGTTAAGTGTAATGTGTAATAGTGTTCGTTTATATATTTTGTCTTCAATGTATTCATCGGATTCTCGTGTACTAGCCATTCAACTTCAGCGGTAGCACTTTCGTCTTTTTCTTTACCGCTATATATAATAATATAGTTTTCATATCTAAAGCAGCCTTTGCATTTCTTCTTGGTTTCTGCTAATGAGCAGATGTCAATATTTGCTTTCTCCATAATCCTTTTTCCGTTTTGCGCCGTGTCGTTCATTTTTAAGTTCAGTCCTTGTTGTGGCGCTACTGCGGTTCTTTGAGCGTATTGTCACGAATTCGTCTAAAGTCGGGGTAACTCGCAATTCTTTTAGTCAAAATATACTTGTACACGAAGACTAAAGCTACTATTGCGAGATTAATAAGACATTTAAGTACAAACACTTGCATTTATATTCTGCCGTTTACAGAACAACTTAAGTTTAACACCGTTACTTATTAAAAAACTAAATTGCAGTTTGACCAAGAAAACTCGGTAGGCATTCTAAAATTTCCAAATAAGCCTATCAGAGTAGTTCTAAATTTTGGACGTCTGTCACGTACATATGTACGTGACAATTCATAATAGCTCTACGAATTCGACAAATTTGTAGATTTCACAGGCTAAAATTAGTCAAGCGGTCGACACCTCGCAAATTATCGCTAATAAAGTTTTACAATCCTACTAAAAGGAATTTGCTCCAGTCGGCACGTAGATCTGCCTAATTTTTCGACTTACGAGGTAAACCTTGTATACATTTGCTCTTAATCATTCCGTGGGCTTGGAATATTTCCATCTTCCCAGAGAAAGGCACGTTTCTAAAGACCGGCTAAATACTCGCCTGTTGTAACTTTAATATGACCATTTTTCCTACGAAATTCAAGCTTAAAATATTTACGATACAAATTTCTTCTAGCTAACTAAAGTGCAGTCTATTCATACAACCGCGTATAGTTCATTTCAAGAACGCAAATCGTAACAGTATTTATGTTTTACGGCAAGCAGGCTGCTAACCGGTGTCCACCAACCCTCCTCCTCGGCTTGGAACCATCTAGGCTGGATCTAGATCTCTCCTAGGCTGAGTTCTTGAATAAGTAATTTTAAATTGTTTGGAGTAGTGATAGACGAATAGAAGAAGAACTAAACGAACAACGGATGCAAGCTGATAGAAGAATTGGATCATATTAGCAAATGCATCTCTCAAGAAACCAAATGAAAATTATATAACGGCATCAGAGTAGAAATGAGAAAGAAACCGATAAAACAATACAATAGCACGAATGGCAAAAGCGAAAGCTTTAAGAATAATATAGCTAAGCACACCACTAGACAAGATCCAAAAAGTTAACGTAAGAGAAAGTTGTCAAGTGTTTCCAGTTTTTCCAGTTTATTATAATTTCAGTGAAAAAAGAAGCACCACTACATAATAATAACAATAATAATTGCATTTATAAGAGAAAGTTATCAAGTGTTTCCAGTTTTTCCAGTTTCTCATCATTTCAGTGACAAAAGAAGTATCACTAAATACTAATGACAATAATAATTGCATTTATTGATAACCAATTAAAAATGTAACAAAACATATACAGGTTGCCTAAAAATTGTACGGAGCATGGCAGTTCTAGGAGTTGGAAAAGGTTGAAATACTATTTGAAAATGCAATAACTACTTTGGTAGTTAGGCAACAAGTTGCTATTATACCTACTTGTTGCCTAGCTACTAAGGTAATTATTGCAATTTCTATTTCGGTTACTCTTATGGCAAACAGTATTTGAACATTTACTAACTCATGGAATTGCCATGTTTTTTACAATATTAGGCAACCTGTATATAGTGCTACAATTAAATAAACTAAAAAATAATTGCATTATTAAAGTTGTTCAGACTACCACATATTATATAATCTACTAAAATAAATACTATTGTTGCCATTTCGATTACAAGCAAAATTAATCTAGTGACGAATATGAGTAGAACCTATTTATAACAGTTGTGTTATTAGACGTAAATACAAAATAAACTAAGCGTATCATTGAAGATAACCCCTGTAAATATGACGAAATACGATACGTCTATTGCATTAAAAAACAGATCAGAAGAAAATTTACCGATTGCGATTCGACCGCAGTGACCCTGAGAAAAGATGTACTATGATCGATGTTAGGATATCAGTAATATACAAAGCTCTCTAATAATAAAACAATAACTGAACAATATGATAAAGGGGTTTATATAATTCAATGAAAAACAGATGTGTTTGATATTTTTATGTGTTAACTTAAATATAAATGAATATTATAAAATTTATTATTTCCACTTTGACATCTGATAGAGAACTCCAAGGATACATTATTTTAGAAAAAACCATGATTTGGGCAATTTTTTAAAAGAATTTGATTTACTGTACATCCCCTTGACTACTTTATTTATATTTGTTTCCTTTTTTATTACGATAGGTTGGGCCAACTATTGAATTATCTACGTTCGTACATAACACAATGCTTGTCGTAGAGAAGAAAAATTATTTCGCATAAAAATGTATATACGAAGTATACACGATTGCTTAAGGAAACAAAATAGGGTTCCTCAGACAATATGATAAGGTTCAGGTTTATGCATACATTGTTTACAACTATAAATTGATACATATCAATCAAGTATGAAATTATTTTATTATTGCACCTTCATAAACATAATATTAAACGATAATATAAAATCAGACAATTAATGCGACAATAATTATTGATAAACTACATTCATTTTTAACGACGAGGTCGTGCGGTATCAGTTCAGGTTAAGAAAAGAAACTCTAATAGAAAAAATATATTATTTATCATGTGCTATTTCAAGAAGGAGTATCTCTTTGCATGGGCTTCTTTTGAATACTTATATTTAATAAGTCAATAAATGGGGCAGATCCTTTTTTTAATTATTATTTTGCTAGTAGCAGGAAAATAGAAAAATAATAGTCTTAAGAATGCAGCTTCCTGGTAGGTTGGTAGATCAGTTCTTGGGAAAGTTCAAATTGTATCATTTCCAAATAAAAATAAATTTGTTCTTTTTAACAATTTGTTACCACCATACCAGCACTAGCTATCCATCTGTCCGGGCCGCGGGCAAAGATGGCTTATAAAACCGCACTTGGTGTTGTACTAACAGTGTACTCTCCCTACATTCAACTTCCATCAGTTTTGACATTCACATAATTTATTTAAAACGTATATAATTATTAAAACAATTTTATTACAATTATTCAATCCTGATTAGTTACTACTAGTTCTAGTTGTTTATTGCATAACCTTCGTCATCTTCCTGTTAAATATCAAACAACATGGGGATGGTGTTTATAACATTATTCCATCAAATCCCAATCAATTTCATCTTTATCCCTCTATTGCACAATGTTTTTATTCGGAAACACAATACATTTTCCCACTACTTCTTATGCATAATTTTTAGTTCAGATGGATACCATTCCCGTATGGGAACCGCTTAGCAACCTTGGAGTACTGCTATCCGATAATAGGTATGTATGTCATAAAAAAGTGTTTCCGATGTTCAGTCACACGGCAAGGATTGTATACAGCGTTGGTTTGAACAGCTATAAGCTATTACATCACTTTAAATAATAACTTGTGATATTCATTTACAATTTTTCTTTCCACAGTCATGGATGCAGTTGCTACCAGAACTTTCGATAATGTAGTTTATTACACAAGAGACATTCCTGAAGGAAGTTCAGATTTTGAACTTTTGATGATGATTTTATTTTGGAATTAACTTCTGAATAACACGTCGACGTGTTCCATTAAGTCAGTGTATGGTGTTAAATTTTATTCATGTTTATAGAAGCACAAGTAAGCAATTAATAATGCATGTTTAAAAACAAAATTATATTCAGACCGGTGGTATCTTTCTTTTTTTTTGTATATTTGTTCGCTATTTCCTCCGAAGGTACTGAACCGATTAAATTGTATGATAGCTTAAAATTTTGCTAATTTTTGACTTAGATCGTAGGCCGGTTTTTATTTGCAAGAAAGGTACGAAAAAGTAAAGTTTTAATTAAATCGTGTAATTAGCGAACCTTTCATGTTCATATACCATTATAGCAGCGCCTTATTCGACGAAGTGGTAGAATGCTCGCCTGGCACGCGGGCGGCCCGGGTTTGATTCCCGGCCGATGCATCCTTTTTTAAATTTATATTAATGAATCTCTCTGAAATTAGCGAACCGAAGCGTAGATCGGGTCATTCACTAGTAGACTAAATAAAACTAGAGTGCCAAAATGTTTTCGCGACATTAACCGAGACAATTTCCATAGAAAAGTTAACTTCTCCAAATTTCAACATTTATAATTAAAAGTAATAATCCTCCGGCTACATCAACACTTTTGGTGTCAACGATAATTCATATACAGGGTCTCACCTTTTAATCGAGCAGTTATTGGTATCTTGTAAACCGTAGAAGCTAACATTTCGGTTAAATTAGACAAAAGTTCCTTTCAAAAGTGAAATAGATCATAACTTACATGATAGATAAAAAATGTAAGCCCGGTTTTCCCATCTATATCTGAAATGAAGTGACTTTTTGATAGTAAATGGAACAAGTTATGTAGACTCAACTAGTAGACAAGATTTAACAACAAAGTTTTTGTTTGTGAGTTAAGATAGTCAAATTTTAATTACCTTGCGGCCGCTTTAGTACATTTTCATATTGTGTTATAGTATTTCATATTACTGTTAACAATTTTTAACATACTTATGGGAAACGTAGAACAAATGTGAAAAATAACAAATATTATTTTCAGCAGTTTGATTTTGGCGATTTAATGGTGTTTGTTGTAAAAAAAATAGCTTGTTTCGCTAGGAAAACATCAAGAAGGACAAAAATAGCGTTTAATTGTTTTATTTTGTTTTAAATTTCTACATAAGGTTATGAGACAAGAACTTCTTTTTTCCTTCCCTTAGCTCTTCTACTGTTCCTCCCTGGAACCGCGCTCGCTTTACATTTACAGCAAGGGGGTGCGGGATTGAGTTAAACTATCAAGCCTTATCTAAGTAAGAACCGGAGCGCCTTGTCCGGATGTTGAACTCTCTACCGAGCGCTCGAATTCTCACTGTAATCTCGACTGCGAACGACGGGACAGTTCGCCCATCGAGGACCCACGAGACAAGAACCTAGTAAGAATGCAAACTATATAATAAATTCTCGTAAATTATTAAAAACGCTGTTAAAGATGCAAGAGTTAGAAGAGGGCATGGAATTATTAACTATGATGAAACTGCATAAAAATACAAGGAGATTGCATATAAAAGAAAAAAAAAGATAATAAAACACTAGAAATAATAAAGGTACACAAACCTAGAGATAATAAGTATAAGCAGTATATTAGCAGAAAAATACGAATAGCAGAAAGAATAGAGAGTGAAAACATAGAAAAATATGGAAACATTTCAGCATGATGTTAATAGAAGTAGCGGAAAAGATCTACGGAAAGAGAACAACAAAGAATAATAAGAAACATACAGCATTATGGACACAGGAAGTGAAGAAAGAAATAGCAAAGAAGAAGAGGGTGTGGAAGAAATACTAAACACCAATGCGCAAAAAGGTTTTGAAATATAAACGATAGAGAATATAACAAAGAGTTTAGTGGCGATAGCCAAGAAGAACGCATGGTAAAGTTTCATAATGATAATGGAAGAAAATTATAGGAGTAACCAAACGCTGTTCTATGGAGTGCTACGAAACCTAAAACAAAAAAAAACGCCAACTGGGAGAAGCCCAAGACAAACAACGGAACTTGTTAATGGAAGATGAACATATCATGGAAGAGTTGAGACAACATTACATGGACGTAATTGAAGGCAGAATTGCAACAGGGATAGAGAGGAAAAACATAATGGAAGAAAAGAGGGTTACCAACAACAAGGTATGATAACGGAGGAGGAGTTCAAAGAAGCTATGTGCAATGTAAAATTGACGAAAGCTTATGGATATGACAGCTTTGGTCTCTTTGATTAATGGGCGTTGATCACCCTCTAGGGGAAAATTGAAGTTTAAATTTGTCACTAATACAGATTTCTGTATATATTCTTCCCTACAATGCAAAGCAAATTTTTATAATGATCTCCTAGAGATATGGTTAATCGCTTGGCTTAAATTAATTCATGTTATGATATTTGTTACATTCTTTGCCCTTCAGGCTCCAAATGTTACTTGCAACTTCATCTAACTTAACTATCGTTACCCTTAGCCCTTAAAATGTTACGGCTGATGATGACACATTGTCGAAACTAGTCACACACACATTATAATCTTTTAACCTTTTGTAAAACAAATAAATTTGTGGGGAAGACTTCAAGTCCTTCATTTACATTTATTATTTTGGAAGATTTCCAGTGTCGGTTTAGACTAGAAAGAGACACAACTGTCTTAATACTCAGCCTTAGACAAACTATGGAGAAGGCATTACTGCACGATCAAGCCTTCGACCGCATACAAACACATGAAACCTAGAAAATACTCCAAAGCAAAAACGTGTACCAGAATGGAGAACAGCGAGTCAAAATATTTCAGAGAAATTGGGGTGTGAGGCATGGAGACATGCTGAGCCCTCTACTATTTATACTGGTTTTGGATGAAAAGTAAAGATCATGTTATAAAGTATCATACGGGATATTATAAAACAAAACCCGTATTTGAAACAATATCATACTCTTATGATGTGTTATGCTAAGAGCAAAGAAACCCTGCAATATGACACCAAAATATGGAACCAGGAACTTAGGAGAAGGAATATGAAAACCAAAAATAATGGTAGTTGCAAGACAGCGCAAACAGATTTCACTGGAATTAAGAAATAACAAGCTGGAACCAGTGGACTATTTTTTGCAATGGACCAAGGCTTTATTGGCAAAAAAGGGATTTCAAGACAAGCCAAGGGAAGAGTTTTCTAGAGCAGTGTATGCACCATTCTTTTTGTACAGTAGCGAAACGTGAGCCTTAATTGAAAGGCAAAAAAACAGAAAATGGAGGACATGAATGCCACCAAGATAATATGGAACGGGATCATAAGTAAGGTACTTTACACAATGCTGGAGAAACTACATCAAGGCACAAACAACGTCAAACGTACCAAATAGTGATAAAAGAGGCCTAGGATTAATTAAGTAAATAATAAATAAAGCCGTATGTAACTTTAGAGAGAAAATACTACTCATGATTTTGTGTTGTTTACTGTATTGTTGCGGGTGAAAACTATTACGCATTATGGCCCGTTAATTGCCTTGTTTGTTATCGGCGTCGCCCAACTCTAGAAAAGTACGAATGGGTGAGTTGATTACTTAATTTTTGGTGATAGCGTTGTACACTTTAGCTAATTGCATCCAGAATTCTTTAGCATTTCTTCACAAGGGAGCTGTGAAACTTCAGCGATTTTGCCTACTTGGGGAGGTTAGCATTCCCTCCTGCTTCTGGAAGCATAATTTGATTTTAAGCCACATCGCCTAGTGATCCACTTTTGCCAGCACTCTCAACCTGCGGCAGCATAGCTGTAAGAGAACGTATGGAATATATTTAATTCATCCACTGCAGAAGCATGATCTCTCAGATAAGTAGCGCACGACCTAATGATCTATGGTAATGATATTCCTACTGGCAGAAATGTAAAGAAATTAAAGCTGTTCTTAGTATGTAATTTTACATTTTACTGGTTTACCATTTCATTGTTATGTTACCGTTATTTAGGGGTGCACCTTTCGGGCAAGTAACGCCTTAAGAACTATCGTATTGACTGTTACATGCAACGTTTGCCTAATTAATTCAGTGCACTGTTTATGTCATTTGTGTCTGATTTCGTTTCTGCTTCTTCCTCTTCTTAAAGTACCAACGATCGGCTGTCGGTTGCCGGCTATCATATTTACTATCATGGTCTTATTAACAGCTACTCGGAATAACTGGGTTGTGGTTTTCCCAAACCACTGCCGTAGGTTCTTTAACCAGGATGTTCTTCTCCTTCCCGGGCCACGCTTGCTAGGGATTTTTCCTTGTATGATTAAGTGTAAGATTTTATTTTTTTCGGGGTGTCTCACTATGTGGCCAAAATATTCCAGCTTTCGCCACTTTATAGTTTTGACATTTTCGAATTCTTTATTAATTCTGCTAAGAACATTATTATTGCTGACCCTGTCCATCCAACTAATTTTTAGTATTCTTCTGTAGTAGTAGTAGTATCTTGAATGCGTCTAGTCGTTTAAGCAATGTCTCTGTGATTGTCCATGCCTCCACACCATACAGTAGAATTGAAAATACAAAGCAGCGTACCATTCTTATTCGGAGACTCATGGTTAGGTCATGGCTAGTTAAAATGCCTTTTATTCATATAAAGGCTGCTCGTGCCTGTTCTATTCGGATTTTGATTTCATTCGCTGGGTCCCAATTTTCGTTAATATTACTGCCCAGATATGTAAGCTTATCTACTCTCTCCAGAGCGTTGTTGTTCCATACAATGCCATTGTCCTGCACATCATTCTGTTTGCTGATAATCATAAACGTGGTTTTAGTAGTATTTAGTTTTAGGCCATATATTTCGCATGTATTATTTATTCGGTCAATCAAAATCTGCATTAACGATAACTCCTTCTGTTGCATCTATGAGCGTTTTCTTGAATATCTCTTCCGAATATAAATTGAAAAGCAGTTGAGATAAAATGCAGCCTTGTCTTACCCTTTTCTTAATATCTATTTCTTCTGACAATTTTTGTTCCCATCTGACTGTTGCTGTTTGATGCCAGTATAAATTGGCAATTATTCGTTTATCTTTGCCATCGATGCCCGCTGTTTCTGCTACCTTCTGTATTTCAGATATTGTGTTATTTCATGCTGCGATTAAACTAGTTTATAAGTTCTCGACCTATCCGAGTATATTTGTTCTTATTTAACTACTTGTTGGCACTCCTTATATTTGGTAATTATATAATTTTTAGAACTGCACGCCGTCTTCACCGAGTCTTTTTGGCGTGCCTTCAAGGATACTCTCGTAGCGTTGCGATATACGAAGATATTTAGAAATATTATAGTTAATAAATTGTCTTCGCACACCTGTAATAATAGTTTTTGTCCCTTGATATAACCCTGTTCATGTTTACTATGGTTTTGTGTAAGGCTAATGCAAGCAATTGAGGTGTCAAACCTTTTTCAAGTCTGTTTTTGGTAGTAGCGAATTGGCTACTCATCGTACTTTAGCGAGTTTAAGAATTCTCGTAAGCTACTGGACTTATAGGTTATAAAATACTTTT
Source organism: Agriotes lineatus (assembly GCA_940337035.1). Lineage (NCBI taxonomy): Eukaryota > Metazoa > Arthropoda > Insecta > Coleoptera > Elateridae > Agriotes > Agriotes lineatus. The sequence goes on along the minus strand of OW679198.1, from coordinate 123,345,428 downwards.
TGGCCCTACCTGGTAATTTGAACACCCTTTGCTAATTATGGAAAAGAACCGCATGCCGTCTTCACTGTAACTAGTTGGCCCTCCTATATCGCCATGTAGCGTGAATGATTTTTAGTACTATTTAAAGCTGGTCCTTGAGAAATTTGGCTTGGGGGTTGAGTCTAGAATATTTTGCCGTTCGTAGTAAACTAATTATATACGCCGAAGTTGGTAGCGGTACTTACAGAAAATGCCAACTTTTGATATATGGAACATTTTAGATGTTAAAAGTACTTATAAAATGAAATACTAGTTAAAAACAACGAATTTGGTGGGAGCGCTTATAAAAGTTTTGGTCGGTATTTGATTACAAATGAGAGAATTTTCAAAATGCACCGTTGCACTAAATTATACATGGAGTTCCAAATCATTAAATTAACGATGATATTGACAGACAGAACCAAGTGCTCGGTCAAATATTCTGCTAACATAGAACCCAACGCACGGTTCCCTGGACATTAGATACGTATACTTTCTACAAATTAATGTCTTCGGAAAAATAATTTCCGTTTAGTGTACAAGTTTTATTGGTTTCAAATTATTAGTATAAAACATATTTCTTCTAAGCCACCTATTGATACTCAAGTTTTTATTTTTCAAGTAAGTTCGGCGATTCCCCTAACCTATACTAATAAGAAAACAAAAGCACTGACCTTCCAATAAAAAAGCCCGAGTCTGCGACAAGCCAAAGAATGCAGTAAAATGAATATGATCGGCGGATACGCGAGCGTTCATGTACCTTCGCTAACGATCTGTCACTGGGTTGAGGTAAGCAGCTTGAAATTAAGCCATCAGGAAACGAGAAATGCGTCGGAGCGTGGCTGAATGAGTGATGGAGGTTCAATAGAACGTGATCGAAGCAGATCCGTCAGAGAGTCGCGAATCGCACGTTCTTCTCCCGGACAAGCTGCCTTACCACTTGTCAAAGACATCGTAAAAGCGAGCAAACTGGTTTTTCTACGGCTTTTATTGTACATTTTATGTGTTTATATACCTGTTTCAATTTGATTATTTTTACGACAGCCAACACTGAGAGAAAATATTATCCGGAGTACCAAAAAAAGTGGAAGGACATCAGCAGATAAATGTCGAAGGAGATAACTTAAACTTAATTGGGCCTATTTGAATACCCGAACAAAATGCATGTGTTCGCTAGATAAAAGGTACACATAATTGGTATTTTGTCACGCTTTTGAAAGTAATAAATGGATATTCTGTTGCCGTAATAAAACACTAAATTAAGGCATTTGAACAAAATCAACTAATTTTAGTGTATAATTGAGCTACTCTTAGCTACCTAGTTATGATTAGTTAGTAACATTTCATGAATTATGGGCCAGCACACTCGCGGGTTGAAAACATTGTAATCGTGATCGAATCAATTAATAAAACAGTGCAAAACTAAAGTAAGACCCCCCACCACAGTTTATTGCCACGTAAAACTCGTTGAAACCCTTGACATGGTGTACCCAGATGATGCAGTATAGATTTCAAGTACTAAGATGGAACTACAAATAAGGTTAACATATGGAAAACTTGCCTAGAAGAAAATAAAGTGCAGATAATTGTTAAAAACTAAAGTCGTACGTTGAAGAGAAAAGTCCATATATAGCAATAAACGAAAAAAAAAATAGAGAAGGCAAACAAACAGCTACGAGTAATTAGGCACAATAATTGCAAGAAATGAAGCAACCCCCTAATAGGAAAAGAGAAAGTAAGAATTAGTACGAAACTAAGAATTTATCAAACCACTATGTATGTACCGTTACATATGGAGCTGAATTAGTGAAGGAAATAGAAAAAAGTTAAGTTGGTATGGGCACCTAATCAGTATGCCAGAAGAAAAACGATGTACATGTGAATAACTGGAAAACGGAAGAGGCAGAAAACAATATACATGAATTACGGAACATGGCTAGAAGCATAATCAACTTCAGAAGATGGATAGACAATTGCAATTAAATCTCAACGTTGTAATGATACAATGGGGGTATTATAGAAAAGGTTTTTTTTAAATAAATTCTATGTCTATATCTGCAATACAAAAAAAATCAATTTAAATATTTTTTTGAATGAATCCTTTTCAGTGGTAATTTTTCATGAACGTTTCTTGCTGTTTTGAAAATAAAAGTAACCGGAATTCCTATTAAATTGGCAAAAACGAATAAAAAAAAGATTTAGTTCCACTTTAATCGTTAGACCAAAAAGTATTTAAGATTGTTGCTTTCTAAATATACAAAAGCTGATTCCACCAATGTAGAGCTTACAGGGAGACAACAGCTGAAAATCATACATAATTAGTTTGATGGACACTAGTTCTATTAAATAAAGGTAATGATAACAAGTTTGAATAATATCTACAACTATATGAGATATTAGAAGTAACAATAGAAGTCACTACATCTTTAAAATATCGGTAGCACTTTCGCAGTAACCAAAACCATTGAAAGCAATTCAACATTGTGTCTAAAATATAAAAACGTCTCGCTAAAGTAGAATACTCGAACAAAATGCATATATAATTAGATAAAAGGTATATAAACTTGCTATTTGGTCACGCATTCGTAAGCTATAAATGGGCATAATCGTTGTGTAACTAATTACTTAAATTTCCATGCTACATTAATACTCCATAATTTAAGGTTCTACAATTATGTACCATGCAACATTTTAATGTACTTATACAATGTCTTTATTTTTAAATACTTACAATACTCTACTACGTTGGTGGAATCGATTCTTTCGTAGCAGTACAGCAGCAGTCTTAATTTTTTTTGCGTTAAATTACAAGAGACATAAAATTTTTAATTGTTATTATTAATGCAAAAGATAAATTCTTCTTACTCTAAAATAATAAACGACTATAAAACTTGCTGGTGTTCTAATAATATAGCTACCACAGAATACAAGCGAACAAAATGGTAAAAAATGCAAAAAACTGGTGACCAGAAACTAAAAGAATTCAAAATCACCGATTTATCAAAATATTGTAATATACAACATCGAAACTTAAAAAGTATGTAACACTCAGGCAACAACTGATGATTATAGAGTAAAATCGAACATCCTGTAGATTTGAAAGTACAGGGTTCCTCCACGTGTTTAACATTTTAACGTTTTTTGTCGGTCACTGCCTAAATAAAACCAACACAAATAACAACTCTAATAGATTGCATTTTTTACCCAACGATAATAAGAAAACAAATAGTCTTCGTGATCAATGTAAATATTAAAATCGAATTTATATTAGTCTTGCCACTGGTTCGAATTCCAGTCCCACCTGACTCGTTCACCTAACTCGCCTCCAGCTACAAATCAATCATAACATTGATATATCTTAGCGTTTCTTTCTCAATATTTTGATTATTTCAGAAGCTTTCCTGTACGCTGAACGTACCTTGCCTGCAGCAATAATAAATTTCGATCCATCAAGGACAGAGGACGAGTGCTTGCATTTGATCGATTACCTACCACCTAATAGAGGAATAATTTATTCAGAACCTGATCACGAAGAGATATACACATTATTGATATAATACCTAACACAGTTTTTTTTTGTTGCCTTAATATTAAAAGAGTTGTTTTTTATTGGATTTGATCGGTAAAAGGTTGAAGACGGTTAACCATTAACTTTTCGTGATAGGAAATTGTTTGTACAAATAACCAAATGGCTTATATTCGAGTAGTTAATATTTTATTTCGATCAAATTTAAGAAGGAAACTTGGTATAAATAAAAACCTATTTGCAGAATCTAATTTTACTTTTCCACCAGTTTACGTTTACTACTCAAACGAAAATAAGATTATTTTGCATTATATTGCATATTGCAATAACACAATATTATCTTCTAAAGAAGAATAAGAATATAAACGTATAAAAATACTACAATTGCGAAGTTTAGACTGAATAGCACCAATGCCACCTAAAACAATACCGAAATTCCCTGACGTCACGAGCCCGTGACGTCGACAATAGTAGATTAAAAATGGCCGACCTGTGAATTTCGTGTCCTATCAAAGTATACAAAACTATCATCATAGGTCATCTTAATACTTTTAATTAAGTTACATTACTGAAAAACTGTTTAAAACCGTGATATGAGAATAAAGAAACTAATCTCTCAAGGGATAAGCTCCATGGTAGAAGTTCTACCTATAGGTATTTATTATCTTCCATCATGCATTTGTCTTTTTAGTTGCGTTATAAAATCGCAAATTAAATAATTACGTCTGTGAGATTATTACACCCCATATCTGTACTTTTTGACGGGACTACTTTTACTGTAAAGTGTCCCAATTAAGCTCTTACTTTCATTTTGTTGATCTTGCTGATTTGCATAAAATGGAAGGTTGTAGTTGTTCCTGCTCCGCTTAAAATTTATGGTTTTTAAAAAGATTATAATCGCAATATTTAGGAAAAGACGTCTGTAATTTTAATATAATTGGAAGTCTATCACGCAGCTGACTGTGCATGAACCATTCTTCGAAAAATATACGAACTGAGAAATCTTTTTAAATTTATTCTACAGGCAATTTTTGCTTCAGCATCAGCTCTAAAATTAATATGTTATACTTAGTTCGCTAAGCAGCTATTGCCACCATATAATCAAACATTCTGCCAGGATTTTATGCAGATTATTCAAATGAGCTAAAATTATGGACTAACCTAACCTAATAAAGCTCGCCGTCCAATACACGCACTTGCATCGCAATTCGCGCAACAAATGGGCAAATTTCAAAGGATTTTAATATACCTGTCCAAGAACCGCCAGCTAATCAACGAATTTCGATATAGCCAATATACGGATCTAAGCCGACACAAGCCGGTTTGACTGACAGTCACCTCTCATTGTGACCCCGACCACGGTTCAACTATGCCACATTTATAATGCCAAGATGAACACAACATGTCGATTTGTTTGCAGCGACATGACGTCTAATGTTTCTGATCTATCTGTTTCTAGGCAACTGTAATCTATCAGTATCCAGTTTCGCAATGCACTGATAGCGATGCATCCGGATGGTATCTGGCCGGTGGAATTCCGAGAAACGCAAAAATACGACTGGAGTAACCTTAACCGCAGATCTATTTCGAAAATGATGAGTCATACTCTGCCAAAATGGTCTATGATTATTACGATTACGATGACAAATTGAAGAGTAGAGCAGGCAATTTGAGGAGTGCAAAGCTTTTAAATAGGCCCAAATTGACCGATGTCAAGCACCAATGAACTAGTTATACAAGGAATTTGAAATATCTACATAACAGTAATAAAGTCATACCTTTGTTTGGGATCCATTTTAAATTTTAATAGAAATTGTTACAAGCACCAAAAATATTGTTTTAGAAACGTATAGGAAGTGCAGCAACGGCTCATGCAATGGGCAGCACTGTATAGAAAGTTGGACCGCATTTACTCTACTTGTTCTGTAATATTTTTGTACCTGTACATGTTTGAATACAATTTTATTTATTTACTTGCCATTTAGCAACAAGCTAACAAAGTTACATATAAAATGTTTGTTTTCATTTCTAGGCAATTTAGAAAGTTTTTCGTGGACCTCGTATGCTCTATTATTATTGTGTTTAAACAACTGGCAATTTATTTGACACACAATCCTTCCAATCAGTATGGCATTTTCAATAAACCAAAACCAAAATAGAAACAAAAAATCGTTAATTGAATACTTTAGAATAAGCAAAGAGAAATGGAAGCAAGTAAAGGATATAAAAGTAAGAAGCAGTTGGAGAGATAGGAAGCGATCATTACCTGCTGAAGATGACATTGAAAAAAAACCAAGGAAGAAAATTCAAATAAAAGAAGAAAGAGAGTAAAAGAAAAAATAAAGACTTAAATAACCCATATATCAAGAGAAATACCAAGAATCAGCAAATAGAAAATTTAAAGAAAAAAAGAGAAGAAAAATTAAATAAATGTAAAACTAGGTATGTATTAGAGGAAGCAAAAGAGAGCTGCGTAGTAACTAAAATAGCAAATATGAGCTATATAAACTATATTTAAGCACAAAAACAGTAGAGAACTAAAAACCAGAAGTAGAAGTGGAGGCACCACTAATTGGATTATGTCAAAGGTCAACGCGAATTAAATTGATTGACCTAATTAAATCCGCGAATTAAATCCGCGGATTGACCTAATTAATTCCGCGGTTTGACCTGATTAATTTCGCGGTTTGACCCAATTAATTCAGCGTTTTGATCTAATTAATCACATATGAAGTTTGATATGTAATTTACATATGTGCTACTGATTAAATTACGCATTAGATTTTTTAATTTGCTTCTGGAATTACGCGTCGGACTTCGGCGGCCATCTTGGATTTCTGGCGGGAATATTTGAAATTTGAATTTTTTCCGATTTTTTTCTAAGTTCCATTATTTGAA